>JAODJU010000108.1:12301092-12327858 GCA_026776725.1 Gnathonemus echidnorhynchus | reverse complement strand
GGGGTGGGTGGGAGATAAATATATACACAAGCACAGAGAGGGTTCAGGGCTTGTGGGGGCACGGCAGGAGACGACGACTCACACTCTGTCTTGCTGAGAACCTCTCGACTCTGGGCTCGAGGATCCAGCCAGCTGGTTGTCCTGGACTTGTGACTGAAAGCATCAGCGACAAACTTCGTGACAATCGCTATGGGATCGGGGAAGCATGACGTAACACTATGCAGGCCAAAGCCTAGATGCTAGTTATCTCCAATTCATTGTCCCCTTATACTCCGCTACATGTATAGTCACGGTCCTTCCCGCCACAGACCGGAAATGTGACCCACATCCCACTCACTCGATGTAATATGGCTCCCCTGAATCACTGTAGGCCATCTCCCAATTCTCCGGGAGCCCTCCGGGCCTGCCCGCGGCGCCCCCGCCGTTCTCCAGGGCACTGCCGTCACCCCCATTGGAGTCTCGGGATTGGCTGGGCGAGGAGGCCTGGGGAGGGGCACTGCTGGCACACGCCGAGCCTCCTGAGGGCAACAAAAAAAGGCAGAACATGCAAAACGCCCTTTGGTACAGGTCAACCTACTTCCCCGTCTCCAATTTCCCTGCTCCCTCTAAAGCACACATCAAATCCAAAACCCCCGTCTCTGCACCCTAATCCACTTCTTTACCCCTTCATTCTATCCTCATTTTCTTCCCTCTATTTGGGCCATAACTTGGAGCCTTTTTCAGGACCTGTTTGCTTATTAATGAGTCCTGGGTGATCTGCACTGATTGGTTCAAAATCTGACCAATCCCTGTATTCCATAAGGAAGCCTCCATCTCCCTGTGCACCTGAGAGGCCAGAGTCCTCCTCGCTATTCTCTCCTTCCTCGGCCGCCTTCTCCAGGTTGCTTAAGGACTTGCTCCGGGTGCGGAAGTTCCTGAGCAGGTTGCGGTGCTCCTGATAGGTAATGGGGGGGCTTTCCGGGCCGATGTGGACCGGCCTGGGGGTCCCATAGTAGTTTCCTGTGAAGACAACAGAATGATGTCAGTGAACGAAAACCAGAAGAGTCAAATCCATCCATCTTTCATAACCACTAATACAATGCTGGGTGACAGTAAACCTGGAGCCTATCCTAGGAAACGCAGAGCATAATGTAGGGGACGCCATGGACGGGAGGACAGTCCATCACAAAGCAATATTTCTGGTAAAAAAAAAGGAGTGATTCTACTGTGGGAACCTTCACAGAAAGGGGATAAGACTGAAAATGGGATTTCAAACATCAGACAAGAAAATGTGTAACAATTATGACAAGAGATAAAAATGATCTTTAATGATACAATTATAAATCACAATGGTAACAGTTTTTCTTGGTGGGGCACAAATGTAGTATTATGCTATTACTTATGTATTAATTAGCCACAAACTTAGTCTTAGTTTCATTATGATCAAATGTTAATTTGTCATTGATTCGTGACACATGTTTTATCTCAAGCAGTTACTATATCTGTCACTATATCTGTTCATTCTGTAAACCCTTTGAACTGCTGAAGAAATAACACAAGTGAAATACTGATCTCATATTTGTTCATCATTAATGAATCATGATGCAGGTTTCATCTCAAGTGGCGACTACCGTATATTTGTTCATGATTTGTACTTCAGTAGTAACTGAATTACTTGCCCCGTCAAGTAAAGTGTTACCATCACAACTATACATTTTATCAGTATCAAGCTGGTTTTAACCCCTTACAACTGGGGTTCCCCTAAAGCTTTTTTACCTGGGGACCCAAAAGGGAGATCTTTTATCTGCCTGGAATCCAAACCCAAAATACATAATGAAAAACCATTAAATGTTCACAATATAAAAAGATAAAAAAAGAAACACAAAGACCCAAAAGTTGAAGTATACAAACAATATTCTTCAATTAAATATTTTCTTTAAAAAAAAAAAACTGGTCTTAATTTTATCATTTGTATTGCTGTTGATGACAATTAATGCACCCCTCTACAAACCATTCCTTCATCTTTTGAAAAACATAACTGACACAATGGAACCCCTGACATATTGAAAATGCAGATTCATTTTTGATTCAAGAAAAATCATAGACAACATTTAATAGGAAGAAAACCATTCATTTGGTTTACATAAGGGCTGTAATGATAGGTGATACCACTTTTCTTTTAGTTTTCGACCCACATTGATTTGACACGAGGTTGGTATTGCAGATACTGATATTCAGTGCGGGTCCAAACCTGACGATAAGTGATAATGAACCCGGGGTTCGGGGATTGGCCTGTAAATCGACTGTGCCGTGTCTGGCCAACTTCCTCTTTCTCCTCACTCATGGGTCGCCCTGCCCAATAGTAGATCACATATATATATATGTGACTTACAATGTAAAATAAAGTTTAATATTTTAACGTTAGAATTGATTCACAAAATGAAAACATTCAGGTCAAAAGAATCGGCAGCCTACCGTATTTGATAAGGGCATGTTAAACGGTTTGCAGCTGTTCTGGTTTATGGCTTGTATTTATGTTCGTCATTAATTTAAGATTTTGTAATATGCCTCCTGGATTACATTAGATTGTGGCTACTCACTAACATTTTTGTTTGCTTGATTTAAAATCTTATCTGTATACAATTAATATCCAATAAAAATACAATTAAAAAATATTGTAAAAAATACTATTTCCTCAATTCCTGTAGTTGATAATTGATTATTGATAACTGATAATTGATGGTGTTGCTGCCATGTTCTTAATATTAATTTTGCTTATTCTGAAATACCGCTAACCCAATATTTGGAATACCTCCATACTTATTTAACTGGTAATAGATGGATATTTTTGGCAGAACAATGGTTGTTGTAATTATAAGCTTTTATAGAATTGGATGGATCCAGTATAGTTGCCTATTTCTTTTCACTTCTTTTTTCAAAAGACACAAGAAACACTCGTTGTCACTGCCGCTAGTGTCACGCCCACGTGGGCGGGGCTGAGCACCGGGAGGTGATCCCCAGCTGATCACCCCGTCACTTAAGACCGGCGAAAGCAACCGGTCCTTGTGAAGTATTGTTGCCGTTATCTAATGAGCCTTACTAAACATTCTCTTTGTCTCCCGTTCACCCGGTTCGTCCTGCCTGCTGTGTCCTGCCCCCCTGCCCTGCTGATCCTGGTCCTTCCTTCCTCTCGTCTACTCGTCTCGTCCTTTGATGTAGGACTGACATTCCCGGAACCCGACCACTGCCTATGACCCGACCACCCGACTGGATTACCCCCCTGGATTTGTCTGTACTTGGTTCCCCGAATAAACCTGTGTATTCCCGCATATTGGGCTCTGCCTTCTCCCTGATCGCCGTGCTTCACAGCTAGGCACTTGTGATTATAACTTGCAAACTTTCCTCCATCAGCCACGAAAATTTCACGTCATATTTGGTCTGGAAAGGTTTGATCCGTCATATTTGCATCCGAATAGTTAACAAATTCATGTCGTCTTTCATGTCGCATTCATTGTGAAAAGTCCTGAAGACACACAGACACATACATTAATGTACCCTTGGCACGAACTTAACCCTGAACTGATGAAGTTTCAACGTGCCAATGGCATATTGACCAATCACTGATGTGTGGCATTTGCAGCGTCATCCGCGGAAGCTCATTGTTTAGCAGGTGCGTGGACATATTATAAATGAGACTTTTCACAGTCAATCAGCAACCCAACACAACCACGACTGTGACCCATTTTGGGTCGCGACCCATAGCTTGGGAACGCCTGCTTTACAATATTACTAATTGTCTTTCGTGCAAGAATTTAGGTATTATTTTAACAGACAAGCAGGAGGAAAATGTGTGTTGGCAGGAAAAAAGTAGATATAGACAGAAGAAGAAAAAATGGGGGAAAACAGAAACATGGATTAGAGAGAAAAGCCTATTCTCCCTTCAGAATTCATGCCCAGAAGAATTAAATTACAAAGTCTTTCTAATTATCGCTTCTTTGTAAATCTCACCAAAACTGAGGACAACCCATTCTGAACCCCGTATTTCCAAATCTGAAAGACGGATACACTGACCCGTTCACGAGGCAGAACAGAACACCCTAAGCTTTACTCATATCCACTTAAATTCCGTGGAAATTTGCCCCATTTGAAAATGGTGCAGTTTCCCTATATGACACATCATGTGTTACAGACACAGAAACAGAACCATCACAGAAGTGCATTTTCATGTCAGACAACACTTCTGAAACCATCATTCACTGACAAAATGCAAGGAGCATCAATGTGCTGATGTACCATTTTCTGTTGTTTTTCAATCGTTCTACGACTTGTCTTACCATTGCACGTCATCAGTCGCTTTCCCTGCTGCCAAAATGAAACAGACAAAATAACTTAACTTTAATTGCTATCGGATGTGATTAACGGCTCAAAGTGAAAATCGTTCTCTGCAAATGATTGGAGCTTGGAGATTAAATCACTCTTCACCGCGGTCTTTGACAGGAAAGGCGATGTTGCTGAAAGCTACTGGCTGCGAGCTACCTAAGAAGGACAGCTAAATCCGAACACCACATGGTCCTGGGTACCTGCTGGGACATCTCCTCTCCCTGGGAACCTGCTCCCCCCAAATGCAAGTACTTAAACCTTCCCAAACTCTCCCGTGGCAGGTATAAAAAATTGCCTCTCTTAATAGCTCTCAAAAGCGCCCTCCACCAGAATTTACGACTTCACCCAGAAACTCAACATCCTTACTGCATATTCTGATTGCTCTGCGCTGCTGTCAAAACAGGATTATATAATTCTAACTTGCCTTAATTTTATGATAGCAGCATACTGCTACAACCTGCTCTGTCCTAGAACATAGTCTAAGTTAGCATTAAAAAAAAACACAACTTAGCTATTCATTAATATATGAGTGACTTTAAGCACATAATAGTCTTCAAAGCTCTTGACTAGTGTCAACTTCTTACATGTGCCATAAATCAGAAGCCAATGTGTTTCATTTCCATGGCTTGTTCACAAAAACCGAGCAAATGCAGTATATAGAAAATTCTCAATGTCTAGGTACGTGCCATTGGCCTGTCCTACTTCCATCAAGTAAGATGTTACTTCTGGATTGTCCCTTATACATCTCAGTCAGCCACCACCATCATATCTGTATGAGGAGGTATTATGTTTGGGACATGCAAAGCTGTTGTGTGTAAAATCCTTACAGAGAAGACAAAAAGCTGACTTCTGAGGCTTTACAAAAGTGCATTGACACAGACAGAGATTGAAATGCAACAGAGATCCACCCTTAATCTTCACCTGCTATTTGCCTACCAGAACTCTGAACCACAAACACATCGACACCACAGACAAAGCAACGGTGTGACCATCTAAAACCATCTAAAAACACAGGAGATGCATCAACTGTGAAAAGAATCGTAACGTCTCCCAGCTCGTAACATGATTCTCCTCAATGTGTGGAGAATCGTCCCCAACTTCATCACACTGCCTCCCAACCACTGAGATGTGTCATGGAAACCTCACGCCTAAGCGGGACGACCAGTATTTGTCACCAGACCAGTTCATTTCACCCAGAACATATGCCTTTCCTTTGATCTGCCTAAACGTTTCCATGTCTCATCCCTTCTGTTTTCCCTTCACTGGCTAGTTGAAAGATTGAGGCAATGCTCTGTCCCAACTATAGGAATTCATTCATTCATTCATGCACTCCACAGATCTGTATCAGAAAACACTACTGACCCTCTGTTCAACCATGTCACCCTAGAGGTGGAATGAGCACCTATAATGTTAACTTGATGTTACACAATTCTTTGGCTCGTATGTTTAGTCTCACTCGGTTTATCAGCAGAGATTACTGTACTTTTATTTTGCAAAATGTTACAATATTAGAAAGCTCTATAGATGTATGTGTTAGGATTTCGAAGTTGTCACTGCTGCAAAAAGTATAAGCATATGCGTTACTCATGTCGAAACTGTCATGAATATTCACTAAGCACTGCTTATTTCCAGAATAAAGCCATAAAACATGCAAATCCTGCTCTGACCTTGTGGATTTTATTGCACAATCTACTTAGTGATGACAGAATAGACTATAAATGAAGCACAGACAGAAATGATATCATGTGGAATGAAAAAAGGGTGTTTTTCATGTATGTGCACAAGTTCTATACTGTACTGTGAAAAAATACTGGATTCCTCTGATTTTTCACACTGAATTTTATCAGACCTCTAGTGGGGTCCTTTTGTGCAGTGTGGTATAGAGGACACCTGAGAAATAACAGATAACAAGGGCACCATGGTGTCAGACTGTTTAGGACAGTACTGAACATTCCCAGCAGTGGCTGTCCTGTTAAAATCCCCCCAAGAGCAAGGTTAAATCATGCAAGAAGTCACAAAGAGCCCCAGAATAACAGGCAGGGATCTGCAAGCCTGTCTTGCCTCAGGTGAAGTCCGAAGGGGCTTGGGTAAAAGTGATATACATACAGGCAGTCAGTAAGAAGAACACAAATGCTCAAACCTCAAGCATCTGGAACAATGTTCCATGGTCAGATGAGTCATGAGGGTGGACATTTTGGGTAACTTGTACTCTGTTGCTGAATACAAAACACTGCATATCACAGACAGAACCTCAGGTGATCAAGCGTGGTGGTGCCGCTGAGGTTTGGGTCGTGGTGCTATCCTGGTTTTTTAGATACAGACAGCTTGCTGATGTTTTAATGCCCTGTACACAGGAGGCCACACGAGCACTGAATGGCAACCGAATAACAAGTGGGTCATGCAGTAAGGAAATGATCTGAAACACACTGGCAAGTCCAGGCCAAGGCTCCTGAAAAGTACGCATGCTTATGTTGTGGACTCTCATTTCCCACCCAGACCTAAAGCTCACCACAATAATCCAAGCAGGCCACACAAAAAAACCCTCAAATCCAGAAGAGCTCCTGAGTAACGGAAAGAAGGGAGAAAACATTTCTCCATCATACTGAGAGATTGATCAGTAACTGCAAGAAGAATTTGGTTGCAGTCATTGCTGTCAAAAATATGGTGTCATTGTTGCATAACTTTGTTTACTGAGTAAATGACACAAGGATTAAAATTTATGACCGTTTATTCAAGATTCATTCTAAGAATACTAAAACATTAGTAAAAAATCTTGCAAAAATTTCAAAATATTCTACCATGCTGAAATAAAGATAGGGGATAAAGGCTCTTTCACAGTTCTGTATCATATCCTCATGTCATCTAGATATAAAAGAATATTAAAAAGCATTAGTGTCTCTACTGGGACATAATTACTCCGGCTAAGGCTCTGCTTCTATAAGAGCAAATTCATATATTATCTTTTTGTCATTCTTTCAAGGAGCCTAAGAGTGGTGCTCTACAGAGCCTAAATAGCACGACTCCAGTGATTTTACTGTGTACAATACCTTACTGACTATGATAAGGTATGAACTGTGTTATTCATAATTGTGACACTGGGGCTAAATAAACGAATGCCCCAATAATACATGTACTTTGGTACCTGCTGCCTGTTTCAGCTGGCACACTTATAGAGCATGGGGTGAGCTCTGTATTTCAGATCACCTTTAAAATCTCGGCAGTGCAGTGTGCTAATTGTGACCAAAAGCTTCTAATAGTTAAGCACTGAGGGAGGATGGGTTTAAACTGGTATGGGACTCCCAGCTGGCTACAAACCAAGCTTTGTTGGAAGGAAGTCTGCGGCTATTAGCAGTGAAACTGTTTGTCACACCTCTATTTGGCGCGTTGCTCTCCCGCAAAAAAAAAAAAAAGTAAAAGAACACTCGCCACTTGAAAAAGGCAGTGGAATTTGCTGGATAGGGCTGTTTATGGGTTGTTAATCAGACCCCATCCCCAGATCCCCAGTAGGTGGGACAGTGCTTTTGGGCTGGGATAGCTGCATGCAGAACTGACATTTTGAGAAAATCAGGGAAATGGACCATGAATAGTCATTTATTGTCATAAATCAACCAAAGACAAAAATGTAAACGACAGAATAAGCAGCAGACAGTGACATATTTTGGGCTTAGTGGCACAGAGTTTGCCAGTCAAAGCAGGTAAAACACTCGGCACAAGCAGAAGTCTGCACCACATCTGCCTCATGCTGCTCATGCATTAGTTACAGCATAAATGAAAAGAAGCAGTTTGTTTACTAGTTAAATTTGTTTTTCGTTATGTGTCTTTTAAGCAACAACCTTCACATATTAATCAAGTTTCTGTCATAGAGATGATTCATTAGCAAGCACAGAAAACTCCTGTCAGTTCGTATTCTTATAGTTTATGTTTGTTAGTGTTTCAATGTATTTATTGCTGTTGCCCAACACAGGAACTAGTCAAGAAAGAATCCATCCATCTTCTGTAACCAGCTGTCCTATACAGGGTGGTGGGGGGCAGAGCCGATGGGCACAAGAGGGGCAGAGCCTATGTGCACAAGGCAGGGAACAACCCAGGATGGGGCACCAACCCATCACAGGGCACCAACCCATCACAGGGCACACTCACAGCCCAGTTACTCAAACATGCATAATTTGGTAACTCCAATTAGCCTCAGCATGTTTTGGACTGTGGGGGGAAACTGAAGAACCCAGAGTAAACCCCAGAACAGCATGGGGGGGGCATGCAAACTCCACAGACTTATGGTGCTTTTCCACTACCATCAAGAACCAAGCCGTACCCAAGCCGTAACCATGCTGACATGGCTCTGCTAACCATTAACTTGCTAACTGATTGGTCAAAACGCACAGAGATACTAGTGATCTGCGTCGATACGTATTATGTGAAGAGGAAAGGGACATATTCCATATATTATTCATTATTAGTATCGCACATCACAATGTATTGATGCATTCCCGATAACTCAGAAGTTGAACATTTCAAACCTCCAACTTAAAGAAATACTGTAGAACAAGTGAACGGAATAGATTCATAATGCAAATTTACACAAGCCTATGCTAATTCTGCTAGCGTTTGATGGTAACACAAGACAGCGATTCTCACAGACGTGCTAGCAGGAATTAGTACATAGTAAATTATGATGAACACCATGTGAACAGTAAATAAGTGTCTTTTCAGGTTTATGTCACTGTCGCTGTCACTCTCCAAACCTGGCAATGCCTTTACCAAGCCGTCCCTTCTGCAATAGAAAACCAAAGCATTTTTGTTATCATTACATTGAGGGGACCAGATTTCCCCACAATGTGATAAAAACCTGTTTTTTTGATGTTGTGGGGACCATTTTTCAAGTCCCCACGAAGATCTGTGAATGCAATCAAAAAACTAAAAAATGCCAAAAGTCTAGTATTTTGTTTGGTTAATTATGGTTAGGGTTAGGGCTGGGTAGGGGTTAAGGTCGTCATGTTAGGATTAGAGTCCTCTCCATAGAAATGAATGGACAGTCCCCACAAAGGTATGAGTACAGGTCTGTGTGTGTGTGTGTGTGTGTGTGTGTGTGTGTGTGTGTGTGTGTGTGTGAGATGCAAAACTCTTTTCTCACCCTTAAACTTTCCACTCTCCAGGAGGGCTCCAGACTCCTCCAAGGAGAAGAACTCCTCGATGGAGACAAAGTTGTAGTCCACCCCAGAGATCTCCCCATCCCGTGGAGGCCTGGTGGTACCTGGAGAGGGAGCAAGCGGGCCTGTCAGAGGCTCCGGACGCAAGACATCACTATCTAAGCAAGAAAAAATAAAAACTCATTCAATGGCACATCTGCACTGACACCCTGAAATGACACCCAGGCCACGGTCAACGAATGAAAAGCTGATGAGGTCAGGAGCACAAGTCTCCTATTTTTACACACTGGCCCACCTAAGAAGAAAAACAACAGTTACGTACACCGTGTCTTCACTGAAACCATGACCTACTTCCACCCAAAACCTGTCAGGGCACCAAAGCCCAAAAATAGTCCTTTAACAGATGTAGAATGTACACACACTGGAAGGGAACACGCCTTCTGAGGTGCTACATGACCATAATGAAAGTGACTGCGTGAACCTCATTATTCAGCTGAAGAAACACCATCATTAACACTGTTACGCAAAGGGTTTCCTCCGGGGTTAATTACAGAACATTTTATGTGCTGCCTCTCACATATATCTGCAATTACTCAGGGTTTTACGAACTGATACTGAACTTTGGACACAAGTGGTATGTCTGTTGCCACATGTGAAGTATATATTATATTTTATTATTATTAAGTTATGTTCACTTTCAGAATGTGGAGGGACAGCCTCAGCACTTAACTGCCGGCCGAAATGGACTGAAATCCAAGCCGGGGTCGCTCACTGCAGCTTGACAGAATATCCTCCAAATTCACTCTGACACATGACATCTAGTTGGGAGGGGCTGGCATACAGAAAATGAGAAGCAGAGGCCTGTTAAATATGCAGCCCTATCTGCAGCATAAATTAGGGAACGGGTGCAAGATTGCCTGTGATATTGATATATACTCCCATGCATCCTGCTGAGTTAAACACAGCTCCCTGTTATGGTGTCACCTTGCATTGGGGCCGATGACAATATACTTCTAATGAGTCGTCTTCATCATCACTCCCCATGTGGGCGCTGAGCCAGAAAGGATACTGTCCAGCATGGTGACTTCGCACTGCTGCTCTCAGCAGGAGACCCCAGAGTACAAGGGTAGCTGCATGCGTCGCATTTAAACCTTAGTGAATATATTAAGAGCAGAAGTAGCACATCCCCACCACACACTGGGTTCAGGCCAGCAGGAATCCGTCCGCAAGGGTCTGGCTCACTGCACACAAAGTCACAATGCAGCGGTGAACACAAACAAGCCTTTTTAAAATTAAAAATGCCTTCTTTGGAGCTGAAGGGCACCGCACCACCGTATGTCTGTGTTGGGGAAACGTACGGACCCAGAACAAAACCGTGGAGAGGAATAAAAAGACAAGCAGGCCTAGTTGCGGACGTTTCCAACACTTATTGCAGCCAGACATACTCAAAAGAATCTTTGTGAAGATGCCGAATTCATCCTAAAATGCAGAGGATGAATGTTACAAAGGAATCGTACAGCTCAGACACTACTTACACTGCAGCGGACAAAAGCAGGAGGTCAAACTTATACTGGCCTTTACACTGTACAAATGAAATTGGAACGTGTTTCTGAAGGCCAAATAGTGTATCGCACAGTTTAGAAATTACACATTTTAAGCCAGTTTTCCTAGCTGACCTATTTTGTTTTATGTAGCAGAGAGTTTAGTTTTAGGTAAGACTCTTTTCACAAAGGTGTTTAAGGGTGTTTATACATTCATAGCTGCAAGCAAGAAAAGATAAAGGTTTCTAATACGTGATATGCAACAAAAAGTCACTACATATCAGATGGAAAAGCTGTTGACGATGCCGTTTAGTGAAAAATAGCTAATTTCCAAAATCAAACCAGCTAGGAATCTTTAAAATGCTAAGCGGGTGGAAATTTCGGGGGCCTACCGCACTATAAAAATAGACCTACGCTGACGTTCAGCACAGTTGTCATGGAAACAAACACATCTCAAGTAGATTTGTCTCCCATTGAACTTTTGACATTGAACAATAATGTATGATTGCCAGATAAATTACAGACAAATGATCATAAACCCGCTACTCTCGCTCGCTTTTTCCTGGCCGCCCAAATGCTCTTGTTCTTCTTCCCTCTTACCCTCAATCTTTTGTTCTCTCTCTCTCTCTCTAGCCAACAGACATAAATTCTTGGGTGCGACCATGATAATTTCCCAGAGTGGATGTGTGCTTGTGTGTTGGGTGCAGCATGTGAGATTCAGTACATCTTGGTGTTGCATCCTCTGTCTTGTTCCTGCTCATTGGAAAGGTATGACTCTGAGATCTGCATCAGGCGGACTCACAGGGCACGGCCCGCAGATAGAGGTTCTCCCGGATCACCTGCTGCAGCTGGCTGTCCATGGAACCCGGCGTGAAGCACTTACTCAGGTAGAGCCTCAGGTCCTTGCAGAGGGTGGAGCCTGGACCACGAAATACAAACAGACCATAAGACGCAGCCAGTTATACCATAAACAAAACATCAAGTCCAGCATCAGACACAAAAGGCTGCTGTAAGCCTCCGGAAGGTGAAAGAGACTGAATGAGAATGGACAGCTTTTTCCCCCTCAGGAGGACACCAAGTAAACTCTGCATCTGTTTGCACATTGTTACCACCAGAGAGACTTCATTACTTTCGCTGTGGTAATAAGATGATCTTTTCTGTCCTGGTTCAGCAGGCGGCGAAGCTGAACGCGAAGTGTGCTTGGGTTTACAAGGGAAGGCCACCGTGTCAGCGCAGTGAAACGCGTACTCCGCCGTGAAACACGTACTCCGCCGTGAAACACGTACTCCGCCGTGAAACATCTCTCATTTTCCGTGTGACAGCCCCTCCCCCACCCACGCGGAGTGCTCCGGCACTCTCTCAGATGAGAGGCCACACGATCTTTTCACTGAATCTGAAGTGCTTTACGACTCTCAGGACAGGTCACTTCCTGTTATTGATGGGCATCGCCCGCATTTTCCAGACAGGTGACCTCGGCCCGGCATCCTGTAGATGACAAATCGGGTTCCTCTTCACCTGGATCCCACGTACCCAAAGGCAGGTCCTACACGACAGCGCAGCCACCCCCCATTTCCAAAACCAATTAATTCTCCAGTGCTCTTTATTATAAATACAAATTGGTTCCCCTTGAATTCAAACTGTACAGTCGACAGCTTATGAGTCTTGCATCGAGTGCCAAATATGTTTACAGAGAGAAACCCCCCCCGGAGCGTTTGGCACTTTTTATTTCATCGATACGGCTGTGATCATCTCAGTCATCCTCCTACATGAAAGTATAAGCACATTATCATCACATAATACAGCCTTTTATTACAGGATTTCGTGGTATCGAGTTCAGTGCTCCACATTTGTACTGTAAGAGTAGCAGAAGAGGCCAAAGTGTATTAAAGTTACTGAGCTTGATATTAAGGGTTAGAAATTCACAATTCACTACATACACCAACTACCCATCCATCTTCTGTACTTGCTTCAGGGTAGCAGGGGTCTGGAGTCTGTCCCAGTAGCTACGGGTGCAAGGCAGGGAATAACCCAGGATGGGGCGCCGACCCATAGCAGAGTACACCAACTAATTACATTTAAAGAACAAATTATTCTTTGTAATAATATAACTTGTTATGATATTTGTTACAACCATTCGCATAGCTTTACCCATCCATCAATCCATTCCCGATAGTCACTAATCCTGTAGTCACACTGACACTGGTATGTGCAGCGAAGGGGTCTATGCAGGGTGCGCCCTGGGAGCAGGGCACGAGTACATTACATGGACCTCACTTAGATTCACATTCACCCAGAGAGTCACGCACTACAGGCGATTCGGACCTGCATGCCTTTGGACTGCGGGAGGAAAATGACCGAATCCTCAGAAGCGCACGAAGAACAAGCCGCACACAGGTACTGCTGGGGCTGAATGCGAGCCTGCGGCTCCTGGCTTAAATCACCGTTCGGCTTCAGAGCCTCCAGCGAGTGGACCGTGCTCCTCGCTCCCACCAGGCCTCCCTACCCTATTTATAGCTCCAGTCATATTTCACAGTTTTAACAGGGCTATATAATAAGCTGCTACATCGAATGTCCTGGTATTTCTTGCACAACCTGAATGCTGAATCTCAAAAATGCTTCCTGGACGTTAAAAAAATGCAGCATTTTAAGGCAACAGGATGCATATCGGAGGGACGATTGAGAACGAGGACTCTGGTAAGAGGCACCGTGCTGCAGCGGATTACAGCTCTCAGAATCCTGACAGCACAGCGGTATTCAGTGATGCAGACACAGAGACAGAAGCAGCACCAGGACTAAGTGTCCTGCTTATGGTGCAACGGATAGCGCAGTCATCAATCTGTGTATGGAGGCCAGAGGGAACCACATCCAGATTAAATACAGAGGAGTTCAGGAACTCTCTGCCAACACATTTGTTTCATACTCTTTATGTACCTGAGGAGGTGACAAGCGTAATGTCCTGCCTGACGTCTGCCAGCTGGAACTGTCACCGCGGTTTGTTGCTGGCTGCATGGCGACGCAAGCAGCGCAGGGAATGCACCTCGGCGGCCCTTTTCGCATGTGACCCACATGAGCAGATGGGGGAATTTCGAAAGAAGGCCTCAGCTACCAACTGGGCCCTGCAAGTCATGTCGCAAGCTCCACACGCAAATTTTAATGAGCAAAGGGTTTTGGAAGCGATCGCATTGAAATGTGCCCAGAATCACATGCGATGATGGCGGCCCCTGCGCCGTGTGCTTATTTTGCTGTAGTGCGGTAGCTGAGAAATGCACTGGGGCATAAGAAGCTAATGCGACAACATAGACACAAAAAGAAGCATGCAGCTGTGCAAAGAGATTTTTCTACTGATACACTGGACTATGCAAATGAATTTTCAGGATTTATTAATGCTAAATAGTGGAATACAATACCTGGGGCGACAGTCTTGATGCGAATGGGATGGGGGCAGGAATTGAGGACCCCCCTGACATCCCCCAGGGTCATTCCCAACACCGGGGTTCCCCCAATCTCGAGGATTACATCACCCACTGTGGGCCCGCCCCCAGGAGCCGCAGTGACGAATGGGAACTCTCCGTAGTCGGCTCCGCCCCCGACTGCCAGGCCCAGCTCTCCAGTGGCCTCGCCCAGGGGGACAAAACTCTCCTGCACCTTGGAGCGCCAGTGCAGCTTCTTCACCGTAGCCTTAGACATGGTCACTGAGCTGAAGGAACATGAAAAGCTTCAATTCAGTCAATTCAGCGGAGAGATCAGGAGTCTCACGTGTATTAACCTGGTCACACAATTAATCCAACAACCTATCAAATCTAAGATGACAGATTAAAAAACTAAAACACTGTTTACCTGACACAATGAAATAAAAAATGCATATATATAAGGTTCTTTTTATAACTGTATGCTTCTAAGAACTGTGATACCAACTGCCTCTGATGGTTCTGCACTGACTCAGTAAGTTCTTTGACAGGTGTAATGTATGCAGCCTTTGTTACCACGGTGCACTATGGAACTACGTTTCGAATAGAGAGTAGAAGGAAGAAACAGACACAGGAAAAAAAAAAAACCTGGAACAAGAGATTCTTCAAAACAAACATCAAAAGCACAATATCGCAAAAGCAAAGTCATCAGTTTCTTAAGGAGTACAGAAGGATTCCTCAAATCCTCCCCAGTGGCCCAGGTTCACATCTGGCTCTCTAATGATGAAACATACGATATATTACCAGCATTCCAATGCAGGACATGAATGTCATCCTTTAAAGTTAATATATTTTTTATTTGGGGAAGAAACACCTCAGCAACTGGGCATCAAATAATCACACACAGAACATAACCACTGCACCATCACCTTTTATGCCTTTTCCAGCCAACGTGCAGTTATAATCGTCAGCTGGTCTGAGAGAAGATACAGGTGTGAGATGCTAAGGCGGGAAAAAAAATCCTGAGATGAAACGGAGCTTCAGTTAAACCCCAAAAAAATACTTCTCACTACTCATAGTGTGTCAAATACATCTTGAGCAGAAAAGAGATCTTTGTGTTCTCTTCAAACACTAGCAAAGTTTGTTAAGCTGTCATTTACATTCATTTATTCAGTAGATGCTTTTGTTCAAAGCGACGTATAAGTGAAGATCATGGTGCAGGGGCAGACCCTGGAGAAATGGGGATTAAGGGCCTTGGACGAGGGTCCAGTACTGATACGATTATTCTGCTGGCCATGGGATTTGAACCAGCGACCTTCCGATCACAGGGACAGAATCCTTAGCCGCAGAGCAGCGCCAGCCGTTAGCCTGGCTTCCTACGTGCTGCTGCAGTGGTGCAGTGCATGCTACAGAGTCAGAACATCGCGGACGTCTTCACAATGTTTGTAAACAGGCACCACAGGAAGAACGCTTTGCTTCCTCCCTCCAAGGAGATAGCGACGTCCTGCCGTGACATTTTTCTCTGTCAGGGCAGACGGCATGAAATTGGGAAGGCGAGAATGGGGCCAAATTACAGGGGGGAGGAGCAGATAAGAAAACAAACTAATGACGCACAGCCAGGGAGCGTCCCAACGTGAGCGGACTTAGGGCAATGAAGGGCGACCAGGCACACAGGAAGCAGTTCCAGTTCAAAGCAGCAAAGTTCCATTATGGATCTGCTGCCTGAAATGGATGTCACAGGGCACGTCAGACAACACAGCGCAAAGGGATACCAGAGTGCCTCCTCTCTAACGGCACCAGCGTGCTCACTTTCAGGTACCACTGCCTGATGTTCTCTAATCATATCTGGGAAATGAAACTCAATCACTTGTATTGTGTTTCCAATGTTTGTGTAATTAAATGTTGCCCTAGTGGCATTTAAGAGTTATTATGATTCTGTCATTCCTGCATCAGAATTAAACACACACACACACACACACACACAGGTTTGTAATTATATCTTTGTGGGACTCTCCATTCTTTTCTATGGGGAAAACATGACGACCTTAACCCCTACCCAGCTCTAACCCTAACCATAAGTAACCAAACAAAATACAAGACTTTTGGCATTTTTAGAACTAATCAACTTAATTAATGTTTGTATATATACACTCATCCCAATTGTGACGGCTGCAGCATGTTCCAAAATTGTTGGGGCAGCAGTGTTTTTGGAAATGGGGTTGAATAGTAAAAACTCTAGCAAAATATTATAGAAGAATAAAAGTAGCTTTAAAATGTTTAAAATTATTTATTAATGTTTTATCTTTGCAGTTATATGACATGTATGACAGCTCTGGAAAAAGTAGATTTCTAAACAGATATGCATTTTTAAATCCTGGCTTATCGTGGTTCTGCTGGCAGAAGGCTACACTGCGAGGCAGGCGGCTTCCAGGCTCAAAGCTTCTAAGACAGCAGTACACGAGAATAAGGTGAAGCAAGAGACAGTAGGAACGGCCAGAAACCAGGCAGGTAAAGGGCGGAAGCGACCTTCTAATGCCAGAGATGACCGTCAACCTATCAGACAGTTTGTCGTGAATTGGACGATGACATCAAGTGACCTTCAAAAGGAATGGAAAACATTAATTGCAGGTTTGAAGTGCACTGCTAGGACAGTTCGCATGTGGCTACTAGAAGCAGGACTGAAGTCCCATAAATTAAGGAAGAAGCCCTTCATTAATGAGAAACAGAGAGAGAGAGAGAGTATTCACAGACACACACCCATAAGAAATAATGATAATAATAATAATAATAATAATAATACAATCTTAACCTAATTTTGTAAATAGTGAGTTTTACTGGTTATCGCATTAATAACACCGTTACACATTTTCTCCTCCATGAACAACCTTAAGCTTCAGGAGGTGAGTAACTTAAGCCACATAAGGCATCAGTGGCCTTACTGAACTTCAGCTGAAATGTTCCACAACTCAGGCGGTAACTTGGGTCCCAGGCCAGAACGAGGACAATTCCTGTCATTTTGCCATTTGTCTTCATTTCATGTTGACATTGCACGATGAGAACACAAAACATGACATTATGACACCTTCCTCACAATAAGGAATATTATATTGTTTGCAATGTAAATATCAGGTGAGGGGAGAGACATAAGGACGAACTTTAAACAAATGTGTCTCTTATTCTCCAGATAATACAGCAATTATGTGTAATCAGGCTGTGGTTGATGTGATTTGTACTGATATGGGAAGGAAGCACTGAGTCATGGTAGCAAGCAAAACAAAATAAGCTGAACATCTCGGCAAAGTAAGACTCGAAAGGGTGAACATGCAGGTTCTTTTTATAACATCTAACTGTTGGTAGTGAGAAGGGCACTGAAGGAGTTCAATGAGGCGGGTAGCTGGAGCACTTGAGTGTTTAGGTGGAACCTGGCAGAACCTGAACTGCAGAACCATGACGTAAGCAGCGGGTTTGTACAGCAGTTATGTGTCTGGTCAACAACTGAGAGCCCATCTCGGCCTTGACGATTGACAGGGAGAATATTTATGGTAACACTTTACTTGACGGGGCACAAATGCTTAGTAATAACTCAGCTACTAATGAAGTACGAGCACCCAGACGATATTTTCTGTGCAGTGATACAATTGGGGTTTGGAGTTCAGTAGTTCCTAAATAAAACTGCTCACTACAAAGTCTGTGGATTACCTTAAGTGACCGGGTCATGATTTCTGGTAAGAGACATTGATGTTGGATTTTTCAAATGTATTTTTCTGGTGCTTTAATCACCACAGGAAGAATGTCATTCAGTCTCATTATGTTCAAGAGAAGCCCGACATTTCAACAGCCAATATCTCCAAAACTAGGCAACTCCCAGCAGAACAACCTAGTTGGAGCACTAAAGCTCCTCTAAAAGATATCTTTTTTCAGTTTTGGGGTGAACTGCCCCTTTAACATGAAATCAGTATGTAACTAAGACTTAGTCTGTGGTAATAGTAATAGCATAGTACTACATTGTTTGTACCCTGTCCAGTGTCACCATATTTACATATCAGGCTATGTCAGCCTTGCACAGATGTTCCTGATCGCTAAAAACCATGTGCCTTAAGAGTACTACTGTGCGCAACTGCAGAATAATCAGACAGCATTTAGTATTTCTCTTTTTTGTACCAGACCATAAATCCGTAAATCTGGAAATATGTCTGTGAAGCAGCATGAAATTTTTTTATTGTCCCATATTACATTCTGGATGTACTTCATAACCTCAGACATGAAGAAATCTGCCATTCCAATTGACAACAATATTCTTTCAAATTTCAGAGGGCTGCATTTTTTTTCTAAGGCAATCAGAAAGAAAAGAAAGTAATTCGTGCCAGAGAGTATTCCCAAAGACTCCCGGGTGAACTTTGCCATCTTCGGTGATAGGAGATGTAATTTGGCATCTGAAGAACTTTGCTTGGATGCAGATCTTTGAAACTTTTATCGCGGCTGCACTCAAATAGCTTTAGGGACAGGAGCCGGGGCGCTAATTGAGAGGCGCAGAGGAACTCGCAGCGAGTGACAGCCCCTGCATGGCAGTAGCGCCGCGTCGATCTGTTAGCTGCCTGGTGACAGCGACCTTCCTCTCAGCCGCCTCGGAATAACCGTCTTCTGCATAATGAAAAAAAACGCAACAATTTCTCTGCATCAGTACCGGCAACTTATTTCCCTGGTGACAATGCGGTTGTGTTTGTGCTATTTTAAGGGCAGGGTAGCAGGATGCCAAACGGCTAAGTCAGGGATGTGTTTGCAAACACACACACGCATATGTTAAGTGCCTCATTTAGCTTTACTTGCCAATGACACAGTGGTTTAAGGGGAAATGTCCAGTAAGTCAACACTTAATGTTACACTCTCTGTAAGTTACGCCGCGCTCCTAAAGGAACGCAGCGCGCTAACGTCAGCCTGGGCTAAACCTCACTCATAACAGCAAAGCACAATCAAAAGAACAAGCAGGGAGGAGCTACACCAACAAAATGGCTTCAATATCAAGAGGCACTCAGCCGTAGCGCCTGAATTGATTTAGTGGAATAAATAGCAAGGTTTATGCATGGCGTTAAGTGCATTAAAAAAGTCAGGTGGTCGTGAAAGAATAATGAAAGAATATGCATCGTACACTAAGGACAAATGCAAGGCCACATTGGCATCTTAACACCTCGTTCTCCAACCAATCATCTCTTGGCACAGCACTTATACACTAATCCTAAAGCACGTCTTACAGATTCTTTTGCGATATTCACACCTTACACATCATTATTGTCCCTGTTGCCCCCCCCCCCCGCTCTCCTTAGGCTACAATGGGGTTATGTTTTAAGAGATAACATTACACACCTGAAGAAAGTCTAACAAGCATCCATTTCCTGCATCTTCTAACAGCGCCTGAACCCAATGCACAAATTCTGATAAGCGTGAATAATGTGCTAATGAACCTTCAAAACTCTTTTCATTCATTAATAGGCAGCAGGCCAGCAGCCTATTAACCCCCCCCCCCCAACCTGCAGGATTAAATGACCAAACCTGTTTCCTCTGCCCACTGTTCCCACAACCCTCCCAGTCTACTCCAGTCGGTCAGCATTGCTGTCATTGGTTACGGTTATAACCAACACTGCTATCCTTTAGCCTTAAAATAGTCCTACTTTCAAAAAAAGCCTGTAGAGACCTGTGACGTTCACACAGACCATTTCTCCCTATTTTTTCATGCCAGTCATTGCCTAAAAACGCTGTATTAAACATATGACCAAACATTTTGTTGCAGAATAGAACTTCTCAATGGCCACTGCCATGGTCCTTAAGCGTAGGACCCGCTATGCTTTGGTAACTGTCTATGCATAAGGAATGGTAGCACTGTAAACCTTGTGTGATCTACAGTAGCTGTCACCTCCAGCTGGACCCCAGGTAAGCACCTTTGAACTCTGTCAGAAAGAAATTATGACAGCTGTGTTGCTCCCGCCCCAGTCTACAGCTACATCGCAGTACAGTGAATGCATGGGTATCTCAAGCACTGCAGCATTTACTAGGGTTCACTTGTTGAATCTTCTGCTAAAAAATTTTGGAACATTAAGAAAAAAAGGTTAGCATTGAAGCAGGTGGAGCTGTGCTCTGGTAAGGTGAGATTTGGATATAAGGAGGCAGAACTGTGTTCTGACAAGGTACGATTTGGACATAAGGAGGCGGAACTGTGCTCCGGCAAGGTGCGATTTGGACATAAGGAGGCAGAACTGTGCTCTGACAAGGTGTGATTTGGACATAAGGAGGCAGAACTGTGCTCCGGCAAGGTGCGATTTGGACATAAGGAGGCAGAACTGTACTCTGACAAGGTGCGATTTGGACATAAGGAGGCAGAACTGTGCTCTGACAAGGTGCGATTTGGACATAAGGAGGCGGAGCTGAGCTACATCTATATTTAAACCCTGGTTATAGGCAGGAAGTTGTGCAAGACCATCCTGTACCCTGAGCCATAAACTTGTTTGGTTCCAGTATGGAAACGTGAACCGGCAGGCCAATTCACCACAGCATTAGAGTAGCTCTTCAATGAAGACAGATAGCGGTCGGTGTGGAGCGAAGGAACAGTGGAAGGATGACAGTCGGACAGGATTCCAGGAACATAGGAGCAATGATGCGCTTACAGTGCAGACTCCACGCAGCACCTCTGCTGCTTCAGCATTTCCTTATTTTTGTAGGTCTGCAATACTTCGGCCAAAGATTTATGTTTATATTCAACTTACATCAAAGAAAATCCTTCATAATTGCAAGCTCGAACGTGATCTTCAGTTTGCAAGTGCTGACTGCCCCTTTGTCCTTCATGTGCTCCTCTCCTTCACATTTGTCATGAATGTCATGACCTCTCACCCCTCATGGATATGCAGGCCTGTACTTGGAAAGTCCAAACAGACTTATTGCCATAATGCTGTTTTCACTACTATAAGACTGGAATAACACTGGGTTAAGGCTTTGATTAAAATTTCATACATTATGTATTTACTTCTTTATCTATCGATGAATTTTGTTAGCAAATTTCCCCTACATTACAAAACAGCTATATACTGTTCTGACAGCCTTGAACAAATCCCTACACCAGAGTTAACCACTGAAACAAATTGGATATTACTGCTGTATTATGCTAATTATAGAAATAGATACATACACTTTATTAGTGGCCACTTCATAAATGTACAACAGTTCAAGCAGCCTGGTCCTGCAAACAGAAATATGTGGCTGCAACTGAATATATACAGTATGCAGTTAGAGTCAAAAGGTTCAGGGACTGCACATTTAAGTGCTACAACATTAGGAAGCCTGATTTGAGCAGTTTTTAATGTAGCGTATTGGTGCCAAACTTGGTGGTTTAAGCATCTCAGAAACAGCCCCCCTCCAGGGCCTTTCATGCACTACAGTGTCTAGAGTTTACAAATAAGGGTACGATAAAAAAAAAAAAAAAAAAAACATCCAGTCGGGGGCGGCTCTGTGGCTCAGAACACCTTGTTAATGAGAGAGGTCAGGGGAGAATGACCAGGCTCATTGAAGCTAATAGGATGATCACAAGTGCAAAAATAACAGCTCAGTACAATAGTGGTATGCAGAAAGGCTTCTCTGAGTGCAGGACTCGACACCTGAAGTACTTATGAAACCAAAGGGGGGATGTACCTTATACTATGTAGGCGTACTTCATAACATGACCACTGAGAGTATGTATATTATATATATAATAATTATATATAATTTTGCAAATTGCAGCCTGGTTCTTCTCCGTTTCTCCTTGATGAAGGGCATCTTCCTTGCTTTATGGGACTTCATTCCTGCTTCTAGGAGCCCGATACGAACTGTCCTAGCAGTGCACTTCACACCTGCACTTAATGTTTCCCATTCCTTTTGAAGGTCACTTGATGTCATCCTTCGATTCATGAGAAATTGTCGGATAAGTTAACAGTCATCCCTGGCATTAGAAATTCGCTTCCGCCCTTTGCCTGGCTGGTTGCTGGTCATTGTCAGTGTCTCCTGCTTCGCCTTATTCTTCTGTAATGTCTTAGAAATTCTGAACCTGGAAGGAACCTGCTGCTCAGCGTAGCCTTCTGCCAGCAGAACCATGATTAAACTAGGATTTTAAAAATGTAGATTTGTTTAAAAGTATAGAGGGGTCTCTTAATATACTTCACGGCTGTGTATATACATGCACGCACACACACACACACACACACACACACACACACACACACATTATGTAAGGGATAACCCACAACGAGATGTGCTCTTAACAATATAGCTCCTATTAAGATAGAACATATGGTCAGGCTACTCAGTGGAAGCAGCAAGTCCATTAAGTTACCAAAGAAACCGTCAACGGACAGGCACTTGAGAAATTATGCTGATAAAAATGACTGCTTATTCACGAGTAAAAAGTCACACAGGTTTTTATATTATCACATTTAAGAAAACATTAACATGCATTAATATAGAACTGTTATTAGGCTGCTGGAACTACCAGTGCAGATACACGAAAATAATCAACACCCATGTGACATCTTCGGACCAATAAGAAAACAGTGTTGACTAAAGCCATGGTATAAATTGTGCTAATTACATATGTCTGTGAAAAGCTGCTTTGAACAGAAAACAACGTTTGGCACAAGGCTGGCACACTGCAAAAACGGTTTACTGGCAGCAGGTTTTCCTGTTTCAGGAATTACAAGGACTCAACAGAAAGCAGGTCACCAAAACAGCAGGTGAAACACAAAAACTAAAAGAGCAAGGGCAAAAAAATAATAAAAGTATTGGCATGCGAGTCGGGGAACATTATAAGCTGAAGTAGGAGACAGAGGGGGCATCAGCATCTGGGCAGGTTTACTGCAGGCAGAAAAAGAACAGAATGCATCACTTTATATGTTCAGTCATGAATGAATGAATCAACACAAACAGCCGCGGTCACCTGACTCACCTTCCCTGCACCCCCCCCCCCTTGTCCTTAGAGGATTCTAATAATTGCCATTGTGTCACCAGCTACTGAAAGCACTGTTGTCTTCTGGCAGAATACAAAGGTGTATATGAGGCGAATTTTAAGACAAAGCAAGGATGTCAGACAAGATTCTTGTTTTGCTTATTTTGTAGTTAAAAAAAATCAAACTTATTCACCTTCATAAACCAAGTTTCCAACTCATAATTGGACATTCAAAGCCCCATTCCAATATTTTTTGACAATTACTATTATTTTACGTCCTGCCTGCCTCACCGCAATACTAGAGACACTGGCAGCTTTCATAATTAGTTTCAGGGAAATATAAGAGGCCTCAGTCAACCAGAAGGTATGGAGCTCACACTACGCTGAACTCTATCTATACCTGGCATTCCTGTTTGATAACCACTGCTTTCCAAAATCTTGTCTTCAGACCTTACTTGATGACTGCATTTTGGTTCTAAGTGCACATTACTTTATGGATAATGGTTGACTTGCACTTGCCTTTCGACTGCATTTCTTGGGTCTTGTTGTTCTAGTCCTCGAGGACCCATTGAAGTCCTACTAGGTTCTGGGATCTCCCATCTCAGTCACCACACTGTAACATCAGTGATACCGCTTAATGTAAATCACATTTTAGGGGTTTTTCTAAGCACTGGCACAGGTGACTCTATGCTTCACACCTACCTGCTCTCCCTACACAAATACACAGTCAGAGGTTCGTCGGCTTAACCAGCCTTCACTCCTGTGTGTCTTTAGCAGTGAGAGGTTACCCAGTAAGACGGGCGTCTACAGAGAGACCCAAGCCTATGCCACAATGCAAACGGCTATGCAGACACCCATGAAGGATAGCACCTCTCACACCTCTCCGAGGTTTTAGTCTGACACATACCAAAGTCACGCTTCCTTTTATGGCCCAAGCATCGTTGCTACAAGGGTGCGTTCTACTCCACTATGTTCATTTATTTCAAAATCTAGGGCAGAGGAGCATCCCTGCACACGCAAATGACAGCAGTGGCCGATTTAAAAATGGGAGATTAAGTTCTAGATGGATGAAAAGCACACTGGCAACCAGCAAGGATGATTATAGGCAAAGGAAGTAGTAGGAAAGTCCGCAGGGTGACTGTGCTACGGAGTTTCATTCACATCAGTCTTTGTGTGAGCAAATCACACCCAACTGGCAGCAGGGAGATGTAGTACTTAGGTAATTTGTCGTGCATCCAGTGGGTTGCTAACTGAAAGCTGAAAAAGGGCACTATTTTTGTATCCCAATGTCATTTATCTGAATCATTTTTGATAAATAACCGTGCGAGTATATTATGCATTAATCAGTAACCTCTGCAAGTCAGCTAGCTATAAATAATATTTAAAAATAAAGCATGCACAGAAGGAGACTTTGCACTTGAAAGCGTAATCATCTCACCTCTTCATTTCTTTAAAATAATTAGATTATACTTGAACGGGAATTCATACCAAGAACAAAGATCACCTGCACTTCCATGGAACCAAGAACAAAAGATGCTTGTTGTTAAAATACCGTTTTGAAACTATGAGAGGCTGAACATCACTGGAAAATGCCCTCACTTAGCATAGCTTAGACTTTAAGTATTCTTGTGTGATTAGATTCTAATGAGAATCTATGAAGAAGTCCTCAAGGAAATAAAAGCATACATATTTCGATATTAGTATAACGAAGGTATGGTGTAGCTTTAAACTTTTGCAACAGAGAGAGAATCCCCAGGAAATACAGGGAAAAGCAAAACTAGAGATGGCAGGGAGGATAGGGAAGAGGAACACATGTAAGGGTCAATGACATGATGTGTTACTCTACAACTCCTTCAAGGGAAGACTTTTTTAAAAACTGTAGTATATAAGTATAAAAAGTAGTATAAAAAGTTGCAAAGCATTAAGGTGGTATTACTTCCAGAACATATACGCAACACGTCTTAACAAAATGATTTTGGGTTCATGAGAAGTTGTACAGCACTCAACATCAAATTATCTTTAAACGAGAGTCAACTGATTGAAAGCTTGCCGGTTCGAATCCCCGACCAGCAAGGCACCACTGAGGTACCCTGAGCAAGGTACCGCCCCCAAGCACTGCTCCCCAGGCGCCGAATTATCTGCCCACTGCTACGTCACGACGTCACATATGGGTTAAATGCAGAGGACACATTTCGCTGTTGTGTACTTTGTGCTGTGGTGTGTCAACAGTGACCACTGATCGCCAAGTACTGAGTAAAATTTGCCTTTCCAATTACTCAATATGGTAGAAGGAAAACAGAGCGTCACAACAGAGGTACTGTACATGTTATGTTGTTATAACAAAGACATAACTTGGATTGAGCATTAGGGGGTTGAGTTCTCCACCCATGTAAGGGGGTCCAGGGGGTTGTATTGGCTGGTTTTGATTATTGGGAGGTTACAATCCCCCATCCCCATTTATGGTTATAACCATATGACTATTAGTTAATATTTTGTGAACATGTTGTGAGTATTGAGTAGGGATTACCACATTGCTATATTTGAAATGTTTGCAATAAGTCGCAATTGCAATGTTAGTTAAACGAAAAGAAGAGTTTACAAGTGACCTCAAATTAACAATGTACCTTGTTATTATCTACTGACACGGTTTGTTGCTGCAAGTTATGCCAACAGACACAAAGTATAGCGTCACCTGCAGGTCAAAACTTGAGGGCGATAAAACAGAGTGAAAAACATAAATCTGCAAGTTTAAACATTTTGTGTATGTAAATATCCCACTTTCGAGCACAAATATGAAACTAGTGAGCATAGATAGAAATATTGTGTGCGCGTGCATCATAATATCGCACTCAAACTGTCTTTTTTCCTTCTTGAATGTTTATTCCCTGCTCAATATAATAGGTATACTCACGTGCCAAACAGATTGCCTTTGGCTGATCTCTGTGCTCGACTGAAATTTTTGCCCTCAGGTTTTGACAGTTTGGGGGCGGGGTCATGTCCATTTCTGTCGGTAAATCCTGTTGGCTGACGGCTCCTGGTTTTGTGGCTGTCTGCTCATAAAAAAGAGAGTTAAAGTTTTACTGTTAAATTATTATTATTAGTGATGTGTTGGCTTCTTTCCGTGAACAATGGGATCCGGTTCCCATCTGAGAGCTTATTTATTTTTTTTGTTTTATTAATTAGTACAAGACAGTAATAGCATGATCTTTTTGCCGCACTGGTTGGCCATGGTTTTGTACATTGTAATTTATTTTTTGTTATATGACATACCATCATGGTGGTGCAGTGGTTAGCACTGTTGCCTCACACCTCTGGGACCCGGGTTCGAGTCTCTGCCTGGGTCACATGTG
>JAODJU010000108.1:12289723-12301018 GCA_026776725.1 Gnathonemus echidnorhynchus | reverse complement strand
CCCCCCCCCCCCCCCCCCCCAAAAGAAAACCAAGAGCACCTCCTAGTGGGGTCCAAAATACAGCAGATGGTTCATGAGGCATTGTATTATCCATCACTAATTTAGAATAGTAACATACATTTAAGCACCAGGACCAAATGCAATGTTTAATGTTTGCAGCTAAATGGAAATTTACGATGTTCGAGACATGTACACATATGTGTTTGATGTTTTTACGTTAATGTTTTTATACCAAACATAATGTAAAATAATGGTATTCTGGAGATAATAAGGTTTAGTATAATTGCATTGCTAAATTTGGCTGAATTATAAAAGTCAGAAATGATACTAAATGAAGAGCCATTTGGGAGCCAAAAGAGCTGGCTATTTCTGCTGAGCTGAGCCAAATGAATAATCTGGCTCACAGCCGGAATTCCCATCACTACGGTCCATGATCTTTGTCTTCTGAAGAAGCTTTTTGTAGTACGCAGTCAATCACAAAACCAGGAGCCATCAGCCAATAGGATTTACCGACAGAAACGGCCATGACCCCACCCCCAAACTGTCAAAACCACCCCCATGTCAAAACTGGAGCACAAAAATTTTAGTCGAGCTCAGACAGCATCTGAAGATAATCTATTTGGGTGCATGAGGGTGTCTGTCAAATCAAAAAGGAAAAAAGCATTCAAGAAGGAAAAAAAGAGAGGTTTAAATATTTCAATACAGAGGAAGGCAAATGTCTATTGGTGGCCAGTTGTTATTTAGTTTTCTCCTTCTCAGTCATTTTTGTTAAATTTCTGACAAACAAGCCATACTGCCTATGAGTGAGCTAAACAGCATGGACGGAAATGATAATGATTGGCTCCGAGAGTGAATGCAGTGCTCATGCAAATACAGTAGACTGATTTTTTTAAACCATATATTAGAGTAGTGGTTCTGAACCTTTTTGCACCGCGACCCAATTTTTAGCAAGTCAGCTCAATCGTGACCCTATATCAAGTATAGGTTTAAATTAACACCATGAACAATTTACACCAATCAATGTCTATCTATTGCACAAATCTGATTGGATGTGCCAGTGAATTTTAACTTAAGTATCTTGTTAAAATTAAGTATTTGGCTTCTTGGATTGGTTGAGTGTTCACTAGTTTTGTGCTAAGCATTTGCAGATCCAAGACCTGTTTAAATAGGTTAATTCTAGGATTGGGGCTGAGTAATTTGATCTGAGCTTGCTGGATTTTAAATGCTTACTTTTCCAACTCTGCTTTGCAACCCTTTCAAAAATTGCGGGGTCATGTCTCCACCTGGGTTACATGTGTGTGGAGTTTGCATGTTCTCCCCGTGTCGTCGTGGGGTTTCCTCCGGTACTCCGGTTTCCCCCCACAGTCCAAAGACATGCTGAGGCTGATTGGAGTTACTAAATTGCCCGTAGGTGTGTGTGTGTGAGTGAATGGTGTGAGAATGTGCCCTGCGATGGGCTGGCCCCCCGTCCAGGGTTGTTCCCTGCCTCGTGCCCATTGCTTCTGGGATAGGCTCCGGACCCCCCGCGACCCAGTAGGATAAGCAGGTTGGAAAATGGATGGATGGATGGATGAATGAATGACCCATGGGTTGAGACTCGTTGTGCTAGATAATCTTGAAAAGGAACTCTCAGTAAAATTGCAGAACTCGCTGTTTGAAAAAAGTGAAAAAGTTTCACGTAACTTTGTCTTAATCCAGTTCACTATGATGTTATTGTGATGTGATAATTATATGTGTGTAACATATGTTGACAATATTAAAACTGCACACATTGTCATTATGTGTGTGTGGAGTTTCCTTGTTCTCCCATGTGCGTGGATTTAAGGAAGGTCATCCGGTTTCCTCCCATAGTCCAAATGCATGCAATTTATGTTAATGGAAGTGCTTAAATTGACATGAGTGAGTGAGTGAGTGAGTGAATGAATGAATGAATGAATGAATGAGTGAGTGAGTGAGTGAATGTGCGCCCTGCCAAACAGAAACCAACCCTGTGCACCCAGCAATGGTTCCTGCCTCGTGCCAATACCAATTTATAATGTATAAATATAATATTTTAAATACATTATATAAAAATGATTATTCAAGCAATCATCAAATTAATTGATACATTAACGAATTATAAATCAAATCGATAGTTACTTTAAACCTTACTTTAAACTTCTTGTAATCTGTATACAGACATGTGAAAATGTATTATTAGTCTAAAAATGTATTAGAATTACCAGTTACACCAATTGCCAAAAGTTATTTTCTCTTTATACAACTCTTATTGACCATACAGAGATTAACATACTTTAATTTTAATTATTCTAATTACTATTTTAATTGATTCTGTACACCATTACAAAACACTGATATACCTTGCATATTTGTGGATAAAATACAGCCAAAAGTAATATGTCACTGTGCCTATTTCCACTGGAACTATACATATTGGTGTGCAGCACAGCGAACTGGGGAACTGTGCCCAGGCTGCAGGTTCAAATGGCACAGCCAGCACAGTAGGCATGTCAGTGCAGATCAGCTGAGCTCGACCCTTGACCCCAGCTGCTGCAGGGGCGCAGTGAGCTAGCTGGCCCTGCTCTCTGGACCCAAGCTTCCCTACTCGCATCTTACTCTGGCCAAACACGTCATCTTAATAAATGTAGAAATCAGTTTTATTCATTTTTTTACTATTATTACGATGTCTTAATGTACAACGTATACAACTCATTGCCCGTTCATTTTCTATACCTTGCATCCAGTTATGGAGACACATTAACCTGGAATCTGTGCCAGGAAGCACCAGACACAAGGGAGGGGATACGCAGGACAGGATGCCAGTCGATTGCAGAGCGCGCGTACACACACACACACACACTCACACACACACGTACATCCAACATGCAATATGGAAGGATCCTGCATGAATACAAGGTGAACATGAAAATGTTACCCAGAGAGCTGGCCAGCACTGTAACTCAGAGCAGCCAAGGTGTCGGACTGCAGTGCGAACACCCGAGCCACTTCACAGGCCGTATATTTCAATTAAACTTAACGATAAGTGCGAGGGGTCTGAGCTACTTTGACTTCTCCTCGGCTGTCAAAACTACAGCTGTAGAACAGCGAAACACACCAGCCGCAGGGCAGCCAAGAGCAATATGCAGGCGGCGAGGGTCGGGAACTGGACAACAGGCACCCTGTGACAACCAGCAGACAATGGAGCCAAATGGCTTGGCTGGAGCCAAAGTGGGCACAGAGCAATCTGTGGTAGCCGGAGCAAACAAGCAGAGGATTCGCAGAGCAAAGGGAGGTAAAAGATGGAAGACAGCAGGCAACAGAGAGGCACGAGATCTGACGCATCAAGCCAAGCCGGGAGACACAGATTAAAATCGGCTATTAAACTAACATGCAAGCAGTCAGACGCACTTTCTGCCAGTGTCCAAGAACTTCTTAGAACCGAAAAACAGCGAATTGAGTGTCACCTGACTTTATAGTACATCCTTCTGCCAAGACAATCTTCAATTAGCACAACACCCGAGAGACCTGCAAAAACGCCACATTACACAGAACCTAACGCTTAATCTAACATATCCGGCTTCACGGGTAAAACATTAAAACCAAAGCCAAAATGTAGGTTCCCGCTGGAACACCCACCATATTTGTAGCACATTAACATCTTTCTAACATGAGCAGCAATCATTATCTCAAAAGAAGTTGCGGCCTGCAAGAACAAAACAAACTGAAAGCCCTTGTACAGCGTACACCACTAACGAAATACTAATAAATAAACGTCAAAATACCAGAACCAGATCTTAAATTTCACTAGTTTCTTAAATAGTTTCTTCCAAGTCTAAGTGAAGCATGCAGCTACAGCCCTCAAGAATGCAAACATAACAGCCATCGCTGCCACCTTCCACAATCAGACCGCGGCCCCAAAACAACATTTGGTTGGCTATATGATACAGGAAGTCCCCGGCTTAAGCGCCATAAAGCCTGTCATATTAAATACTCTGCTGAAATACAATGGTTTACGCAGTACTTTGTGAAGTTCGTGAAAACATTGCGCGGTTTCATCGGTTTGTCAGCTCGAGGTACAATACAGTACTGCAAGTAGCTTCTTTTATTATTACTACATTATTGTACTATATTATTGCACTATATTATTGTACTATATTAATGTACTATATTATATTATATTATATTATATTATATTATATTTAGTATACTGTTATTTTTGACTTCAGACTTCGGGAATGGATCTCATTTGTAACCTGAGGACTGCCCGTATACAAAAATCACTGGCCTGTGACTCTGTACCGGACAAACAGATGGATGGATGAGTGGATGCTGTGTATCGTCAGTCCTCTGGCTTTCTGTGCTCTTGTATTCAGTTATAATCTACTACGGCAGGCTGTTGTTCACAGAGAGTTTTATACATCCTGAAATTAATTTCATTTGTTGCATATTCTGGATGTTCCATTGATTAATTGCAAGATCACTATATATATATAATTTTTCATGTGTAGTGGCTCAGTGAGTAGCATTGTGTCCCTATACAACCAGTGATGTGGGTTTAATTCCCATCCTGGTTCTCAGTACGTGCAGTTTGCATGTTCTTTCCCTGTATCTGTGTGGTTTAGCTCCGCAGCCCTAAGATAGATTCTTTGGGTTAATGGGTGTCTGTAAGCTGCCCTTAGTGTATGATGGTACGTGCCCTGCGATGACTTGGCATACTGCCCAGCACGCATGCCCTGCGCTTCCTGAGGTAGGCTCCAGGCTGACTGCTACCCTGCATTGCTAAGTGGATGAATATTTGACATGAGGATTCTTCTTTAAGCATGAGGGTACAGGGACTGAATCACTGAAACTACACATTCACTGCTTATCATTCGATATTAAAGTGTACGCTATACAAAAGAAGGTGATACACACGGTCTGTAATACTTGGCAGCATTTCATTTTGATTTCATTCCACCCAGCAGTTGACAAATTTCTAGCAACCCGGTGACGCACCTCCTACACGTCCAAAATGCAGCTGGTGTCTTTCAGTAGCCCCTAATGTGTGACTGCATGACTGAATATGCACGAATATGCAAATTCCTTGTTATATACTGGCATTACGCCTAAGGTATACCTTGCCTTATGGTGTGTGACTTCAGACCACCAGGAGTCCGTTTGGATAAGCGGTTATTGAGAATGGATCAATGGAAAGCAGCCAGGAATTAATTCCCTATACGTCAATGTGAATTTCAGATGAAGAGCTCAGAACTGCCGCATGCTGGGTGAAAATGCTGCGTTGTGCCTGTGTAGTGTGTGTATATGCATCAGCTGGTGTAAGGTCAGATGTATGTGCAAGTCAAATAAGAAAATTTAAGTTTTTTTAGCATTTGAATAATGCATATGTGTGTGGGGGGGGGACTTCTGAGAAATCACTGTTTGTGCTTATGTGCTGCGCAGAATTTGAGGAGATTATTCAGATAGGCCTGGGCACTAGATACATAAAATGATGGTAGAATTTCTTCTTTAGCAGAAACTGAATTTTTTTTAATCACTGGTGGTCATTATGAGAGAAAAGCCATGAATTTTTTTCCCTTCACAGGTTATAAATTTGAACAACGGATAACATTTTCAAATTTTTTTCTCCACATTTTAGTTAATAGGTTTACCAATATTTGAAAAAATAGACAGTTAAATGAACTGGGAACAGGCTCAAATGTTGCAGGTCCAAATGGCATTTATATATTCATGCTTTCTTTAATCTATTCATAAATGACAGAAATTATGTTGTTTTTTTCAACATCCCCACAAAAAAAGGTGGAAATCATCTGTAAAGGACTGAAAGCATAAAATCTACACTAATACCATTAAAAATTATGACAGTATATTTCCTATAAAAATGGAGGACCGAGTAAATAGTTAAACCACCAACAATCTCCAGGACAAGATGGGGAGGAATGACGTATAGATGGAGAGAGGAAGACAAAGGGAGAATATAACAAATCGAGCACTTGAATCCACCAGAGTGGCAGCTGCAGAAGATCTTGCTTCCTCAGGCAGATGCTGAGCCAAGGTCTACTTATCATAAATGCCAATGGGGGGGGGGGTCACTGAACACAAGTTCAGAGGTGTGAAATGAACATCTGCAAGACACCAGCTTATGTCACATCAACATTATTTTGTGAATGTCGCCCCCCCCCGCTTATGGCGCTTAAGCAGGGGGGCAGGCGAGGCAACTCTTCATGACCAGATAATGGATTCAAAAATAAAAAGCATGCATTCCCAATGCTTTTGCAAGACAAAGACATATTGAGCTTTCTGAACTTAAAGAATATTCATTTTTTTCTTCTTTTGTTCGTATGCAAAAAAATGACTAGAATCAACACAGTTCTTAAAAAAAAAAAAAAAAAAAAAAAAAAAAAAGGTTTTTGTAATTGACCAATAAAGACACTGAAAACAAGCACTAGGTTAGGGGTATGAAACACTGTTCTTCATTGGTCCTCTGGCTTTCACAGTACAGTAATCTAAATGTGAGGCAGGCTAAGAACTGGGATCTACTCATAGAAGGGAAACCTTCAAGATGACCTCCTATCTCATGGTTCTCTGACCGCTGGGGTCAAAACCTTTTGAGGCGACATATACAGTGGGCAATATAAAATCCTCACTGGTATCACATACAAGACTCAGTTTGGGAATCATTAATATCTGAAAGTGATCGGACTCCATCTGCTCTACAACAGAGAGCAAAACTCTGAAAGTCTGACTTTCCAGGAGTCACACTGACAGAGTTCTGGGAATAGATAAAGGCATTGAATGAGTGAGGCTTTCCCCAATGTCCCATCTATTCTGTTTCTGGCTAGACTTAATTAATGCTTTATAACGACATTGCCACAGCAACCATGACTGCACTCAAACCTTACAGAAAGGCAGTGTAAAATCAGGGTCAGCTCATCCATTACTACACATAAAGAGGGGGATTTATTTATACACAAAGCCTACACATTGTACATTTAAAAGTCTCAAAATATTAATATAAGTAATAACTGCAAATATAATCTGGAACATGTTTTCAATTACATTTCGCAGGCCACAGAAACAGATAGTATTTTTAATAATAACAAAAAAAAAAAAACTATAATAAAATCCTTTTTAGTCATTTAGTGCTTTCTTGTTCAAACTCTAGGAGTTTCCCGAGATATTTTTTTCACTGCGTCTTTTGACAGTGTGTGGCAAAACACTGATCTTCACTTGGACATAAAATTAAACACAGAAAGGTTGGACTTTGTCATGTTTAGATGCAATCGTTATGCTAACAATTAGGCGACAGCGTAGGGCAAATCTACGCGTTAGAAATGTACTGCTAACACTATCAGGCATCTTTACTGATTATAGAAAAAAACATAAGCGCTTCACATAAAAAGCAGTAGATTCAGTGCTGAAAGTAGCCACTTTCACTGTGATATTTTACTTAAATTTCAATATCAGCATTTTACTGAAATATCTTTATCTGGACAGGAAGCTATTCTGACCCCGATTTGACACTATCATACTGTTAATAAAGCACACATGCACGATCTTATATACGATCACACAGTTAACATTTGCGGAAAATACTGATCTGCAATGGCGTTGACATGCACATGTTCCTTTCATGAAATTTAATCGCTCGAAAAAATAAGTTTTATTACGTCAATACACACTGGCACCACTGAAACTTCCTTTAATAACATTATGACTTTGGGTAAATTGTCAGAGTGCTGTTGCAACAAATTGTCCAAAAATTGTTGTATTATTACCCGGACACTTTGGTACACGTAATTTAAATGTTTGATTGTAGGTGATTATTGCTATAATTATTATTTTTTTAGCGATCCGGAGCCAGTGGCAGAGACTCGCACCTCAGACTGCTTATTCGGATATCGTGTAGCTTGCGACGGACGCTTCACAGCCGAACCACAAGACCCGAGATGAATTTGGAGTAAAAAAAAAAAAAAATCGGAGGAAAAAACGACAAGTCTGACAGTATCTTTACTCAATGTTTAAGCCGTCGATTTGCTGTGGGTCCACGAGGTAGGCTGCAGAAATCGTGATTTCAAAAGGACGGTATAGCCTTATGGAAATCAAACCTTTGTATTTAACCTACTCTATTTACGGAACATGACGACTATTTTAATATAATACACACAACATATAGTTATAAATGTAGTGGTAGGTATTATTATGACATACCTTCATAATTTCAGCCTTTCTCTCGACGTTGTTCCGCGTTGCATGTCCTTTATGATGAATTGATACCGCTTGATTATCGGCGTTTTGCAGGTTATTGCAGCTTTCGCCGTTGGCTGGCAGCCTATCTTAGGGAAACTATAGCGTAACGCAGAAAACTGATTTCACTTGGCCAGAGATGCCATCGTGCTAGTTACCGCCGTTACCGTCCAGAGAAGAAGGCATGCTTTTCTAGCTGCTTTTTTAACAGAACATGGGTCAGATCACATTGCATTACAGCACAATGCCATACTCCCGGGCAGTGGCAATAAGGAAACGGTGATAAAGGCAGCAACACGGACGGAGGTGGGGGGGGGGCTACGGAGAGGAGGGGATATTGTAAAAAGGGGGAGGGGGAGACCGCCTATTGTACGTATGAGGTTGTGCGGTAGTATTCAGCGTGTGTGGCTTATGACTTGCGCCGTACTTTGAATGATTTGTACTAATTCGTTTGCGGCTGCAGATTACGTATTCACCCCCTTCATTTCGGTCTTGTGACTGAATAAGGAACAATGGACGATGGGGGAACAATGACCTACAAGTGGACAGCGTGTCATTTGCTTATACGGCATATCTGCACTAATTTGCCTTATACTCCGCATGGTGAAATATGTATAAAATAGAGTTACTACCTGGCATGCCCATGTTAGTAGATTAGTCCATCGGGAATGTTAAAGTGGCCTTCTCATTTTACGATTTAGGTGAACTGAAATGCTACTGAAATGACTGCAAATGTTTCGGTGTTTCGGCCAAATATAAGAGAATTTTATTGTATGAAGCATTAGGAAGCGGTTCAAACTTAATAGTTTGGCAGCGTAGGGTTGTGAGCTCGCTGGCAGCGGCGGAAATGATGGCTTAGTTTTGCTTTTGTTTTGGCTTCGTATGACATCATCCCCCGCTTTGCTCTTCAATGTCACCTCTTTGACTTTTCATTAAGTATGTCCAGTGACTTTTAGCCAGGAGGTCTTCGATGGCTGCCCATGTGCAACGGAAAATATGTTTCAGATTGGTATTTTAAAAGGTTTCGTGGTTTAATTGGTAAATGGGTTTTCATCGTGCGGGCTGTCTAAAAGAAGGGTTAAAATAAGGATCTATGGAAAATATTAAGTTTATTTCACTTTCCCCTCTCGTTTTATCATTACTTTTTTATAAGTGAAGATGTGTTTACTTTTCACTAGCTTTAATTATACTGCTGCCGAGTGACGTAACTTTGGCATAAAAGGATGATGTGACTGATTTATGACTTGTAAGCTGAGTTCCATATAACGGTGACAATAAAATGTTAATCTTTTTGAGGTGATACGTCTATGTTTGTTTTGATGTTTCCGCATAGCAGAAGAGATATGCGTTTGTTTCGAGTGCTTACCCATCAAATGCAGCATCTTTTGTAGTCTTATTAATTGACTGTTTTTTCCCCTTTGCTAATGATTCATTGCGCTCCCTAAGATACTGCTAACAACAGCACAGCGCCATGCGAGTTTCAGCGCAGTGTTCTGCACAACCAAAACACTCTCTATCTATCACTCTCTCAACACAAACCACATTTCCATTATGGAACTCAAGATTCAAAATGGAAAAGCAGTATGTTATGTGGTTTTGACCTCTGTGTTGTTATTATGCAGAAGCTGTATAATGGTCAGTGTTTTCCTATATTATGCCTACACGCGAATCATGCTACACGATATATATGATGCAGAATATATATGATATATAATGTTCTATATTCTAAATATGCCTGCTGTAGTCTGTCAAAGGGAGTCACACTCATTCCTGTAAATTTCTACCATCTTGCATTTAAAATGTGGAAACATGCTCGAGTTCATGTATGATGGTTGATCATTCACTAAGGGTTCACATCATGGGTTTATTAAGGCAATTTATTAAGTAATTAACTGAATTACTGTTAATGTACCGAAGATTTATTACATGCTATCTATCTAAACATAAAGGGTAAGGAGGGGGCACTCTGGCGAGGGAACCAATCGATCACCAAGTGATTTGCATACACGGGGCATTTTACAGTCACCAATTAACAATGAAAGCAGAACTACAGGAGGAAATTTGAATACACACAAGTCCACACACAAACCTGGTCCAGCATACAAGTCTGCCATCCCATAGGTGTGAGTTTTATTTCACATAAAATAAAATGCAGTCTTTCCACCATGGACCGAAGCCTGTTTGCTTCAGATCTGCTGCCATTATACTGTGCTGTGGAGTTGGCTGATTGCGCTGGTTTCATGTCAGCCCTGAAGTACTCCTGGAGACTTTGTTTACCGTAAACAGAACCTGTTCTGTAGCACACACTCTGCAGACAAAGTGAGAAACAAATACTTTCACAGGAGCAAACCCCCGGTCAGATGCTGACTCACTAAGAAAGCGAGAGCTGCATTTTACTCCTACACAGGCTCCTTTATTTAAAAATTGGCACTTCTCCGTTTTTAAGGTCCAGACAACTCCAGAGTTATCAGCAGCTCTGTTTCTGGAGGGGAAAAAAAAAGTACAGCTGCCATATTTGGATCAGGAAAGCGTGCGACATGTCGGGGAAAAAACAGTCACACTTCAATGATTTGATACCAGCGTGATAAACAATAATCCCCATTTACTCTTGGATGACGGCCTAAGCAAAAACTGATTGAGATTTTTTTTAAAAAAAAAAGGGGAGAAAGAAAAGCAAAAGGGGAATAGAAAGAGAGTGGAGAGGCGATGGTCAGAGAGCGAGAAGAAAAGTCGGTTAAACATAAACAGGGAAAGCATGTGAGAAACATTAAAAGCGTTACTCACAAGAGAGCTAAACCTGTTACCCAGGCACCATATGCTACCTATATAAATAATAAGATGGAATCAGCCAGCATGAAGAGCTGTGGCCCACAAGATTCTCTTCTGAACATAAGAAATGTTATGACTGGTTAGATGTAGCTAAACCTTTTGTTTTGCATTGTTGTTTTTTTGGTCAAAGCTGCCTCCCCTTTACTGAAGGACAAACAGAGGCACACATGCCCAGCTCCTGTGTGCCAGTAGCAAGGAAAATGCACATTAAAACAGCCCTAA
>JAODJU010000108.1:12269258-12284613 GCA_026776725.1 Gnathonemus echidnorhynchus | reverse complement strand
GGGGGGTGGGCGGGGGGGGGGGGGGGGGGGGCATTCTTCCAGATATACCACAAAGCAGTTTCAGAGTCGTGAGTATGACCGGGGGGTGGGGGCTATAGAACAGGATGGCTCCGCACCTGCACTCATTTTCAGTAAAGGTGATATTGGACAAGAGAGACAAATCAGTCAGTGAATGACAGAAGGACACAGTGACACCAGCAAAAAATCTCTCACTGCTTGCTGCTGTATTTTTGAGATTTATTCTGCTTCTCTGGTACAGCAAGTCCCTTCCCTGTGGATCACAGGCAAAAGACCAGCCACAGAGAAGCTGTTGGTTTGGACAGAACCAGTAGAAGCAGCTCTGTGCATCTGTCCTAATGCTGAAGGAAGACAAACAGACGCAGACACAGTGGTCCCGGTTACAGCAGACGTGACCCATCGCAGAAGCACAGATAGTGTGGTTCTATAGTTATAAGTTTGTTGTTGGAAAAAAACTTTTAATTAAATTAAGTTTGTGCATATGATTTTTTTCATGTGTGTCATAATCAGATTTATACCTTATTTAGGATAAATGTATTAGAAAAGAGTGTCTAATGTCTGGAATGGGATGCTTTAACCATGAAAATGTTTTATTCCTGAAGTTTTATGCTGGGGCTGTGATATTGATAGCACAGGCTTTGCACGCTGGTAACTGCACGGCCCCTGCAGGGCTTCCTGTGTAGGTCACGCCTCAGCATCTTTAATGGCAGCCCCCAGGACACAATCACAAGCAACCCCGGAATGGCCTGTGGTCCAAGAATCACTAATCATCAGTTACAAACTGGATGAAACTGTTCAGTATTTAGTGGGTTTACAGGAACCCAGGAACTCTCCTGATTTCCTTTACTCTGTAACACAGAGCTTAGATCCTCGGTATCTACTCTTTTGGGACATTAATTGTATGCAGGTTGCTGCAGTACTTAAATATTTAAACACTTGATTCGATACAATGATTTAATTTACTGAACTAAGCTATCCTTTGGTTTCATAATTGCACTTGCTTATAGGTAGCTGGAAGACTTGCGTACATTGTGTCCTGACACGAAGAGAGTGGAGCATCTAGGTCTGCTGAAATGATTATGCTGAATGACCAGTTTTAACTGGATATTAGTCTTTTTGCAATAGTCACCCAGTCCTGAATAAGTCATTTTCTCAGACTGGTAACACTGCCACTGTGATTCTGTTTTTCTGTTTTCCACAGTGCAGTTTCTGCTGAGCCTCTTTCACTATTGATTCCCAGCTGCACGTGCACTGCCTCTTGGCCAGTGTCCCTCTCCGTTGTCGCACTTCAGCACTTTAGCTGTCTGTAACCACCCCCCCCTACCCAGTCACATATTCCTATGATTCTCCTGCTTCTTCAATAATTTCTCTAGAGCAGGAGTTGAAACCTTGGACTGGTTCATATTGTCTCCTGTGGATTTCAACTGTTGTAATCGAACATGCTTCATGTACCATGATTTATTTATGGCTAATTATCTGATTGATTAATTAGGTGGCTAATTAAACCTTTTCAGGAGTGTGACAGGTACACTAATGGTATTACATGATAATTAACCAATCAACCAATTAATTATTTTGTAAAATTTATTTATAAGCGATAAATAAGTGCTGTCTGTGAGACCTGTAGCTGGGCTGGAGCATTGAAACTGGGATTTTTTGTCTTGTAACCAGAGAATAAGCTGTGAGGTCAGGGAAATGGCAGCAAAAGATCTTGGAAAAGGTCACCAGCAATGAAGAGATGTTCATGTAGAAGTATTTTTATGCCAGTTTGATGCTGAGAATAAAAAAACTAAAACAAATTATTTTGCAATTAAATGCATGACTGATGTTATTTAATACCTTCTATGAGGTGGCTTGTGACTAAAACCACATCCATATCCAATACCCTGCTCATAACATCACAAATCAGGCCCTCTTACCACACAGAGAGGCAGCTGCTGCATGCCTCCAACAAGCTGGCTTATAGCACTTTACCCTACCAGCTCTTTCTGTCTTACACAAGGGCGTTTTTCAGGTATTCGGTACTTAGTATCCATACTCCACCTGGACCCTGCTTCTTGAGGTAGAGTATCCATACTCCACCTGGACCCTGCTTATTGAGGTGGAGTATCCATACTTCACCTGGACCCTGCTTATTGAGGTAGAGTATCCATACTCCACCTGTACCCTGCTTCTTGAGGTAGAGTATCCATATTCCACCTGGACCCTGCTTCTTGAGGTAGAGTATCCATACTCCACCTGTACCCTGCTTCTTGAGGTAGAGTATCCATATTCCACCTGGACCCTGTTTCTTGAGGTAGAGTATCCATACTCCACCTGTACCCTGCTTCTTGAGGTACAGTATCCATACTTCACCTGGACCCTGCTTATTGAGGTAGAGTATCCATACTCCACCTGGAACCTGCTTCATGAAACTTCTCGAATGTTACACATGCTATACTCCACCAGCAGGTTGGATGCCAGGGGCCGTCGATCCTGATCTGTGCTGTCGAAATTTTATTTAAATGTAGTGTATACTTAATATGGCATCCTAATACCCACTAGCTGTGAGAGCCCATCTAGTATCACTGCATGATGATAGTCTGCTGAGCTGCTGGTCATGTGACTGGGAGTGAGAAAAATCAGTAGCTGACCTTTTCAGTTTCTCTCAGGAGTCACATTTATATACGGTTTACATTCCTCTCCTAAAGCACTGCCAGATTATTCACCAGTAGTTTGGTCCAATAATTGTAATGTGTAAAATTAAAATAATTTTTCAGCTTTTTGTATGAAACATGGAGAATGATGTAATGCTGATGCTTATAATGACATTAAATTTGACAGGGATTAAATAAGAAAATCCTTCGTGAGTTGTGCAGAGACTGTAAAAAATTACTGTGCAGGCTTTTTGCATGTTCCTGTGTGTGAGGAAGAGTTTATCTTAAAAAGAATGTCCTGTGTGGATTTTTAAATGAGATAAAACACGGTTTATGTGTATCTGCATGTTCTGTATCAAGGTCCTGTTTACAAAAGCATATTTCTTTTGGAGATAATATCCACGTACATAAAAAGCCCTATGGAACTGAATGCAGCCCGTGTAATATCCACACTGACATCCATCCATGTTCTGTTGTTAAGTGTAAGACGTACTTTTCAGAATTCCTGAATAATTTGTTTCAGAGTAGAGTTCTGCTTTTTTTTTCTGAAAGAGGGGAATCAAACCAAGGTGAGTCTGGCAGCAGGACCCATTGTGGGTCAGACATCTGGGTTCCTTTTCCTTCCGTCAATCTTCACCGGTGTCAGCTACCGGTCAGGCACCTCTGAGACCATGAGTCGAACTGAGTGAACAGCACGCTTCTCCAAGCATAATAAGTACCCTGATGAAGTCTGCATTCCGCAGACTGTCAAATAGCAGGTGGCTGATGGTTCCCATGGGGGGAAGTACATTCTGGTGTTCACTCATCTCATCACTTGCTCATTCAGTCTCATAGAAAGTAAATTTTCATATGATTGTTTGCCATTCATAGCACTGGTGGACTCAGGGGGGAGCAGGGAGGCAACTGCCCCCCCCCCCCCCAGTGCCCACATGGCTGAAAAAGCATTGCTAAAGTGCCCTTTAGAGTAGTGAAAATCCTGCTATTAGCTGCCCATCACATGACTTAGCGCCATCTAGGGTGCCCCCTTCATGTGAGTCGATGTCCCCTATAGAGCAAGAAAATGTGAAGTGTCTTAATGAGAGCCTTTCTAGTGGAGAAAATGTGATGTAGTCCCCTATACCATGCCCTTACAATGGAATACACCAGAGGTGTAAAGTAGCAAACCACAAATACTTTGTTACAGTATTTAAGTGGGATTTTTTCCATTTTACTTGAGTATATGTTTTGCAGCTTTTCTTTTCACTTTTCACAACATTTCTGAGCCGAATAATAACTCTTTACTCAGATACATTCTGCATGACCATTATTGCTCACCCAATTAAACTACCAGTGAGTTGGACTGCACGATTCTGGGTGGAACATGAACTGCGATATTTTTTCACTCAGAATCAGGACTGTGATTTTTTCTATTTCTCTCTTATTAGGCTAAGCCTATTATTTAGCATTACAAATTGACTTTATGAGGATGGAACAAGCAATACATAGAGATGCACAGTATAGGCTAACAATATATCGCACAATATATCGGTTAACATACTGACGTTAGAAGCACTAGAGCTTCTACTGAAATAATAGAGATGATTGCATTCTTCTGTAGTGGAGAATGAGGGTTTTCATTGGCTCATTCACCAGTTTTAAGAGGTCTAAAAGTACCAACCCCAGTAGATCAATTTTTCATTTTCCACAGAATAAAAATGTTGCCACATGGCCGTAGTGCCATAACTGATGCTCCCTCGCAATGCAGGTCATGTGCCTCATTCTGGACTCTTTGAGAAACCGCTCGTTCTACACAAAGTCAAGCCAGCGATACCTAAGGATTCTCCAAAGAGCATGCTACCAAAGGAGTGCAGTCTTTGTCTCAGGTCACTGGATAGGATCCATGATTCACAGCCATACAACAAGACAAGACTCTAAAGACCTGGACCTTCGTCCTCTTAACACACCCCTTTCTAGTGACCTCATGACCCCCTATGCGCTCCCAATCCGTCCACTGACTTTGCAAGAAGAGTCACCAGAGACATGAATGTTGTTACAGTACCAAGGTAAGTGAAAATTGATCCTCTCTCTGCAGACAGACACATTGCTGACAGCTGTGTCCAAGAGGTCTTGGATTTGATCCAGGATAGATGCAAGCTGAGAGACTCAGACTCTTCGCTCATTCTCTCAAGATCCTCGTTCGGATCCTCCTTTGACTCAGCAAAGATCACATCGTCATCCAGGTCAAGATCAGTAAATCTTTACTCACTAACAGATGCCCCACAGCCACTGGATCCCATGATCCTGCTGAACACCCAATCCATGCAAGCACTGAACATAGTAGGAGCAAGAACAGACCCCTAACAAACTCCAGGATCCGCAGGAAAGAACACAGAGGTTTTACCTCCACTCTACATAACACGGACAGTACCAGTGTACAGGCTAGCTATGAAGTCAAGCAAGTTCAGGGGATCCCACAAAGTCTCAGGATGTCCCTCAGGGCAGCATGAACAACTGAATGAAACGCTTTAAAAAAATCAACAAATGCTGCAAAGAAACCCTGCCAATATTTGTGTTTGTGCTCAATGAGAACCCTCTTTGCCAGGATATGATCAGTGGTAGACTACATAGATGTAAAATGAGACTGTTCTGGTCGCTGGTAGGCGACCAAGTGATCACGGATACTGTTGAGGATGACCCTAGCAAGGACCTTGCCTGACACTGAGAGCTGTGTTATCCCCTTATAGTTACCACAATCCAGGCGATCACTCATCCTATTCCAAATAGGAACAGCAAGTCAGTTCCCGTCAGTTGGGATGACTCCTGTCTCCCAAAGGGAAGCAAAGATTGCATGCAATGCCAGGAGAACAGTTTTAAGTCTCGTTCATACTTTACTTTCCATGTGGCTTTCATACACTTTCAGACTGGGGATGGTCATGCACACAGCAGTTTGTGTTCATACTGCATTTGACTGCGGATGCAGATGGTTGCGGTCAGTGCATGCATACAGCAGTGATATTCCACCAGGCCAGGAGAGTGCAGATGTATTGCGCAAATACAAGTACAAACACAAGCAGTGTAGTGCAACAGGTAAACTTTTATGAACAGGTTTAAAGTTATTGGTCAAGGCTTGTGAGGTTTTATGGTAATAAGGTATACTACGGTATTGTGAAATTCTTATGGCAAAATTAGCTGGTACCTCAACTTTTCAAAATGCCTTTGGCAAGATAGGTGTGGCCTGCACAAAGCCCAGACCTCAATCCCACTGAACATCTATGGGATAAATTGGAAAGCCTACTATGAGTGACAGCTACTCGCCTGACATCAATGCTCAACCTCACTAATGCTGTTGTGGCTAAGTAGGCTCAAATTCCTACAGCCACAAGTGTAGGATACTATAAGGTGTACTCGTGTGAGTCCGTACTATTAACAAATTCTGCTGCTAAAATCAGTATAATGAAAGACACGTTATCTACTTACCCAAACTCCTAACTGGAAAGTTGGATTCTGAAAAGTAGTGACCCAATTTTACCGCTAGAGGGAAAAACTCACTTGAGCGAACAAAGAACATTGTTAAATGATGTATTTGTGGAGAATTTAACATGAAATACGAGCTGGCACGGAAATCTGAGCTTTTCTTTATTTTGTATTTTAAAAATCCCGTCAAAAAGAACAAGCTAACTGATTTGTGTGTAGGTGTTAAATAAAATAACATAATGGTCTTCGATCCTTATCCATTTTGTTGTATTTGTGCATTTCTGTGTTACAAATTGCGATAAAAGTCTAATAAAAAATAATTATAATATTAATCTAATAATATTTTTTTCATTTACACAGAGCTATGTAATACGATATTTCTGTCGCCATTTCATTTTACCGGCTCTCGTGCCGCCCCCTCCCTTTAATAAGTTTCTAGGCTACCATCCCCTTTAAACGACTAAAATTTTCTCTAATCCTGAATTGATGCTTAAGAGGAGAAGACACATAGAGAACAGAACCGGAAAATACGTTTGTTAAAACGTTTGGGACCCTTTAGAAACGAACAAAAATAAGTACGCCTCTCATCCATTAAAAAAAAAATCCACAATTCCGATGAAACTGCATAGTAGATAATTTCCCTTTTCATTTAATGGATGCTAATTGGGAATATTTACATTGAAATGCAATTAGGAGTCTACTATAGAACACCAAAAATGATTTAAACAGCTATGCTTCTCGTAGAAGCATGTGAAGTTGGAAAAGCTTAGAGCACCTTGCAGAGCTGGGAAACTACAGAAAACTGAAGTGAAGAAGATCATGCATTTTTCACCGTGAGGTAAAGGTCCAGCTGTGAAGCTCCGACATGTACGACGAAAACCGAAAAAGTAAGACCGTCTATACCATTTCGTTTTTATAATTTGTCTATTTTAAAATTTATATTGGATTTCAATATATTTGTGCAAAATTGTCAGTTAAACTGAAAGGCAAACACGCATGACATAATTGAACAAATGGTCTGGTCCTCCGGGTTTAGGTTTATGGTCATCGGGGCGTTTGCATAAAGATTAGTAACCCGTCGTGTTATTTAATGATCCCTGCTATTACATTTGGTTTTAATAATAACTCAGATATCGCGTGAAGGTCTTCGGGTTCAGATTAAAATAATACTTAATGTCATGCTACTACTTTTGACTTTGACAGTTCTCTGAATTCGTCTTCGGTATTTATCTTACTCTTCTATAGATTTTATTCCTCAGCTCTCAGTGCGCATCCATATATGTCCATTATTTTTCTGTATTTGTTTAGGTTGGTAAAAACATATGTTGATTGAATAACTTTAATGTACTACTACAGATGTATTTGCGATATTTATAAATCATGTTTCTTTCTTCTATTATAAAGTGTAATTGTTTTTGTGAATTTAAAAACATGTTAAAGCTTTTCAACGCATGCACGAAATGCACCGGACCATGAATCAACAGATCACGCATACCGTCACAACAAAGCATTAGTAGCATAGGCTAATGTACATATATATATATATATATATATATATATATTATAAATTATTGACTTTTTCACTTGATTTTTATAAATAAGCTTTATAGCAAAAGTCCTTTAGTTACTATGATATGGCCGAGATTAATCACGTAATATAATAAGGAAACTTGGAGACAGAATAAACCTTCAAAATTATAAGACATACTATATCTTCTTTAACAACACAGTCTGTTTTTTTATATTACTATTGCAAGATCCTCCTCATGGTCTCAGTTAATTCTGCAAAGGTTGGGTGCACAATTAACGCAGTAATTGCAGTTTATCCTGTAAGGTATAGCTTTTATGTGAAATAATAACATGCAATAACACAAAATTTCACTGAAATTTCATTAAATCCTTAAAAGATGAGTGTGTGTTTCTGGATTTGTGAATGGAGACAAGCTTAAAATACACTAGCATGTATATTTCCAACCCAGCTCCATACTTTTAACTCCTGGCAGCCTCGGAGCAGCGCGTGCTTGATAAACCTCTTTGCATAAAAGGGTGGTTTTATGTTAAGGTCATGGCCTTCATCCTTCTTTATTCATGTCTGTGGCCCCAGTTTCACATTTCACAGTCTGTTCCATCTACTGTGTCTATTCACTATGGTGTGGGTCCAATTTTTACGGGATGGGGAGGGAGGACATTCCAGCAAATTCATAATATTGATAAGCAGACCCATACATGTCCCACAAAGAGACCGACTCCTGGTCTGAAATTAGCATCTCCTCTAATGAGGCTAATCCTGGAAGACGTTTTGTCTATTTCATCACTAGGTGCTAAAGTAGTGGAAGCTGTATACCCCCTTTTTGGTAAGTTAGATTTCTTACTAAAACCCATTTGTGGGGTGTTGCTCATTTGATAGCAAGTTTATTCCCCTCCATGAAAGGAAATATACATTCTCATTCGTTCATTGTTCTGCTCCATTGAGTATAGTAAAAACATCATATAGCATACAGACTGTTTATATTATTTTGGTACAGTTGATACACATGCTGATATAAGAATGTTGTTTTAATGCAGCTAGCTAGCAAAGATTTTTCAGAAAACAAAAAGACATTGTTTTTAAGTAGCCTGCGCTGTAATAAAATTTCCTATAGATGCGTAAGAAGTCACATTGGAACAAGCTGAATAATTAGTGGATTTTGTAAAATATTGGGTTGATGGAATGTTCCAGACTGACTGTCTGGGTGTGCATGACATTCTGTGATATCAAGTCTATAGCAACTGACTGCTTACAGTCCATACAGGTGCATTTCCAGTTGTTTTCTGGTATTTGGGACAAAACTGATTACTGGGTTAGCGTCAAGTATTACCCTAAACAATCTGCAAGTTTTGTATTCATGATTTTTTTCCAGAACACAGAAGCATGTGGTTAAAGTATAATAAAAAATTCTGCATTTGTCTATTTTGCAGAATTATACTGATAGAAGAAATGCTTTTATCTTAAATTGAGTGCCATTGAAGTTCTCTGAAAGTGCATGCTTGTTTGCAGCCTATCCTGTCCTTTGCTGTCAGAGTCGTCCTTCTCTTTTGACGGCCTCCATGCATAGGGTTGCCAACTTTAATCAGCTGGCTGGCATGAGATTTTCAATTCAAGACAAGTTTGCACATGTATTTACATGTATGTAACAGTTTTATTACATTGCATTGGGTTTGCAAACTACTCCAGCACTTTTGGTGTAGCTAAATTTATGTTTATAATGGAATACCTATAGATTTGCAGTAAGATTTCTTGCATAAGCGTGAGTCTGAAAGCACGAGAGTCATGCCAGATGCGTGAGAGTTGGTAACCCTGCATACATATACATACCTGGGCGAAAAAAATGTCCATCTCTATACACATTAAAAGAATTTCCCTGGAGACACAGCTTCCTATATTGAGGCACTAAATTGCATCTTTATTAAGTGGGTTGGATTTTGAGACATCACAGCTTCCCATATTATCACAATACTTAGATATCAGATATTGAAGTTCTTTCATTTACACCAGAGTGGTCTAGAAATGCAGCTTTTGTATCTTTTATCAGGTAACGGCTGTCATCCTAATTCCAAACTGTCACTAGGCTAGACATGGAAGGTACTTATAAGTACACATTATAATTTGAAAGAGTATAATTCATTTTGACGAAAATTAAGCCACAAATTTTACGGTACCAAGTTCACCCTTTTAAATAATATTATCCTTTTTTGTTGTCTGTCTCTTTATGTTGAGCGTAAAGTAATTTCTCATCACCTTAAAGGTATGACAATGCCCAGCTCTGTCCCTTTAAGAATATGGTGCTGCAGCTGCTCATTTTGTCCCATCCCTCATCTGTGCAGTCATCACTCAGATGTGCGCTTGTTTTCATAACGCTGAGAAAATGGGTGTTCTGGTTGCTGCTTTGTACATGGATCACATTTAGTAAACCATTCTTCCAGCTTCAAAATGCTAATCCTGGTCAGGGTTGTGAGGAAGGGGGTTGTGTGTGGGGGGGAGCTTATTCCACACAGCAAAGAGTAGAAGGGACGCCAGTCCATCACAGAACATATATACACACAGTCACACACACATGCTACATGCACTATGGGCAGTGTAGATTGGTGCTTCTCAACCCAGTCCTCAGGGACCCCCAGACGATCCACTTTTTTTGTTCTCTCCCAGACAGTTCACATTTTTGCTCCCTCCTGAGGTAGAGAGGGAGCAAAAACATGGACTATCTGGGGGCTCCTTGAGGACTGGGTTAGAAACATTGGTTTAGAGACCTCAATTAACCTAACCTGTCTTTGGATCACAAGAGAAAACCAGAGTAGCCAGAGGCAACTGAAATGATGCAGGGAGAACATGCAAACACACACACACACAAAGCAGCGAAAGGATTTCAGCCCCCAGCCCTGGAGATCTCCACTGAGCCACCATGCCACCCTCATTTAGTAAAACGACTCTTTTAAAATCTAGTAAATCAATGATTCCTGACTCCTGCAGAGCCTTCTGTCCTCCCACTTCCCCTCATTCTCATGGGTCCAGTCGGTAGGAAATGCACCATTACTCTTAGGTGTTCACCCTTGTGCTACTTTTAACTCCTGCGTAAAGACCCAGCGATCCAATAAAAATGTACTCTCGACAATATTTTTGTACTTGTACTCAGATTAATGGTCCTTAAAGAGTCTTAACGGAACATCATTTCATTATTTTCTAAAAGGATTCCCCTTGATGCCACTCAACCCATATGCCATCGTTTAATAACGGGCAGTGCCATCGTCTCTCTGTCTTTTTGCTCTAACCTTGCCTTTGCTCCACTGGGTGCCATTGATGGGCCGGGTGCTGAGCGGGTCCACAGGCACTAACACACAAAACACCAGCCCAGAATACAGTCTTGCCACGCCCACGCAGAAGTAGGTCACAGCTGTCCTCAGCTGCACCGCACCCCTCACCTCCACGCTGAACCGCCGTGTCCCCCAGAGACCCGCACTGCTCAGCCGTCTCTCCGATCCATCCGCCTGCCTCATTGGACGGGTTTTCCTCCCGTTAGGCTGCATTTTATACATTTTTTTTTCCTTTTCCCTAGAGTCCCTCCACATTTGAATCGCTTTAAGTGGTTTTATAGTAATTAAAATACAAATAATATTAATGTGACCATATTCTGGGTAAGCAGTCATGCAAGATGGGCGGATATAATATTACTATTTTTCCCCTTCACACCATGATGATCCTTGAATATATATACCTGGAGCCTTGTCGTCAAAGTCTAGTCATTCGTCTGCTCACCTAAGCTGCTCTGAATTCTAAATTATTTTTTCTTAGCAGAACGTACATATTGTCAGAGACTAGCTTAGTTATTCACCATTTCTAATGTGATATTTCATGGATTCTGGTTCACAGGGCAAAATGGCAAAAGTGGGTGCTTAAACTCCGGGATTTAATTATATGAATTAGTCATTATTCATATTTATTTTGAAAAAGAAATTGTCCCTGTCGGCCTTGTATATACAGCATGAAGGGGAGTTTGTAATGGCTGGACAATGTTCTGCAATTTGTGGCATTTTGGTAAAATATTTCTGATGGAAAACGAAAAAAAAAACATAATATGTCATAGTCATTTAAAACCTGTGTCATAGTCATTTAAAACCTGTGTTAAGATCCTTCACCTTATTTGGATTTTGGCCAAACCTCAAATCTAAAGTGGCCTACAGACACAAGCGTGAAATGAGCAGCCCTCTGCACTCCAGCTCAGTGCTCTGTTTCTCTGTCGTTTATTTTGCCCTGTGAAGCTCTAAAACTGCATGCATGTATATGATGTGATGGTTACATAAGACAATAAACTGAAATAATTTAGGGGTTCTTGTTTTCTGACTGTTTTGCTCATTTTGTTTGAGATTGCTTTAAAAGACTCGGCATTTTAAAGGGTTTTTCTGATTTAAATATTTTTAAAAATTCAGTGCTTCTTGTTTGTATAGTTCCTTAAATGGAGCAGAGTTTTACTCTGCATCAGTATGGCAGGTTATCATTTTCATTTTCATTTTCGTTTTGCAAGAAAGCCCTTCCACAGTACTGATCCTGTAATAAGTGTGGCTTCATTGAAACGGTCCACCAGATGTCGGTCACTTGCGGTGCACTCTGTCCCTTAGGTGACGCCCAGGATGAGTACTCGAACCCCAGCGACGCAGAGGGGGGTGGATTGGAGGAGGAGGATGAAGAGGAAGAGGAGGAGGAAGAAGAGGACAGAGGTGAAGACAAGGACAAGGACTCGCCATGGCAGGACTCCGAGGACACGGAGGGGAATGAAGGGACGAGGATGAAGAGGACAGACACACTGAACTCAACCAGCAGCTCAACGGCCACCCAGCGCAAGAAAAGCCAGCATGCCAAGAAGCAGATTCAGGGCTGCAACACGGTGCAGAGAGCCCCCCGCGCCCTCTTCTGCCTCAGGCTCAGCAACCCCCTCCGGCGGGCTGCCCTCTCCATTGTAGAGTGGAAGTATCCTCCCCTTCAATAGCCACTCTGCCTGTAGTCGTAACTCATTCACGACATGAATGCTGTTTGGTTTACTGTGTTTTTAAATTGGTTTACTGCTTTTTAGTCATACACTGAAAATATTTTTTTTTCTTTAAATGTTTTATTACTGGGCAGCATGGTGGTTGAGTGTGCAGCTCTGTTGCTTCACACCTCCAGTGCTGGGGGCTCATTTCTCTCCGCTGTGTGTGTGTGTGTGGAGTATATATCCCCATCCAACTTCCCCCTGCTGTCCAAAGTCATGCAGTTATACACACTAATGGGTATCTTTAAATTGCTTGTAGTGTGTGAGTCTGTGTGCCATGAGATGGACTGGCACCCCGTTCAGTGTGGACACCAGCCCCCCCTTATGCCTCATGCCGAAAGGCTACAGCCCCCGCCGGCCCCCACCTGCCCCAGGCAGCGCAGGACACAGTGCGGACATACATACTGGGCAGGAGGCTTAACACGCAAAGCTAACATTAATCAAGACTAGATGGAAAATAGCCAGAAATAAAAAAAGATACGTTTTAAGTTAAAATCACGTAGCACAAGGTTTCAGTGAGATGATAAAAAAGAGAAAAAAAAAAACTCCGTAGTGAAAAAACACAAAGCTTTGAAAAATGTTTTAAATGTTTTTTATTCCTGATTTGTTGATGGTGACACGTTTTTGGGGTCACCAGAGTGTGCTCACAATGGTGTTAGGGTCACAGACTAAACTTAGACCCAAGGAATAAGGACAATTCTGTTTTCTGTTATAAATAGCATGGATACATGCCTGTCATAATGTGTAGGTTCAATATTTAACACAGGCATATATGATCGTCTTCTATCACTACAATAGTTGTACAGTTATTACTGTATAATCAATACTCTACGTCATTTCTTATAACTGTACAAATTTAAAACATGAGTTTACCTATAGTTAGTCAAACATCAGACTTCCATCTATGTCCGTTTCCATTGGCCGTCCTCCTGTTTAGTGGAGAGCATTCATGTTTGGTCCTCTTCATCTCACACGGGCGTTCAGTGACTGCAGACTAAAGGCTATTCAGTCTGAGACAGTACACTTCACATGCAATATAAACAAAGCAAAGATAATGGACAAAAGTCTTCTGGCCCCTTCTCCACGTGTGTTTCAGTGTCGCCTGTGTGCCGTGCGCCTTCTTTAACCGATCTTATGCAGACCTTTTGATATATTCATCCTACTAGCTATCTTTGCCAACTGTGTTGCCCTTGGCGTGTCCAAGCCCTTCCCTGAGGACGACTCCAACGCCACCAACCATGACCTGGTGAGTTTGTGGGTTTTCGTTAGCATCTGGTATAACATCCTTACAATATAAACGTGTTCCCTGGCGTTGTGCCCTAAGATGTATCTGTTGTATCTGTTCTAAGATCTGTCACCTTGTACTGTGCGCTTTTGTGCGTCTGGCATCTATGTTCACTGGATAAACGCATGTCCATCCATCCATCTTCCAAGCGCGTATCCAGTACGGATTGGTGAGATGGGGGCCTGCAGCCTATTCCAGGCAGTATCCGTAATGTCTGATTATTTAGGTGAGTGTGTGCATGTGAGGCGTCTGCAATAGACTGGCATTCTGCACGTGGCTTTCCCCTGCATTGTGCCTGATGCTGCCCGGGATAAATGCATGTGTCGTGGTAAAACACTGAGTTATGGGTGATCAGGACCATGGACAGAGACTGAATGAGCGCTTTGCAGACTATAGATCTCGGGTCTTACTCCCATTTACCCACATCCTTAGTAGAACTGTGTTAATAGAAAATGTTTCCCATTATAAATTGCTGCCATTGTCTCTATTTAAATCCAGTGGTTTCTTTATTTAGCCATTGGCGGTACACATAATTGATGATGAGACTTTGTCAAACGCCTTGGGAAGTATCTTTTATGAGTCCTTGGAATCCCTGGAAGCTCCCTCCTCTGTTCTTTTTGTCTCGGTCTTTCTCTCCACCTTCTTTGTAGAAGGAAATGAGCACAAAGGGCTGTTCATGCAGTGTTCTGTGTGTCTGTGTATGTGTTCTTGTTGATGTATGGGAACTGAGCTCCAGTGAGGAGCACTGATGCAGTTTCCCCCGACGAATGTGCGCTGAAGGCCCAGCCTTCGGTTCCTGTTGTCTGCCTAGACAGCGTTCCCGCCACAGCTACATGACCTCAGTGGGTCTAAGTCAGTGGGTTACATGACTGCTTGACGGCGCTGGGTCCATAGCTTGGCGTGTACTAGAGAGACAAAAGACTTGGAAGTCTGTGACTTCAGTCGCCTTGGAGCCAGTAAGCTGGGCTGGTCAGAGTAGATGGTAAAAATAGAAAGAATGAATTAGTAACAGAAATAGCATAGAGAAAGAGGTAGGAAATGAGAGGTTGAAAGAGACTGTAATGTTCTTTCTGTTTGTACGGGTGCTCTAAATGCTCTTGGTCCTGATAAGCAGCTTACACACCCCCCATCCCCCACTCTGTCGCCCTCTCCCTTCCCGCCTTCTCTCCCCTGCTCAGAGACCATGTGTACTGTGCTTAAAGGTAGAGTTTTGGCGTGTGGGGGGAGGAGCAGCCATGCGCGAATATTCCTGATTGCTGCTGTTGTGCTTCTGCCCGAGTCAGCCTGTGTTCTCTGTGTCCGTGTGACTGTGCCGCGTTCTCACTGTGTGTCCGTGTGACTGTGCCGCGTTCTCACTGTGTGTCCGTGTGACTGTGCCGCGTTCTCACTGTGTGTCCGTGTGA
>JAODJU010000108.1:12244166-12264379 GCA_026776725.1 Gnathonemus echidnorhynchus | reverse complement strand
AGAGAACTCAGCTGGTTGGTAGAAACAAAATCTTGGTCTGGATTTGTAGCTTCTGGACCTGAAATGCCCAACACTGGTGGATTCTGTGGACCATCTGTTTTCACCTTGTTCTTACTGTTGTGCCACTGTAATAACACAGCTCTCCCCCCAGGTGTCACTCTGGGCGACTTGTCTGACAAGAAGAGAGGAAAATTTGGTTGGTTCAGTCATTCCGGTGAAACACATGGTATGTCATGACTGTGCAGAGGCACCGTAAAGGACGATTCCAAGGGGGCCCTAAAAAATTTGGAATGTAATTGGGAGGGTGCCCAATATGACATACTATCATGGGATCTGAAATTTTTTGCAGTGCCCGTGAGTCTCTATATCCTTTAATTGTTATGTATTTGTGACTTTCTTGTTGTATTTCCGTTTGCTTATATGGCTGTTAATGTTCTCTCTGTATTCAGATTAGTGGTTCCCAAAAATATTTCATTTGAATGTTTTCTCAAAATCGACTTGCCCCATTCAATGACTGCATGCATCTGCACTTTTATCTCTTTGCCTTTTGAGCTCCATAGATTCCAGCGTTTGTGCTTTCAAATGCATCTTGCATGTCTAGGTGAATTTACAGTTTGTCAGGTGACAGTCAGGGGATGTTCAAACATCTCTAATGTAATTCCTCTCTTTTAAGGTAATGCTTGATCTGCTTGAGTACAGCAGTAGCTGCTCAGTGTCTGCTTCCCTTTCTGTCTTTGTACATCTCCCTCAGCGAGTCTCCCTGCCAGTGAGACAGCATCTCAGACCACAGAAAATATAGAGGAGGAGCACACGGACTGCTGCACAGCCTGCTGGTAATACTGCACTCTCACTATACTCTCACTCTTTCACCACACATGATCTGACCTCTGTCTCAACCTTTCACCCTACATTATTTGACCTGTCTCACTCTCTCACTGCACATCACCTGACCTCTGTTCCACTCTGTCATTGCATGTCACCTGACCACTGACTCATTCTCTCACATTCTCTCACATCACCTGGCCCCTGTCTCGCTCCCATTGCACATCGCCTGACCTTTGTCTCACTGTCTCATTGCACATCTTCTGACCTCCAATCCACTGTCTCATTGTACATCACCTGACCTCCATCTCACTCTGTCACTGCACATTATCCGAACTCTGTCTCACTCTCTCACCACACATCACCAGGCCTCTGTCCCACCGCTCTCACCACACATAATCTGACCTCTGTCCCACTCTCTCACTGTAGATCACCTGATCACTGCATCAACCTCTCGCCACACATCTCCTGGCCTCTGTTTCACTCTCTAATTGCACATCACCTGACTTCCATCTCACTCTATCATCGCACGTCATCTGACCCCTGTCCCAACCTCTCACCACACATCATCTGACCTCTATCCCACCCTCTCACCACACATCATCTGACCTCTGTCCCACTCTCTCCGCACATTTTTTGACCTCAGTTCCACTTTGTCATTGCACATCATCTAACCCCTGTCTCACTCTCTCACTGCACATCACCTGTCCACTAACTCACTGCACATCACCTGACCTCTGTCTCACTCTCTCACCGCACATCACCTGTCCCCTGTCCCACTAACTCACTGCACATCACCTGACCTCTTTCTCACTCTCTCACTTGCAATTAAATACAGATAGTAATAAACTGGTCAGCAAGTTAAAACAGCAATATGTACATATTATGTTATTAGTCCTGTATAACTTTGGAAAAATGTATGTGGAATAAAAATGTTTTGGTTCTATAATTTTTCTTTGTTGTCTATGCATATTTCAGCACCAAAATAATGAAAAATCGTCTCTGGTGAGTACATAAAGCATACATTTCTTAATGTGTGTTTTTGCTCGTTGGTTTGTTAAAACAGGATTTGGTTCCTTTTGATCTGGAGGTGTCAGTAAACTGCGGGTGGAATATTCTGGATCCTTAGGCTTTTGCTGCAGTCACTGTTGAGTGCCCAATGGTCAGATGAGTCTTGTTTGTAATAAATGTTTTGCTACAGATAATGGGGAAATAAAAGTATATAGAATAGAAATACATATCTGTGAGAGAAGTATATCCTTTCTTTCCTTAAGTAGTTAAGTATTAATGCAGCTTTCCTTAGTGATGGTTGCGACCGTTTCCCCGCCTTTCGTCTCAGTCGCACGCTGCGTCGCTGGAACCGCGTGTGTCGCAGGAACTGTCGTGTGGCTGTCAAGTCCGTCAGCTTCTACTGGCTGGTGCTGCTGCTCGTCTTCCTGAACACGGTCACCAGCGCCTCGGAGCACTACAACCAACCCGACTGGCTTACGCAGGTCCAGGGTGCGTGCCCGCCCTTTCGGGCCACTGCTACCCCGTCTCGCAGCTCACCTCACCTTCTGCCTATCTCTGCAGACATCGCCAACAAAGTGCTGCTTTCGCTCTTCACTATGGAAATGCTGCTGAAGATGTACAGCCTTGGGCTGCAGGGCTACTTCGTGGCTTTCTTCAACCGCTTCGACTGCTTTGTGGTGTGTGGGGGCATTGCGGAGACCATCCTGGTGGAGCTGGAGATCATGCCCCCCCTGGGGATCTCTGTGCTACGCTGTGTGCGACTTCTGAGGATATTTAAGGTCACACGGTATGGAAACCCCTCATCTCTGCCCCCACTGTATCTGTTATTATGCAGCTCTTATCAAGGGTACAGCTGTCCCCAGAGGAAATGTTGACCATCATTGAGTGTCACCATGTTACTTCACCAGTGAGCTGTACTTAAAGGTGTTTGCATCTTCCCCCGAGACATTGGAATGCCCTGTCAAACCTGGTGGCATCCCTCCTTAACTCCATGAAGTCCATTGCCTCCCTGCTGCTGCTGCTCTTCCTCTTCCTCATCATCTTCGCCTTGTTGGGTATGCAGCTCTTCGGCGGCAAGTTCAACTTTGATGAAGCACAGACTAAACGTAGCACCTTTGACACCTTTCCTCAGGCACTGCTCACCTGCTTCCAGGTAACAGCTTCTCTTTTCACACTAAAGCCATGGTTATTGCCACTGATTGCTGTCTGTACAATGTCGTATACACTCTTTGTACACTGATAACTCATTATGACCACTCACGTGTGAATTAAATCCTGTAAAAATGATGAGCGTCAAGGTCTGAGATACATTTTGATGATGATCACAGGAGCACTGTGTGATGACAGACCTTGCAGTGCATAGGGCTGTGTAGCTGAGGATAGGACTTCAGTCCAATGTGTTGTATAGGTGCTCGCTATGTACCCAGTCGTCTATATGATGCATCAGTCAATAGGAATCATCGAACCCAGCAACATTCTTCCATTGCTCCAGATTCCACTTCCGAGACTTTTAAGCTCATTGTATGATCTGCCTAGCCTGTGGCAAAGTAGCCCGATAGGCAACAGGGCTCCATGCTCTCTTTGTCAATACCATTTCTTCTGCTTTCAACATGTTGACCACAAGTACAGAATGTTGGCTTACTGTGTAATATATCCCAAACTTTGACACAGTCCGTTTTTTTCTAGATGGTCGACATTATTTGTTTAACATAGGGATGATCATAACGTTTTGGCTCATCAGTGTATATGCTGAAAAATGCTTGTGCTCTTACTGGAATGGGGACATCGGTAGCCTCTCTACCTATAGATTCTCACAGGAGAGGACTGGAATGTTGTGATGTATGACGGGATCACGGCTTATGGAGGGCCACACTTCCCTGGCATGATCGTCTGCCTCTACTTTGTCATCCTCTTCATCTGCGGAAACTGTATCCTTCAGGTGGAGGTGCTGCTGACCTATGGAGGCTGCGGCTCTCTCTCCCTTCCCCCCCGGCTCCCAGTGTCCCTTGTCCATCGCTCTCTTGGTTGTTAGGCTCTCCAATGGCTGTCAGTGTCCTTTTCTTTCTCCTGTCTTCGGTTTCTTTTTCTGGAAGGATATTTTCCGATTTTCACCATCGGCAAGACATCCTACTTAATGTCTTCTTGGCCATTGCCGTGGACAACCTGGCGGGAGGTGACTGCGATGACACTAAAAAGGAGTAAGGAAAGAGAGGGTGTGCACAAGAAGTATGCGGTGTGTGGAAAGAGTATGCACACTAATTGCCTTACACATACTTGAGGGGAGTGTGACTGAGTGAGAGGCCTGCAGTCACAGAGACTCACGTCATGCTCGGAGCCACAAAGGCTGACACCGTAATATGGACATGGATGCAGTGTAAGCACATCCAGAACCTTCTGCCACTGTTTGCCAAAAAAGTAACTGGTGCTTTTTTTGCAGAGAGAAGAAAGAGGGGACAGAGAATGGAGAAGTGAAGGTATAGCTGTCGTGTCATTTTTCTGCAGTTCTGGCCGAACCTTTTTCTGTCAGCTGTTAGTGTCTTCTTTACACGAGCACTCCCTGCCTCTTGTCCAGGTTGAGGTGGATGAGGAGGAGGAAGAGGAGGAGGAACCTGAAGAGGGTGATGAGGAGGGTTAGTGAAAACATCCTTTACTGTGATTTCTGGCACTTCAAGTTTTATTTAAAGGAAGCAAATTAAAATCTTAGTTTAAAATACTAATTGATCTTCTTTTGGTCCCTATTAGAAGACAGGGGGGTACAGATAAATGTGGCTGACTTTGCTCCCCCCAAAGAGAAAGTCCTCCCTATTCCTGAGGGAAGTGCTTTCTTCTGTCTCAGCAAAACCAACCCGTGAGTAATTGCTGTGTCTGCTGTTCTGTATAACAGTATGAATGCTCTACACCAGTGTTTCCCAATCCGGTCCTCGGAGACCTACAGTCGGTCCATGTTTTTGCTCCATCCAAGCTCAGTGCCAGACAGTCCACATTTTTGTTCCCACCCAGGTCCCACCGAGCAAAAATGTGGACTGTCTGTGGCTCCCCGAGGACCGGACTGGGAAACACTGTTGCACACCTCTTCCATAAGCCTAAGCATTGCACACTATGCTACTCTACATTTCTGCCCCAAAACCATAATATTCTGCATGTCTACCTTATCCTGCAGAAAGGCTACTGATGAAATTACAGAACAATCATAAGTAAGGAATGACGCTTAACTGACTGTATTGCTGTCATGCCTTAAGGATCCGAGTTGCCTGTCACACCTTGATCCATCACCACATCTTCACCAACCTCATCCTGGTCTTCATCATCCTCAGCAGCATCTCTCTGGCTGCAGAAGATCCAATTAGGGCCCACTCCTTTAGGAACAATGTAAGTCACAAAGAGTCACTGATTCATCATGACCAATGAGAGCTGGAGATATGGTTGCAATTCCCAACAGCACAGCTAGAGGCAATTTTATGATGACTGTCCACAGGTCAAAGCTTGAGGCTGTTGCCATAGCGGATTTAGCAGCTGAAACAAATAGTTTGAGGTAGTGAGCAATAATACTGGCAAAAAGAAATCCAAGAAAGCTTGAGGCTATTACAAATCTATTACCCATATCCAGAGAATTTCAGCAAGTACTTTAATAGCATCTCTTCAGTTTTCATTTATATGAGGTGTACAAATTCATGCCTGTTTCAGTTAATTAACTTGCACTTCTTCAAACTCAATCTTTGTGTAAAAATTTCCCACAGTGCATTGTTCCCGAAATCTTCTTAACAGGCGGTTTGGCTCAGCACATGTAACGTGCCGTAGTTTCCCCTGAACGCCCAGCTCATCGTTATTTGCTTATGTCAACTGGCATTTATTTTAGCAATAATCCTTTTTCATTAATTGAATCAGAGAACATTTTGTGCATTGCGATCCCTAGGCAAGCCCTGACCACAATGATCTTACCTATGATTAATGAATAGGGTCATGAATAAACATTTTATTTTAATTTAATAAGTAACTGGGGGTGTTATTATGTAATTTTATTATGGGGAACTGTGAGTGGTTTTTGGAGGTATTTTTGTTTTTATGACCAATTAAAAATGATAAAATGGAAAATAAGGAGAAATTCATTTTTATACAGCTTAGGTTAAACAAGCAGTGTTTTGGGGGACGGTTTAAGCTCTTTCTCTAACTAAGCACAAACTAGTCATGATCTCAATAGATGCTGCATGACCTTGAAGGAGTAGTCCTTAGTCTTTTAGTCTTCTGACCAAGACACACTGTATATAGCAAACTGTATTCCCCTTGAACATAGTCTGGTCCTGGGACTCTGCATATAGCTTTATTACATTCTGCTGCTTGTGAATGTGGTTGACCAGAGTCCATAGTCCATGGCAACTATTTAGGTCAGCAGCTGCCCTGATTACACATTTGTCATGGAGGACATACCAATTACTGGCAGCTGACGAATTATCGTCCTGTACCATGCAATCATTGCTGGCTGTCTCAGATCGGGCAGGCCTGTCAGCGTAATTAACCCATTTTTTACTCTGCAGGTCTTGGGCTATGCGGACTACGCCTTCACATCCATTTTCACAGTGGAAATCATACTGAAGGTATTCCAGAGTCCTTTGCATGATGAAGACTCTATGGTTTGCGTTTGTATCAAAAAGTGCTGTCAGTTCATGGCACAGTGATGGATTGGAGCTCAAAATAAAACCAAGTGGTTTGACATCTGGGTTAAAACCACTGTCAAATAGAGTTTCTGCCCGTATCGTAGATTAAGTATCAGAAGTCATGGGTGTTTTGACTACAAACAGAGATCTGTCTTGGTGAATTAATGACAACTCTCTCTTTAGGTTCTTAAATACTTTTTACCATTTGAACTGTGAAGGCTGAGTTTTTGCCCGTTGCCTCCTTCCTAGATGACAGTACATGGTGCGTTCCTCCACCGGGGCTCTTTCTGCAGGAACTGGTTCAACCTCCTGGACCTTCTTGTTGTCAGTGTGTCACTGATGTCCTTCTTCTTGCAGTGAGTCCCTAAAACAAAGCTTTTCTGTCACAGCCTGACACCCACAAAACAGTGCTTAAGCTGAAAAATTAAACTGCAGTTTTCATTATAGACAAGGCTTTTGATATCTGCTTATTAGTGTCATCTGTGCTAAGTTTAATCAAATTTAAATTAAGCTCTTTATATAAAGCTTTCTATTGCAGTTCATCATGCCGTTGAAGAAGACTTTGGGATTCAGGAATAGCTTTGTATAAGCCTTTGCTTGACCTCTGGTGGACAAACAGATGCAGTGCATTTGAAATTATTTCTAGTTACTGATATTTGGCCCTGAGATGGAGAATCATATTGTGAATATGGACACATACAAAGTGTACACTGACACAAGAAATTTCTGTAGGTATAAATCGGAGGATGCAGTGCAGTTCTTTAAAGAGAAAAATGACTAATGTGATACACTACTGATGTTTATGATCTGTCCTGTACTCAGGATGCAGTGTTGCTATTTCATTCTGTTCTGTTGTAATCTGATGGTATTCCTTCCCTGCAGCTCGAGCGCCATCTCCGTAGTGAAGATACTCAGGGTCCTCCGAGTGCTCAGGCCTCTGAGAGCCATCAACAGAGCAAAGGGACTGAAGGTATGTGTGTGTGCATGTGAATCTGTGTGTGTGTGCATGTGAATCCATGTGCATGTGTGTGTGAATCTGTGTGTGTGTGTGCATGTGAATCTGTGCATGAGCATGTGAATCCATGTGCATGGGAATCTGTGTGGGTGCGTGTGAATCTGTGTGTGTGTGTGCATGCAAATCTGTGTACAGGTGCATGTGAATCTGTGTGTGTGTGTGCATGCAAATCTGTGTGCATGTGCTTGCAAATCTATGTATATGTGAATCCGTGTGCAGGTGCATGTGAATCTGTGTGTGTGTGTGTGCATGCAAATCTGTGTGCATGAGCATGTGAATCCATGTGCATGGGAATCTGTGTGGGTGCGTGTGAATCTGTGTGTGTGTGTGTACATGCAAATCTGTGTGCTTGTACATGTGAATCTGTGTACGCGTGAGAATTTGCCTGCAGATGTGTTGATATGTGTTTTGTTGTGTTTGTACCCACTATATAAAATGTACATTGTGGCGTTCTGTGATAAAGAATAAATGAGCGCTAAAAAAATAATGATAATGCATACTGTACAAGGATGTGAATAAATATACTAATTAATGAGCAGAATAAAAGCAATGGAGACTTATGTTAAGTGTACAGGTGTATCTATACAGCCCCTCTACTCTGCGGAGCTCTCCTCCTCGCTGTCTCTAACAGCTGTCCATGCCTGTGTATTGACAGCATGTGGTGCAGTGTGTGTTTGTGGCCATCAGGACCATTGGGAACATTATGATCGTGACAACACTGCTGCAGTTTATGTTTGCTTGCATCGGAGTGCAGCTTTTTAAGGTAATCCATCTGCCGCTGTTGTCACATGACTCCATGACCAATTTATGGTTTTTTAATCGCTGTCATCCTGTCTGTGAATACTGCTATTGAATTAGTGCATTGTGACATAATTTTTTTATGAATGAGAATGACTGCGCTGTGTTTGATTCAGTTGCTTTAAACTGTCTAGTTCTGGCCTGAGTGGACAGGTACACTTACATACTGTGCTCAGTGTCTGTGCTACAAACTTGTGCCTTTTTTTTTTAGGGAAAATTTTATCGCTGCAACGATGAGGCAAAACATACTCCAGAGCAATGCAAGTGAGTGAACCGTCTTCAGTTTCTGCTTCATTCATCTCTTTTCCATATTCTTCCCTCAGTTTCTGTGGAGCATCAACAGGCTCATGGAACAGAAAATAGTAAATGCTCATATTTTTTGCACTGGGGCACAAAACCTCCCCCAAAAACACTAGATTATCCAGTTACCAATGTCGATGGTTCGGAGTGGCTTGTTCTGACAAGTGGGCGTGTGTGTGCTGTGTCCCTCAGGGGCACCTTTGTTGTGTACAAGGACGGCGATGTGACTCAGCCCATGGTGAAGGAGAGACTGTGGCACAACAGTGACTTCAACTTCGACAACGTCCTGATGGGCATGATGGCTCTCTTCACCGTCTCCACCTTCGAGGGCTGGCCTGCGTGAGTGTCATCTCTTCACATGCCCCTGAAGTCTGCAGAGCAGAAGCTCACTTTCTAATATTTTAGAGAGGCACTTGTTATCTGTGTTACACTGAGCAGAAGTCAAAAGCATCCTGTTCACTCTTTTCTGGCTCATCTTGGGTCTCCAACTCTTTCAGCCTTCTGTATAAGGCTATTGATGCCAACGGCGAGAATAGTGGTCCCATCTACAACTATCGGGTGGAGATCTCTATTTTCTTCATCGTCTACATCATCATCATTGCTTTTTTCATGATGAACATCTTCGTCGGTTTCGTGATCATCACCTTTCGTGAGCAGGGAGAGCAGGAGTACAAGAACTGTGAGCTGGACAAGAACCAGGTTGGTCCAAGGAATAGGTGAATAAATCTGTAAAAATGTTGCAAATTCAGTCATTTGAAAAGAAAAGCACATAATATTCTGGAAATCACTGCTTGAAACTCACAGTAAAGTTTTCCACCTACTAAACTCGGCGATTGGATGGTGATCTGAGTAAGGTGTGTTTGAGCAGGGAAACCTGCCAACTGTGTAGCACACTGGCCCTCCGGGACCGGAATTGGGGAACCCTGTATTAGACACTTTGACTTATTAATTCAGGTTTCTTCTTGTCATTGTATTAATGCACATTGTTCCTTTGTGCATCTCAGAGGCAGTGTGTGGAATATGCCCTGAAAGCCCAGCCTCTGAAACTGTACATACCAAAGAACCCCATACAGTACAGGTTTTGGTCTATCGTCAACTCGACTGCGTTTGAGTACATCATGTTCGTACTGATCCTGCTGAATACTGTGACCCTAGCAGTGCAGGTAACAGATGCTATTCTCTGCTCCCCCCCCCCAACCAGATATGATTGCAAGTGTTTCTGAGCACAGGACAGTAATACATTCTCTTTTCAAATTTCCCAGCACTATGAACAGTCAAAAATATTCAGTTACACCATGGACATCCTCAACATGGTTTTCACGGGACTCTTCACTGTGGAGATGGTGCTTAAGATTCTGGCACTTAGGTTCCGGGTGAGATTAAACTGTCGATCATCTCCCATCCGCTCACGCTTTCTCAGAAATACACTCTTACAGCCAAGTTTCTATGGGCATAAACATACGGACCAGTCAACCAAGTAGTGGTACCTGCAGACACACTCTGAAGCTTACACTGTTCCTCTCTCTGTCATTCCTTGATGATCCTGTGAATGACATGACTCTCCTTTTTTTCATGCAGCATTACTTCACAGACGCCTGGAACTCCTTCGATGCTCTCATCGTGGTGGGCAGTGTGGTGGATATTGTGGTGACAGAGTTTAGTGTAAGTTTGGAGATACGCATGGTGATTTCAGCACTTGCATGGAGAATATTTAGTGCACTTCTGTGAACAGCATCATGACATCAAATAATTTTTGAAACAATCTATAGGTGTGTTGTTCATAATGAATGCATTGTTAAAGGTGCTCCACTCTAAAAGCAGACATTTATTTATTATATAGATGCTTTGTTTAGGCACTTTTGTCCAATGCAGCTTAGAAAAAAACCTATATACTATTCAGTATATACAGTATGTGTACAGTGGTACCTCAGTTCTCGAATTCATTAAAACTCGAATTTCTTAAAAGTCGAACCAACCAGTTCGAAAAAAAAAACCTATAACTCGATCTGAATCTCAGAAGTCAAACTGTGAACGCTGACCTAAGATAACTTGTACGCGCGGGAAATGAGGGTAAAGCTTCAGTCTCAGCCTCGCATTCCCTGTGACAGCATCGTGCATGTTTACACCAGCTGAATACATATATTTAGATAGTAAAAATACATTTAAACAATGATAGTAACAGTAATTATTATTATATAATAAATACATTTAAAAATAAAGATTTCTTATTAATTATTTTAATATTAATAATAAACCATTAATACATTTAATTATAATAATTATAAATAATATTGCCGAGTGGGGACGGAACGGAGACAAAGGCGCAGACGTCAGGGTATCGGGGAATAACAGGGTTTAATTACAGGTAAGGCAGGCAAAATGCAGAGGGACAATACAATGACCGGACTGGGGAAACAAACTGAAACGCAGACGAAATACAGAGGATTAATGACAACAACCAGAAAGAGCTGATCACACGGGGATTCCACATGGGGTTAACGAGGGGGCGTGGCACACGGAAGGAGCGGACGATCTGGGCAGGACATTGTTTTTTTTTAACTTTAGACATTGTTTGGATACATTTATTTTCTTACTTTAAAAATTACTGTTTTGATAAATGTGCTTAGATGTGTTTAGTGCAGTATATGCTTTTCTTGTTTTGTCCGGTTCATTTTGTGTTTAAATGCTAAAAAAAAAAACATATTTCGGTGCAATTTTTGGGGGGCCGGGAACCAATTAATTGGTTTTCCATTATTTCTTATTGGGAAAATTTGATCAGAACTCGAACTTTTTAGGATTCGATCCGGAGTTCTGAACTGATTAATTTCGAGTTCTGTGGTACCACTGTATTACGGATTTGCCTCTCCATCACTGAGGCTGATATGATACACATCATCTAATATAATAAAGATACATATGAAGCAACTACTAATGTGATATGATATGAATCATTCCTATTACAAAGCAGTGCGATTCAACACAATTTGATTCAACACAATGTGATTCAACAAAATATGATGCAATGCAAAAGGATATCATGCTGTGCAATTCAATACTGTGCAGATACAGAAACAATTTTAGAGAGGAGGAATCAATCTCAATATAAAATCATCAGTCTAAAACGATTGGTCACATTTCTAAATAATAATTTAATTGGGGCAATCACATTGCAAGCTCTCATGCCGGTGTACTGATGCAAATCTGGAAATTTTACCATCCCTAGTATGTATATGTAAGGACTGTTGGATGATGATGGCTCATTAACACAGCCGCCTCACACCTCCAAGATGGGGATTCAAATCCCACCTCCTTCTGTGGAGCTTACATGCTCTTCCCATGTTCATATTACAGTGGAGAAGATGCTGCTCCTTGATCTATACATGCACACTTCATCCCACCATCATTATGTTCTTCATCATATCATCACCTTCATCGTTTGAAACCCCTTCTCGCTCCTTAGCATGCAGGTCATCATTCTTAGGATGGAGAGGCATATGCCTTAAACCTCGTCATTGTCACCCCACTGTCTGTCAATCTTTCAGAACAAAAGTTATATGTAATACTTAATAATATATATATATATATATATACACACACACACACACAATGAGTATTGATCAGTATGTGCAATCCCCTCTGTGTGTCTTTCCCTGTCCCTGTGTGTCCCTCTCTGTCCCTGCAGAGCTCCGAGGACAGCTCTAGAGTCTCCATCACATTTTTCCGTCTGTTCAGAGTGATGCGACTGGTCAAACTGCTCAGCAAAGGGGAGGGCATCCGCACGCTGCTCTGGACATTCGTCAAGTCGCTTCAGGTCAGTGCTCATTGCAAGTCTGACCTCCGCGAGATACGCCACTTTGCGGTCAGGTGGTCTTGCTATTAGTGTATGTCGTTCCTCTCATGCAGGCCTTGCCCTACGTCGCTCTCCTCATCGCTATGATCTTCTTCATCTACGCTGTCATCGGCATGCAGGTGGGTAACTGCCTGTTGGCTTTTACTGTTATAAACGGCATGACATTGTTTGCAGACCAGATCCTTTGAAAAAAATCAGTCCCATGTTTATCATCTGTGAATAAATGACTAGTGCCATAGTTTCAGAGAAGAATATGACTGTACATAGTTTATTATCCTGTTAAATAAAAAGTATCAGAAACTGAAAACAGACTACTTGTATTTGAATTGAATCAAATTTGTTTGTATTTTGTTAACATATTTTTTGACTCTTTAGGGGTACCTATCCTCATTAGCTTTTCTAAAACAAAAGCTAACCATGTAATCAGTATGTTCTAAAGAAGTGTTTCACAAGAAGTAAATGACTCTGTTAAAACGTAGCTTAAGTAAATCATTTATAGATATACCAATGACCGTTTCAATGGGGCATTACTGGCTAACATTAACATACATTTCTTTTTTCACATTCAAGACTTTCCCCCTGTCTGTACTAGTTTGTCTCACATGTCCCTCTGAGAATGCTAAATGTCCCTACGTAGGCGAAGAAAATGAAAGAAAAAATTTGTAGAAAATAGAGGAAAGTATTCCCATAGAGTCCCTGCAGTTAACTGGTTCTAATGAAAAAGTAATTGCTATTGATGTTCTAATATATTTCAATCTTGAAAGCACATTTCCACTTGTTACTATTGGTGACTGTTGCTGGAAGTCAGTGAGCTGAAGGCCAGGAATATATTGGTCTCAGTTTCTAACATGGGTCTCTAACATGACCTATTTTATGTTTATGAGATGAAACAATCACACAGGCCACAGGGTGAATTTATTCTCCACTTTTCACATAGCAAGAGAGCCAAAGCATGTGTCCAAGTCAGACAAAGTGAGGAACATGCATTTCTACAGTCTGACCTACAGTACATATAATAGTCATCTTACAACTCTAATTCTTTAGTCTTTGCTAATTATACATAACGTATACATAACGAATATTTAATTCAGGAATAGCCAATTATATCTGCAAGTGTGTTCCAATCCGGTCCACGTTTTTGCTCCCTCCCAGCTCCCTGCCAGACAGTCCACGTACGAGGAGCTGAGAGGGAGCAAAAACGTGGACTGTCTGTGGGTCCTTGAGGACCGGGTTGGGAAATACTGGTATTCAGGCTTTTGGGATGACCTTTAGATCAGCTGTTCAAACCCAGGTGTGAGAACTCTTCTGTCAATCAGTCCTCCAATTAGTAATCTAATTAGGGAGTTGCAGCAAAAACCTGCACACACAATGGCCCTTTCTGGATACGACTGGCCACCCCTGATTTAACTGCTTCTTAAGTTTTTTTTATCAAGCCATATCTGCATACTGTTCAAATGCATGCACTTTTATTGCCTTCAGCCTAAAAAGTCGCTGCTGTGTTTGATTGATCCCCCCCCCTCCCCCAGACCTTTGGAAAGATTGCCATGCAGGACCACACACACATCAACAGGAACAACAACTTCCAGACCTTTCCGCAGGCTGTGCTATTGCTCTTCAGGTGTGCAGGGGCGGGGGAGCGTGCCGCCACGGTATGGAGATTTATACAAATAATACGTGCACACAAGGCCAGAATAACAAGCACGGCTCAGACGGAGTCTGCCCCCTGGTGGCCAACAGGTGTGCTACAGGGGAGGCCTGGCAGGAGATCATGCTGGCCAGCCTGCCAGGGAAGCGCTGCGACCCAGAGTCGGACTACGAGCCTGGAGAGGAGTTCAGCTGCGGCAGCAACTTCGCCATCGTCTACTTCATCAGCTTCTTCATGCTCTGCGCTTTCCTGGTCAGTATGAGCCGTGCAGGGAGAGTGGGCGGGTATTTGGGGCCACTTTTCATTCAGGCCTCTGAGCAAAGCAGTATGAAGCCCATGTGTATGCAAGTGCATCCCTAACAGGTGCCCCCCTTTCCCTTGTTTCTCCTGTTTCACTCTTTCCCAGATTATTAACCTGTTTGTCGCCGTTATCATGGACAACTTTGATTACTTGACACGTGATTGGTCCATCCTGGGTCCCCATCACCTAGATGAATTCAAAAGAATCTGGTCTGAATATGACCCTGAAGCTAAGTGAGAAACCTTTCTCTCTCTCTCTCTCTCTCTCTCTCTCTCGCTCTCTCTCTCTTTCTCTCTGCAGTATGGAGGTTGACATAGTAGCAATGTGAGCTTCCTGAGCTGTGTTGTGTTGATTTATTCAGGGGGCGCATTAAGCACTTGGACGTGGTGGCTCTGCTGCGGAGAATCCAGCCTCCCCTGGGTTTTGGAAAGCTTTGTCCACACCGTGTTGCCTGCAAGGTACGTGCCAACAAACCACTAGCACAGAAACAGTATCATAAACAGTACCCAAGAAGAGAGCAAAGCCATCAATTTCACAGAAATAATAGTGTTTAACAATATGCATGAGGATTTTACAGTCTGTTATTAAAATGAAAAACTATGTTAGTATTAGGTTTGCCAGTGGTGCTGTTTGAAAGTCTGTGAACCCTTTTATAGCCTCTCACAATCCAGTATTTGATGGGAATGACAGATGCAGACTAAATACCCATCTTAAACCCACTTATCTGTAATGGGATATGAACAGCATGGGACACAAGGAAGGGGTACACCCTGGATGGGATGCTGTTCCATTAAAGAGTACATATACACTAAGTGTTATTTAAAGATGCCAGTTTGCTCACACCAGACTGCAGGAAGAATCCCCCATGATATTGGGAGAACATGCAAACTCCATAAATATAGCAGGAGGATTTAAACCCCCAACTCTGAAGGTGTGAGACAGCAGTTCTAATCACTGAGCCACTATGCCTCAGACCTTTTTTGAATTTGATATGGTATTATTCCAAATGTCAAACTCTCTTCATCTGTTTTTGTTAAGTTGACGGGAGTGATTAGTGTTGCTATCATGCTGTAAGACCCATTTTTCATGCAGCAAACAGGCGGCTTGATTCTCCCACAGTGTTTCAGTATGACTCATGAATTTATGATTCTCTTAATGATGGTGCGTCACCTAGGCCCAATGCAGCCACAAACACAACCCCACTCTACTGGGATAAGTTTATTTTGAGGAAAGGATTTTAGACATTCCTCCAGAAATGTATGAAATGGTGTTTTAAAAAAGGCAGGAAAGGTTTCCACCTGGCTAACCTGTTGTTAATGCTAGTGCTGTCATAGAGATATGAACATGGAATCAGCTGCTGAAAGAAGGGTGGTAGGTCCATTGGATTCTTCTGCACATCCTCTATGAGAGTTACTCTTGTTCAAAATCAACCCAAAGTGAGTTTTGTACCTTTATGTTGAAGTGGACAATTCAGCCACTGTCTCAGTGCTTAACTATTTGATTGGTTAATGTGGTACACAGTTACTTACAGGTATATGCTTACATTTGTCTCATGTTTTTATCCAAAACAGGGATGTATTATAACTATACATGCGGTCCCTGAGATTCAGACCCACAATCCTCGCATTGTTGACACCCAGCTCTGCTTGTTGAGCTACAGGCACAGTATCATACCTGGTTGACTGACATAATGAACTGTGTTCCTCCATTAGGCTTTGATCAAGGGATGAAAATTCAACTTCTCTGGTCTGCCACCCTTAAGGAGGCACAGATCTGGTAGGGCTGTGGCCCACCACCTCCACCAGGGCCAAAGGACCAGAACTACATTTGGGGTTCACAACTTGTCTAGCAGCACTGTACTATACCCTGTATAACTATCATATGCCTCCCTATGTGTACTGTGGCAAGGTTTTCTGTGGGTAGACTTTTATCTTTTTTTCTTTATGTTCTGTTCTCTTTCTCTTTTCCATCCCCTTCTCCCTGGCAGAGGTTGGTAGCCATGAATATGCCGCTGAACAGCGACGGCACAGTGACCTTCAATGCCACTCTGTTTGCTCTGGTCAGAACTGCACTGAAGATTAAAACAGAAGGTCAGCCATAGGGCTGTGCTTGTCCTCCACCTTGGGGCTCTTCTCCAGTTCCATTGCCAGATCCAGATGATACTGAATGCATGGATTCATCATGTTGACGTGCATGACAATTTTGGCAAATTCAGCAATTCCATTAACAACTATATAGTCTCCATAGCTGCCTAGTAATATCGCCTGTTCTTTCTGGCTGTTGTGCTAAAACCCACCCCAAACAGGAAACCCTGATCAGGAGAATGAGGAGCTGAGGTTAATCATCAAGAAGATATGGAAACGCATGAAACCCAAAATTCTAGATGAGGTCATTCCCCCTCCAGATGGTGAGACATGACACCTTTTTATATCTGACTACCCCAGATCGGCATTAATGAAGAGAATTCACATTTCTGTTTATTAAAGCCTTTCCATCCGTTTCACGCATGTCTTCCCCTCAACCCCCTCCGTGGATTAATCCCCTGTGAGTGCACTGACGTCCTGTCTCTCTTACAGAGGAGGAGGTAACAGTGGGTAAATTCTACGCCACTTTCCTAATCCAGGATTACTTCAGAAAGTTCCGTAAACGGAAAGAGAAAGGCGTGCTGGGAGACCCCAACACCAATAACTCCTCTGCCCTACAGGTATATACCGTAGTTTGTCTGTGTTTTTCTTCACTAGAATAGTCCAGCACATGCATGCTTATACCTTTTAGGACCAATAAAAAAAAAAATTATATAAGCTTTGAAGGCACGTGACACACATGACACACACACTTGGAAATGTGCTCTGTCTTGGCATAAGTTGTATTACTTATTCTGAGGTAAATAAACAATTAAACAGTCCTGCTTAACCAGTTTAGGTTATCATATATCTGTGTACGCATACAGTATATATTTATAAGTGAGAACATTTTCTCTCTCTGCCTGTCCCATGATCATGCCTTGATTTGGTGTTGCATCATTGTGTGGATTACTGAGGCGTTTGATTGTTATGGTGATGGCAGTTTGCTGTGTGCCCTAACGGGCTGTTTGGGGCACCGCTGAGCGCGATGCGCCTCTCCGTATCTCATGGGGCCCCGTGTTTCTGTCAGCTTATTAATCCACTGGAGTGCCTATGTCCGCAGTGACGGTCAGGCTGTGCGTGGGCATACAGTACAGCATATATACTGTGCCCCCCCCTCTTCTGCGTATATCTGTGTCAGGCAGGGCTGCGTACACTGCAGGACCTGGGGCCAGAGATGAGACTGGCCATGTCGTGCGATCTTGAGGAAGAGGAGGAAGAGGAAGGGCTCGGGGAAGACCAGGAGGAGGATGAAATTCATTACAAGGTCATTAGTATAAAGACCATATTAAATGTCACCCAGACTGACGACGCCCTAACTCCGCTCCCATCGTAATTCTCGTAATGGCAATAAGACAAATTCCCTTCAGTCAGACCAATGGCACTTTGCACTTAAATATCCATAGATCGATTTTCCTACCTGAGATTGCTCTATTTTCCTTTAGTACGTTACAATAAATCACGTTTAACAATAGGGGGAACACAATTATGTAATAAGAAATATGCATAAATAAATATATGCTGCTGGGCAGGAAAGCAGGGAGAGTTGAATGATAATAACATTTAACAAGCCTGTTTTGCTCCCTACAGAGTAGCGGCATGTTTTCTGGCCACCCAGACCCCGCCTCTCAGAACAGACGTGGTTCTATGGCCCCGACCTCTCCCAGCTCCCCCACCCCATTCTCAGGCGGACCTCGGGAGGGGGCCCTCTCTAATGGCCCGGCCCATCAGACCTCTTTGGCAGCCTTGTCAAAAGAGCCCAATGGGAATGCAGTGGTGGAATCAGAAGAGCCCAGAGGGATGGAGAACCGTAAGGTCCCCTCGCACCGTCGGCACGGCTCTCACCGTCGGCGCGCTTCCACCAGAAACGGGACGGAGAATCGGCCGCCTAAAGACGCACCCAACAGGCGAGTTTATCACCAGTGTCAGGGGCAGATGGGAAAGGCCTCACACAGAAGCAGGGGCAGGATCATGTAGCAGAATAACATGCACAAAAACACGCCTAATGCATTTGCTGTAGTTTGCTGTGCTTTTTGCTGAAGCCTTTCTCCTTGTGCTTTTGCACAGCAGAGTGCAGTACTACAATAGAAGCTTCAGGTAAGATTATCACTGCTGTTAAATTCTCCACTAGTATTACCATTTAAATTGGGGCCATTCCATTTAGGATAAATCTCTTCTATTTGTTATATTTCTTTATTTTCTGTCACTGGTTATGGCTTCACTATGAGTAACGTATATATCCCTGCATCCCCTTGTTTCAGCATGTGACTGAACTTGCTTTTACTTTCTGCTGATTAAAAATAAATGATAAACGCCCTACTTCAGCTCCACTGTTCTATTTAATGCCATCCTGCACACCTCGCTGTTCTAGTGCTGCCTACTCATTTCCTTTTTGTCCTCGTTACCTCAATCTCCATCCTCCTTTTGCCCAGGAGAGACTCTGAGGATGCTTGTGTCACTCCCGGTCGAAGGTACGGCGGCTTGGAGGAAGCCAGATGGGAGGAGTGCCCAGGGGGGCGGGGCTACTACGGCGGGGATGAGGAGGCGGGGAGCACAGTCTTCCGGGACAGGTATGGGGATCGCGGACGGGGGCCAGAACACGCCACAAGTAACTCGTTATGATTGGACGCTCAGAGCGATGAAATGACAACGTTTGGGCCCGTTTTTAAGGCTAATGTTTGTAAACGTCTGTTAAAATGCTAATTTAATGAATGTCACATTATTGGCAGTTCCCATGACAACTGTGTCACACAACTGTATGCACAACCTTGCATGGGATCTGAGTTTCCGGCTGTCTGCTCCCGTTTCAGGCAGCCGTACCCTGACGCTCCATGCATGCACCCTGGGCACCGTGGGCATGAGTGCAATGCACAGGTGCCCGGACAGAAGCCGCACGGCACTCACTATGGCTACGGAGACTGCCAGCGGCCAGCTCGGCGACGCCTGCTTCCAGCCACGCCCACTGGTACCAGCCTGCCGTTGACTGCTATTCATTCAGCCAAAGTCTGCCGCGGCCTCCCCGCATTCAGCATGACTCCCCCCTGTCACTCAGGACGCAGGCCTGCTTTCAGCATCCAGTGTCTGCGGCGCCAGGGCAGTGCCGATGACCTGCCCATCCCGGGCACCTACCACCAAAACTCGCCGCCCCACCAGGTGCATGCACAGGTGCAGTCGCGGCGTCCGTCGAACTAAACCAAGTTTGGACCCCATTCCTCTGTCTGATGAACCCCCCCACCTCCCCCCCCCGCAGATGTACGGCAGCTACGAGTCCCGCCGAAGCAGCACACGTTCATCCGCCAGCTCCACGTCCTCTTGGGCCAACGCCAGCCCTCGGCGCAGCCGCCTGCTCTACGCCCCATTGATCCTGGTGGAGGAGGACAGAGTGGGGGGTGGGCCCTTAGTGTGGGGCAACAAGAAGGGGGGCGAGGCCAGCCATTCTGACCCAGCCAGGCCCGGCTGGTACTGCGGCCCTGGGGGAAGCAGTGGGCCCCAGCCCTACCGGACCTACGCCACCTTGCGGGTGCCGGGCCAGCTCAGCCCGCACTGCAGCGACAAGAGAGGCAGTGCGGACAGTCTGGTGGAGGCGGTGAGAAGCGTCTTCATTAAAATTCTTTCCTGTATTAACCTTTTAGCGTTCGCCGCCTAGTGGTTCGGACGCATACGTCCGGATTTTCAATAGCACAAAAAAATGACGTT
>JAODJU010000108.1:12219139-12236672 GCA_026776725.1 Gnathonemus echidnorhynchus | reverse complement strand
AGATAAGATTTTAACAACTCTGAGCTATTAGTTAAGTTCTCCCCAAACGAGCTTGATGGGCCGAATGGCCTCCTCTTCTTTGTAAATGTCTTATGTTCTTACCGGCACAAGGCAAGGAACAACGCAGGATGGGGTGACAATCTGATCACAGGGCACACTCACTATGGGCAATTTGGTAACTCCAATTATCCATGTTTTTGGACTGTGGGGGGAAGCCGGAGTACCCAGAGGAAACCTCACAATGACACATAGGGAACATGCAAACGCCACACACCGAGCAACAGCGGAACCCAGGGGAAACCCCATGATGACACATAGAGAACATGCAAACTCCACACACCGAGCAATGGCGGAACCCAGAGGAAACCCCATGATGACACATAGAGAACATGCAAACTTCACACACCGAGCAATAACGGAACCCAGAGGAAACCCCATGATGACACATAAAAGAACATGCAAACGCCACACGCCGAGCAATGGCCTAACCCAGAGGAAACCCCATGATGACACTTAGAGAACATGCAAACTCCACACAACGAGCAATGGCAGAACCCAGGGGAAACCCCATGACGACACATAGAGAACATGCAAACTCCACACGCCAAGCAATGGTGGAACCCAGAGGAAACCCCATGATGACACATAGAGAACATGCAAATTCCACACACCGAGCAATGGCAGAGACTTGAACTTTGGTACCAGATGTGTGAAGCAGCACTGCTAACCACCGCGACACCATGCTGCTCAATTCCTTATTTTATTCATATTACAACATTTGTTCAGAGTTTAAATACAAAACCTCTGAATTGAAATGATGGGACTTTTGTTCCATTTGGTATTTTTATGCCAGGCCGTCCACCTGTTAGCGGTTATTAGGAATGTGGGTTGTTTTGAATGTGGCATTCATGACTCAGGTTGTGTTTTAACAGATGGTCATGCCATCGTTGAATGATCCAGTGGCACAGCAGCCCTCCGCTGGCCTTTAAGAGCCTGTTCCTTTAGTTTCACTCTGTAAATAGTCACCATTGTTGATCTCTTTCGACACTGTCTGGCTCTCTAGCTTGCATATTCATCACAACTTTAACTCCCGTCCATTTCATGATCCCCCCTCACCTTTTAATTCAGCAACATATTATATTAATATTATGAACCTGTATTAATATTGAATAACACTTTTATAAAAGCACCCAGTTATGTGCACCAACATACAATATGCTATCAATTTAATGCTATTAATAAATGCTAATGTGATAATCTGTGATGCTTAGCTCACATTCCACATGAACCATATATAACACAGAGCCTGGTTGAACTAAATAAAGACCTTTCTGGAATGTTCTTCCAGTGGGCATCTAGCTTCTGGTAAAACTGTGTGACTGAATTCTTCCTTTGTGAGTGCTCATGCAAATTTTTGCTGCGGAATAGCTTCGAGCTATTCCAGTGAAGATTAGCACCACAAAGAGGACGGGGGGGTAACTCTTCTTCTTCAAATCATAATCGATCTTAACTTTGCATCAGTGCTGAATTTTACACATTACATTTGGCCAGCTAAGTAAGAAACATCATTAATGAGCCATGTCTCTGTCACATGGTCTGTTACTGAAAATCATGGATTTTAACATTTAGTTGAAGCCAAATATCATGTTGCCATCATAGTCATATTTAAATGGGGGTGGTGATTCCTGTTTAATTATATACTCTACTTGCTAGCCGTCTTTTGTACCTTACCTTTCTTTCCATAGGTGATAATCAGAGTTCACTGAGACAAACCCAGACAAAGGCACAAATAAATATTACTGTCATGTAAAGATTTTGTACTTGACTAAATCCTTGGCCTGTACTACGAAGCGGGGTTACTGGCTTATCAGGGTAACTTGTCGGATTTAAGGCACCACAGTTTAAAGGGACTTCATATTCGTTCACTTACATTTTGCCCAGACTACCTTAAATCCAACAAGTTACCCCGATAAGCCAGTAACCCCACTTCGTAGTACAGGCCACCTGTCAGGACTAAGGGAATTTTGTTCACATAAACAAGGGAGCCCTTTTAATATTAAACGAGTAATTTTTTTTTTTTTATTGCCCACCATCACCCCCCCTCTTCGGAGGACAACTTTATTTTACTTTAAATTCAAGAGCAAAGAGTGTGGCTGCTCCGAACTCACCCGTCCTAGTACCGTGAAAAAGGGAAAGAAAAAAAAGGGGGGGGATACAGAAACAACTGTAACAATAACAGACATTAATCACCATGGGGAGAGGGGGAAAACAAAAAAGAAAACAAAGGCATATATCCATAGTCCAATGCAGTTATAGGTAATTTGCTGCTTCTAAATGATGTTTGGCATGTGGCTCCTGGGATAGGTTCACCACACTGGATAAGTGGTTCTGGGAAATTGACTGAAATTAATAATTAATAAACATGAAAGACATACAGAACTGGCAACACACAGATGATATAGTGTCATGAAGGATCTAATGACATTTGACAGAAACTGGAGCCTTCATCAGAGTACGTGACTTGAGGTCTGTTCTTTGTCCATTGCCGCAACAAGTTCCACTGCTGGTGGAAAAAGTCACTCAGCACCTGTAGCGATGTGATTTCAAAATCTCACACGAGTGCAGCTCTGACACAGTAATAGGTGTATTGTCGATTAAACAATTGAGCCGTCACTGAAATCTATCACCATCTGACAATGCCTGTCACTGGGTGACCCGATCGATTGTTGGAACGAGCAGCTTTATTCTCCTGTCTGATAAAATCAAAATATTAACTGAGTCAGACTACTAGAGATCTGCACAGTTTTGGTATCTATCCTCATCCCCATCCATCCCCGCAAACATCTAAACTGTCCCCAGTCCATCGCCATGTGCACCGTCCTCCATCCTCTCCATCTGTACCAAAATTGTCCCCATCCTGTCCCCCCGTGTACAAAAACCATCCCCACTCTGTCCTCACATTCACCAACACACCAACAGTACATTGTAAAATTAAACATGTCCATATTTGTCTTTAAATATCTTAATAATTAAATTACTCACTTGACAGCCACCAGGTGGTGTTTGGGGTGAGAACAATTACTAGAATAAAAGGAATTATAATTAATATAGCAGATATAAGAATATGCCTATATAACAATTTCATTACTGCTACTATGGTATTACCATACATTTTATCACCATCTCTGCAGGAATACCGTAAAATGATCTCCATTCCCACTGTGGGAATGCTTTCATTTTTTTCCCCATTCCCACAGAATATCGCGATATCTGCGGTTTTACCGCTTTCCCCATTCCTGCAAATTACCGCTGATATCTGTGGTTTTACCACTTACCCCATTCCCACGGATATCTGCGGTTTTACCGCTTTCCCCATTCCCGCAAATTACCGCTGATATCTGTGGTTTTACCGCTTTCTCCTTTCCCGCGGATATCTGCTATTTTACCGCTTTCTCCTTTCCCGCAGATATCTGCTATTTTACCGCTTTCTCCTATCCCGCAGATATCTGCGGTTTCTCCACTTTCCCATTCCCGCAGATTACCGCTGATATCTGTGGTTTTACCGCTTTCTCCTTTCCCGGGGATATCTGCAATTGTACCGCTTTCTCCATTCCCGCGGATATCTGCGGTTTTACCACTTTTCCCATTCCCGAAGATTACCACGGATATCTGCAGTTTTACCGCTTTCCCTATCCCTGAAGATTACCACGGATATCTGGGGTTTTACTGCTTTCTCCATTACTGTGCCCTCTACAGACTACTGGCACACATAACCGGCTCAGTTCCTCTTTCCATGCATAAGAGAAAAAGATATAAGAATGTATAATTTATATAGCTATTTTCTTTAGCTATAATTTTAAATGTTTCATTAACCTTTAACCATATAACTATTCATTCTAAGTGTTAATGACTATCAGTACATCACTGGCTTAACTACACTTGGAACTAACGGTCTACATTATCAGGATCGAATCTGACAGCAGATTAAGTCAGACATGCTTGATAAAATCTAAATAGTGACTGAGTGAGACTAGTGGCAAATACAACTCCTTACCTCTTAAAAGTGTGAGCCAAATAATCCATTTGACTATACAGTAATGATAAAGATATCAGAAATAAAAGGGGTCATTACTAAATGTAAAGTGTAGTATGCATACTATTGCAATAATGATATTATGGTATTGCTACTGAACTTTTATATTTATCAGACGACTACAGTATATAGAATATGTCTGCGATGGAACTGGACATGAGTCTTACCTTTTGCCAAAAATTTGGCAACAGGGATGGTGCAGGAGAAGTAGATAAAGGGGACAGGAGGACTAAGGACCACCTACAAGTAGCCTCACCGTTACTGCAGTACAGGTCATTAAGAAAAAAGTAATCAGACGATGTACTCAAGTTATCATGTATTATATATATTACTATATGCAGTATTACCTTAACTATAACCTGATACAGGTGTGGAGAACCAGCAACAGTACAGGAGCACAGCAGTAAGAAGCAGGTTTCAGCAGCAGTTGGATGTGGAGTAGGCTTCTGGGCAATGCAACAAATAACACAAAGTCTTAGGAAAATGAAGAAAATAAATGCATTTTGAACCCATATTTTGGTTCTGAGCAGAGTGTTGAAGCATACAGGCAACCTCAATCTGAAGACACCCATTTATACATTTGTTTCAAATAAACATTAGTAAAAGGCATTGGGGGAATTCTGTCCATTAGACTGCATCTGAGGAACCCTTTTATGTAAGGTCTGTGAGCGGGCTGGCCAGTCTGCAAAATTTATAATGCATTTGTTATGGTAATTAGGTAATACCAGGGAATGATTTGGATGATGTCGGCTTTCTGGACTTGGGATGCAGACAGACAGTTCTTATTGCCATTCTTTCTGTTTGTAGTCTGTCTACCACCTGGTACTGTACTTATAAAAAATAATTATAAAAACATGCAATTATATTATGATTTTATCCAAAAAGACCACATTATAAGGCAACACAGTGATAAAAATATGGTCCATTAGTACCAAATGTGTCTAGCGTGCCATGTGTTGATAAATAATACCACAATGGTCCAAAGAGTTAAATAAAATCAAGCAATTATTAACTTACTGAGCAACTCGTGTGTACAGGCCACAGGACATACATCAAGTTTCAGTGCCTTGTTAACTTTTTGGTATTCTGTACATAACCAAACAACCTCCCCAGGGTTTTGGAACTATCACAGTGAGGCTGCTGTATCACCTCATTGGTGTCTAACATAATAATGATTTGTCTCCAAGCTACTTTTTTCCTTGTGCTAAGACAGAGAATACTGGCAAGACCCAACCGCCATGCTGAGTTGGTAATGGATGTAACATTCTTTGAGGCCTCTGGCCCAGGCTCTGCCCTTACTAGTACAGTGACCCCGTCACATTTGTGAGGGTTAGGGGCAGGAGATCCCTGCGAATGTTAAAATTCACAAATTTTATCCCCCCCTAAACCTAACCCTAACCCTAACCATAACCATAACCCAAAACCATCTGCTAGCATGAATGACAAAATAAAAAAGTCTGTTTATTACCAATTTCTAAACAAACTGTGTTGTTATGTGTACCTTGCATGTCAGATTACTTTGTCATTTCCTATCTAGACCTCTTTATATAAAATACATGTAAATTATGCCCCTGTATGTACAAAGTTACTACTGTACACACTGGGACCATTACATTTTTTAACAGCGCCGAATCTTGTGATGCTACCTCTAGTAAATGGAGTTTTCCTCTGAGGTCCAAGGTGTATTGTATTTTAGTTTTACACAAGCCTTCTCCCTCACTTTTCTTTGATGAGGTCCACAGAAATTCATGTACAATAATTTCACCCAGTCACCAAACAGATAAAGTAACTTTTATGTCCCATATTTTTATTATCCTTACAAACAAATTTTCATTTCATAAAAAAGATAATTGAGAAAAATCAGAACAGTGCCTCTGCAATAGTCTGAAATACAAAATAGAAGCACTGAGGTATTGCGTCATGAAGTTCACGCTGACTAATGTTCTAGTGAGCTTCTGTCCTATGGCCCAAAGAAGTCTATCCTAATTCTTTCAAAGGAGATCTTCATCAAAGCAAGGGGGTGCATGTGATGGCACTTCTGGTATAGCCCCAGGATTAGCTAGTTGGCAGTCTTAGCACATAACATACTTATCTGTGCACAACTCTCTGGCCAATAGAATCACTCCATTAATCTGTGCAGTGTTTTTGCATCCCCCACTCCCCACTGGATTAGGATGAGCTGTGCCTGAAACGGCATTCCTCTTTTTGGTACTAACAACTATGACGCCCACAACCCACAACGACTGCTATGGCACTGTACGGTTCAGAAACAACTGCCTCCTGTATGCTGTATTTTAATTTCCTCAACCAGATTATTGATATTGCATGAGTGGGCCCCCTCACAGTGAGGCAGGGAAATTGTCAAGGTCCCAGGCTAGAGATTTCTATGCATATAAGGGAGGCCAAAACATCAGGATGCATTAATAAAACATTACCGTAATACAATACTTTTAGGTCCTGTTTAAAGACAGTTTAAAGACAGGGACACCCATTTAAGTTTGGTAACCTGTATTGAATAAACCGAAGTTAAGCAGATACTGTACAACCTGCAAGAACTTGAACATGTCATGCACAATTGAGGAAGCCAGTGATTTTAATTCCATGCACTTTCACACTGATTAATGAAATAGCAGTAATTTTCCCATCAGCCTTAAAGCTCAGAGGATAAGGTGGTATTTTTACACTCACAGCTTCTGAACCGTTTTGACAATATACAAGCGGGATAAGGGCTGTTATTAAATCAAGGGAAGCTGAGCTGATATTCTCCCATTGATATTCCATCTTCATGAAGTGGAAGTGCTTTAGCTTGCCGATTTCCATTGTGAAACAGCTCTCAGTAACGTTTATAAATAGCCCATATAGTCAAAGGACATTTCAGCTTAAACAACAATACAAAACAAACAAAAATAACCTCACTATTATTATTTATTTGTTGATTTGTTTTAAATGTGACAAATATCTATGATATCCATAGAATTATTAATTAGTATTCAAATGTTTATTGAAGACTGACTCTCACAACCTTTTGTAGCAAGAACAGGTCACTTTTATGGCTGAGCAATTTGCTGTTCTTGTACTAAAGCGGCTAAAGAATGTGATGAATTTTTGATTCTTGATAAGCTGAATAAGTTCTTTGACGCGGCTCATCTTCAGTCACAGTCACACATCTTCAAACAAAGAGTCAGTTGTGAGTAACTTGTGACTCGTAGGATATGCTTATATGCATTTCCTGCTGTCAGTTCAAAATAGAGTCACAGATCTGGTGGAACCAAAGGCACAGTTGATTGGAAGGATGCATTTGCATGCGTTTCCGGTATTTAGTTTAGAGGACAGTGCTACTGACATTTGATTTATTTTTTAATATATCGGTATTCATTAGCTGTTGGAGTTTGTGAGCTTGCGTAAGATATCTGCACACTACCACCCTCTGGAGGCGAGAATGATGGTATTTTACTGCTTCAAGATCACTGCCATATCTTGCATGAAATCCAACATTGCCATTGCTCTTTAAAGTGATGTCTAACTTCACTGCAATGGGGCTTCACTGTAAATACTGCAGTTGTTATGTTGTGCTTAGTGATACTTAGTTTTGGGAGGAATTTGAACAAATACAAAAGTTTGTACAATTCAAACTTAATTCTACTTAAAAACCTTTATAATAGTGGTATAACATAGAAATAACACTTTTTCTAAAATTTCAGTCCATATAAATGCATATAAACAGTAATTATTATTATCTTACAAATCCTTTTTCATTAACACTCTGTAGACTCTCTAATTAACATGTTAATTCTTGCTGAGGAGAGAGGTGGACCTGGCAACAAATAACTGAAAATCAATCATTTTACATACTTATGTATGACCTGTTACTTTCATATTATCATTAGCTGTATTAGTGTGAAAATGTGAGGCCTTTCTGACTGAATACTTAGTTTTCTGGAAAAAGTGATTTATTGTGCTGATACGCTTATGTCTATGTGCATTTTCACTTTTTTTTTTTTTAATGTTCAGTTGATCACAAGGTGTTAAAAGCATAATGTATGTTCATGGTATGGGGTGGCAACACTGCAGCAAATCAAGTAATATAGAGTGACATATGGTTGAACTCCGAAGTAAGATTAATAAATGGATTCACTGTGGGTTGCAGGAACCAGTCTGTGTGAGTAAGTCAAGCTGATTTAAGAAGATTTTTTTTTTTACTCTAATGGTGACTGCAACAAAAAATGCAGATATTTTATCACAGCCACAATTAAGTGCATTTGATTTGTTTATATTGCTTTAGCATTGTGTTACATATATTCAAATCAAATATTCAAAGCATGCAACAACAAATTGTTATCAAGACATGAAAATGCCCATAAGGATGTTTTCTTCCTGTCACATTTGAGTAATATCTTTGGGTAATTTCACCTTTCTTTTAAAATGTGGACAGTTCTCTACCTATATTAGTAAATGGGCAATCACAGAGTATGTCTTGAGAGTATTTATTTATTCCCATAGTGTAACACATTTTCACAATGTAGAGTGGCCTCTAAGGCAGTTATAGTACATCTGAATTTGAGCATCACTAAAACCTATCAAACAGCCATTCTCAAGCTGACTGATCTACTTCAATCCCACAAAAAGTAACAAAGTGATGATGGAAGTGATGAAGAAAACAATATTTCAGAGAAAACACTGTTTCAAGCACTCCAAACTGTAGTTACATTTTATGTATCTTTCTGTAGCCTATTATTGCCATGACAATATCATTTCAGCAATATTGTTTTCCTAAATGAAATGAAAAGTGAACTACAAACAGTCTCTCTCTCTTCATGCTAGGTGTTTTCGATCTTTGCTTTTGCCACATGTGGCAGCTACTCTGGGATGTTTAAAATGAGTGTGGAGTGTAAGAACAGGACTGAGAGTGACCTCAGCATCGAAGTGGAGTTTGAGTATCCATTCAGGTCAGTGGCACCATGTTCTGTCTCAGGCACAGATATAGGTTGCGTACTAGTTCTGCCAGTCGATTAAAATCATTTAATCGCATATTTGGATGCAATCAATAATGATAACATAGTGTTCAAGGGCTGTCAAAATTAGCTTGTAAATGCATATGATTAATTAAAAACCTAAACACGTTAAAAATAAAATAATGCCATTTAATTGCCCAGTTTTCTTCTCCCACAGTTGCAAGAGGTTTGACTACTGTGGCGCAAAATGTCACTGATTCAGACACTCAACAGCACGTTTGCTTGAAACAGAGTAAATAAACACGTCAAAATGTTATATGTATATACTTGGGTGCACACTGCAGTGATGAACTTATCATTGCAGCATAAGAATGGGATATACGGTATTTTAAATGTGTGATTAATCATCATTGATTACATTCAAATATGCGATTAAATGATTGTAATCGACTGGCAGAACTAGTACGCTCATATGTGAAAGATCGTTCTTAGGTTGATTTCACAATATGACACATAGAAGCAAACCTCTTTGCTCCACCCCAGGCTCCACCAAGTGTATTTTGATGCCCCAACCTGCAAAGGGGGCCCACCGGAGCGCCTCTTCCTCGTGGGCGATTACTCTTCCTCAGCAGAGTTTTTTGTCACCATTGGTGTGTTCGCCTTCCTGTACTCAATGGCTGCCTTGGCGATTTACGTCTTCATGTTTGAGAAGTACCGTGAGAACAACAAGGGACCTCTGATCGTGAGTTGTGCCTCTGTGTGAAAATTTGTTTAGCAGTGTGTGTCTGAGAGATGAAAGGTGCACCGCCTGAAGTATGCGTCTTTTTGTGAGATGAGGTCAGTGCGTAAGTCTGTACGATGTTGTGCCTTAACAGACGATGCTGTGTCATCTACATGCTGTTTTAGGACTTTGGAGTGACCTGCGTATTTACATTCATGTGGCTGGTGAGTTCAGCAGCCTGGGCCAAAGGCCTCTCTGACGTCAAGACAGCCACGGACCCGGAGCGAGTCGTCACTCTAATTTCTGCCTGTGACAAAGAAGAGAATCGCTGCCGTGAGGTTCATGACCCTGTCATGTCCGGCCTCAACACCTCTGTAGTAAGTTTCCACTTTTACTGATTGTTCCATTTTCTCTCTGCTTTTGCTAACAATACATTCAAACACTGAATCCATGGGTAAATGCCCATTTAAGCTGGAAATCATGGTGCCAAGTCGATGTTTTCATCTACTTCTGAACATATGTCATTAATCTTAAAATGATTGTGAAAAAATTGCATTAGGCTGGGTTTTAAAATTGATTGTGCATGCAGTACGGATGCATGTAACTGCCAAAATGAAGGAAACATTTGTGATTCTACAGTTAATTACTCAATTAATATCCTATCATGCTCACATTTTTACATATGATGATGTTCATCTGTTTATTTTTTTTTACTTGGTTTAGTATGTTAGTATGACCCTTTAGATCAGTGTTTCCCCACCCAGTCCTCGAGGAACCCCGGACAGACCACGTTTTTGCTCCCTCCCAGCTCCCAGCCAATCAGGAACACCGAATACCTGGTACAGGTGCACTGGGAGCTGAGAGGAAGCAAAAATGTGGACCGTTCAGGGTTCCCCCTAAGATTGGGTTGGGAAACAGTACTTCAGACCAATAGCGGAGCTGGAAATCATAGTGTGGGTGGGCTGACAGAAAATCGGGGGTGTCAATCCCATAACAATTCAGTTAGCGACAAAATCATACTAAAGACTCAACTACATGTTTTTGTTAGTTTTTAAATGGTCTGTGGCGTTACTAAGACCAAATTAACAAAGAGAAAGAAAAATCTATTTGTCTCTATTTGTACATTAAACGGGCACGTATGTGTATACCTGAATGGTTTCATCAGCATGAAAATGACATAAACCATATATGCCATAAACTGACAGTGCCAGTTACCAAATTTCAACCGATTCCAAGTGTACAATTCTGAGACGTTGTTGAGCAGAGCCTGACACAGCATTTTTCGATTTATATCAACATGACCATGGAGGTATGAGATTGCCTCCCTCCAACGCTGAGTTCCAGAAAGTCTGCGTGTACCGAAAATGTTATTTTGGTTTGTGATGGTACAGAACTCTATGTAGACATCTTGTTTTGGTGTTTCTGCTATTTTGGCAGTAAACTGGATGTTTGGAATATATGACTATTTGTTATTTTTAAATGCAAGTGTATTTTAATCTAGTTCTTTACACTCCAATCCAGATATAATTCATAAAAGTGACAATGTGTTAAAGCTAACATATTGTCTTCACTTTACAGGTGTTTGGCTTCCTGAACTTGATTCTCTGGGGAGGAAACCTTTGGTTTGTGTTCAAGGAAACAGGAATTATTGCCCCCTTTATGCGCCAACCCCCAGCCCAGGAGAAACAGCCGGCCCCTGAATCTTTTGGCCAACAGGGAGGAGGATACGACCAAGATGGCTATTCCCATCAGGATCCCTACGCTGGCTCCCAGGGAGGATACCAGCCCGAGTACAACCAGCAAGGCTACACTCAGGGTGGGGACTACGGACAAGGAGGTTATGGCCAGCAGGGGGCGCCAACCTCCTTTGCCAACAAGATGTGAGCTTGGCAACAGTGCAGCAACCCATGGCTGGTGAGTGAAATGACAGCTTACATTTTTACAATGCCCATTTTAGAACATTCTCAAGTTACCTTTGGAAAAATAAACTTAAAAGGTCAACTTAAGATTTGCAGCTTTGCACTGTCAGATATCAGATTTCAGGTTAACTTTGAAAATGAAATTCAGCAGATAAATACGGATTTGGGGGGGCTCAAAGTTTTAAAAATGTCTTTTAAGTGATTCAGAATGGAATCATGTGATTAATACATATCCAGTAAGCAATAAACAGCCTTTATTTTAACCACAGTCATCCCTTGATTTACAAATGTTCGATTTACAAACATTTGTTATAACGAGTCTCTTTTTAGTGCAACCATATCGATGTATGAAAGTTTTCTAATTAATAACGGAAGGCCAATTTGATTTTCTCAGGCTAAACCATTTTTAGCACTAGCCATGGAAACTGTTAAGTTCACATAACTAAATCGTAGGCTGTACATCATTATGCCATTGGATGGCATAAGAGAAGGTATGTACTGTATATTAATGTGTGACACAAGACTACTTTTTACCAGTGTGTGTCAGCATGTGTCTTAATTATGCAAAGTGGTATCTATTCATCAATGGAATCTTGCCGCCATAGAAGGTTTTGTATTAATGGTTGAATTACAGCACTGAAGTAACTGACAGTAAATTAAAATGTTATGACTGAGGAAATCTGTTTTGTGTAAGCAGTTACAAAATATATTTCGCAAGAAGAGCTGGTACAAAAGAGACAAAATCATAGGTAAACTGCACGTTTAGGGTAAATAGCAAAGAAAATCTCCTCATTGTTTGGGATTTTGGAACCCTTAGGTATAATTACCAATAAAATGAATGGGAATTCAATTTTCAGCATGAAGACGATTTTTCAGGAACGACTTTTCTTTGTAAATCAAGGGATTGCTGTCCAAGCAGGGTCGCCTCTATCTATAGGCAGGATATGCAGTTACCTTGCCCCCCCCTAATTAACTGTGTTGAGGAGGAAGTTAAATGATCATCAGTCTTCTGGGTAGGGGGGGCCTCTCAATAAAGCTTTGTCTAGGGCCCCTGGAAAGGTAGAGCCAGCCCTGCCAATATTTGAATAGTATTTTATTTTTTTCTTTACAATATATTTTATATTATAAACAAAATAATAAAGGGGATTTCCATATAAATGCATGTAGGTCTCACCTGAAACCTGCATTATCCAAACCTTAATCAATAGTTACTAATATTATTTAGGACAATTTTCCATAAAAATTTGATTAGGCTGTAATGGCATCTGAGGCCTAACAGCATAGCTAAGGTGTCATCTCACAAAATTAGTTTACAAATTAAAAGGTGATATGTTTTAAAATGTGATCATTGGTGTTGGCAAGGTTGTTAGAGTAAATGTTTATCAGCTTGGTTTTTGGTCATGTAACATGAAGGCAGTGCAGTAATGAAAAGTTTAACACTGGGGATATACTGTAAATGTAACATTGTAATTTAAATTCATTATTGTGTTTGGCTGAATAACTCTTATATATTATATCTGTATAATTATCCCGTTTCCACACATTATCCTTTTCAATAAACTTGATGTTTTGCGTATTTTCTCTCCTTGTGTTTTCACAGAAGGAGCTGACAGTGTGACTTGAGGAGTGTGTTGCCTGAATCTTACCCATAATTCCACACTCCTATCTGTTTGTCTATATTTGCTTTTTTTGTTGACATAAAGAGGAAGGGAGGGAGGGAGGGAGGGAGGAAGGGAGAAAGGGTGGGGGCTGAGAACATAGTCCTGAGGGATAGGGGACTGGAAGAGTAAATGTGTTTTCTTTGTGCTTTCTTATTGTGGTGTATTCACGTGGAAAAAATATATACATTTTAAAAAATGGTAAAATAACCTAAATACTGAGTTATTATGGATGAGAAAGGTATTAATAATGATAATTGTTAAATACTCATAATAATAAACAGTTAAATGACTTTTGGAAACTTTACCTGTACTTTATGCTGGTAATAACTAAACTAATTTGCACTTCTTGTTTCATGTGTTTTATTTTTCTTTTGTCTTTGTTTATTCTAAGATCAGATTCATTTTCAAAAGGAAAAATGTGTCTATTGTCCAGTTGCTTTTTTATATTAATATTATGTTATCTAATAAGAGTATGTTTACCATGACTAACATGAATTTGCAATATGGTGCATTTATTAGGACTGCATAGTACCTTTGATGTTTGATTTCAGTTTTTATATTTATAGTTTTAGCTTTTTTACACCATGACTTCTGGTTTATTTGTTGCATTGTGTGAGCATCAGATGTAAATCATATCTGCTAAAATGGCGTTTAAATAATACTCATACCTGTACTCTCACATGCAGAGATGCACAAAGAAAAACACTCGCTTTATGTGAATTTTAAATCCTTACTGCAGTATTTGAACATTGGATGTGCAGCAAAATGAGACACGTGGAACTCACATGCACATATTTCTGAAATGACAGATCATGATTAAAATATGTTATGAAATCTGATCCAGTTAATTTTTTTCACATTCGAACAGTTCTTGTCCAGAGGTCTGTCATTTCAGTAACATGTGCTATGGCTGTGTGGTTCCTTTGAGTAAGAAGTGTGGCCAGTGCATGCATAGTCAGTTGGACTACATAAATTGTATATAAAAAACTTTTAATGTATGTAGTAATAAATATATTTCTATTTTCTATCATTTTAATGTTATGATTGCCAGATCAGGCCTGGAGTTGCAATACTAAGATACTGTAGTCTTTCTACATGAGGTTGGTTGGTACATAGCCTTAAACATTGCATGGACAGTCAAAAAATCTTCACCGCAAAAGTGTAACATATTATTTACATAAATACATAAAAGTAAATATTTACTTTAAATCAGTAATCAATCAAAGCTGCATATCATTACTGCAGTCTAAGTGCATAAAACTAATAATTTATTTCACCATTTTAATCATTGAAGCTCACACTTACTGTCTTACTAAGTCTTACGCTGCATTACAAAGATTGTTGGACTGGTCCATGTATATTTTTTAAATCAATATATTGTTGCTGACTAAATTACCATCTAATATATGCACCCTGCTTGGCTATGTTAAGTATGACCATATTGTGCACCAGGTGTCATACATTGAAAAGAGTGTGATTAGGATCCAATGTACAGAACTTTATAGACTACCAGCAGCGTTGCAATCATCTTCTAAAGATTTACACATTAACTAGATTATTTATGTTTGTATTGACACTCTTATTATTCTGGATTCTAGATAAAAGTTGTCGTAGTGAGCATACATGTTTCAGTGCATGATGGGATTGACATCACTATGGCCACAGATTCAGAGTGATATAAACAACATTTTTACTGCACACTTCTGCTTCTGGCAAATCAAGGTTTTATATTTTGGGAGGGCTGGGCTTTCTGTATGCATTTCCTTCTCTCTTTATTCTTCTCTCCCTCCTTTCAATCTCTTACTGATATGCTATTCAATTACTCTGTTGTTAGTGGTGTATGGTATGTCTTGTGATCCTCTCAATGCCTCTGGGTAGTGCTGTATTTCTTGTGTATGATATATTCTTAGAATTAATGATGATGATTACAATGACTATGATTATGATGACGACAATGATTATGACCATAAAAAAAACTCACAGTTTTGTTGTATTATGGAATTCATGTTGAAAAAAAAAATAAATATTTAGTCTGTTGATATTTAATATGTTTTTTATGCTTTTTCATTAAGGTCATTCATTCTATTACTTATCCAAAATGAACATCCGTCTGTATCACAGAAACACTTACCTGAAGCAAGGCAAACTCAGGATCTTCCGAGAGCATAGCAGGCTGATGCTTCATGAACCATATGCTGTATTTTCTGACCCCACTTGATGGCGCTCTCTGTTCAATGAGGCTCAACGCATGCCCCAAAGCAAACCAAAAGCACCATCTAGTTGGGTCAGAAAATACAGAAAATGGTTCTTGAAATGTTGCTTTGGCCATCACTACTAAGAGATACAAATGCACACTGAACACTTTCAGCAAAAAAGTCTAGATTTTCCTCAGATTCCTCAGAGAACTTAATCCGCCCCTGTGAAGTGCCAGGAGGTCAACACCGTGCTGAATTCTAACGGACATTTTAATTATAGACCTAATGCAAGTTTTACCATGGACATGGTATTTAAAAATTAAATTTTATGGTAAACTCTTCCAAAGTCTGGGGGCAGCTACAAAGAAAGCCCGGTCACCTTTGGTTTTGAGACGTGAGTGAGGAACTGAGAGGAGCTATTGTGTGGATTTAAGTGACCAGGGGGGCTGAATGTGGAAAATAATAGGTCTGAAAAGTATTGTGGAGCTAATCCATTGAGTGCTTTAAAAACAAATTGCGACATTTTAAAATGTACTCTGTTTCACAGGTAGCCAAAGCAAATGAGCTAGAGCAGGAGTGATATATTTTCTTTGTTCCAGTTAAAAGTCTAGTAGCTGCAATTTGAATCATTTGAAGTATAGAAAGTGTGGAACAGGACAATCCCATGTAGGGGTAATTACAGCTGTCAAGCTGAGAGGTGATAAAAGCACAGTGATAAAAGCATGGATGAAACTATTTCCAGGTCCTGATGAGATAAAATCGGCTTTAACTTGGCTATAGTTCTAAGATGATAAAAGCTGCCCTTTACAACACTGCTGACTTGTTTGTTAAAATTCCATGATATATCCAAAAACACACCAAGTTTTTTACTTCATTATGCAAATTTACAGGCTAGTGACAGAGTTTGGGGGCCAAATATAATTACTTCAGTTATATTTTCATTTAGTTGAAGGAAGTTCCTTGCCATCCAGCATTTCATGTCATCCAAGCAATTGAACAGGTTCTACAGAGAGCACATTCTATGAACAGTAACTGGTAGATAAATCTGTGTGTCCATGTAGAAGGGCATGAATGACAACGGTACAAAAAAGTGTCTCTTGCTGTCTTGGAATCCAGTATAGTCAAGTATAAAAAGAAACTGCAATAAGAAAAGAAAAAATTGCAAGTTTTAGAAGAAACAGTAATATGATGTAATAATGCTTAGTAGGTACTTCCTTAGATAGCACTTCATCCAGAATACATGCAAGGACTAGCAAGTTGTGCTTACAGTGTTCACAATTTGGTCTTTCAGAATAATATTTTCTTCCAAACCATTTAACATTAAAAATTAGCGATATAAGCCCTCGCGCCACACACAAGATAATTAAAGGTATCAGTAACCATGAGGGGAGGTAATAAGGCTTAGGGGTCACGAATTCATTCCTCTTTTGGGATTTCATAAGGATCCACATTTCCAATAATTTAGTTTTTTTAATATTGCGTTTCTTTGCTTCTGGTAGGAGTCTGTTTCTGTTTCTGTACAATCCCTTTCCTTTCTGACACATTGTAAACATGCTTTCAATCAGCATGCAGTGCAATGAATAACAGTGAGACAAAAAAAAAAAAAAAACAAACATTTACACCCCAGCAGGAATATAACTTCACGAACACCTAAAGAAATTCCAAATAGCAGAATGTTGCTCAGAGTGATTCAGAGTTCTCAGGACTTTGGACTGGGTTGCTAGGCTATACCTGGAGATAAGGAAATTAATTCAATGATGGGGTAGTAAATGAATGATACCCTAACATCTATGTAGTTCCTAACCTCTGACATGAACAAGTCCATGTCTTCTATGGTTTTGAATGTGAAATAAAATGGGGCCCTTATTTTATCATCCTCATCGACAGTGTGCATGCAGTTGTGCAAGGGCGAGCAGTACGGTGTTCATTTTAGGACATCCTCAGGTCTTATGAAAAAATCCGTCAGACTTCAGACGAAACGGCATCAGACAT
>JAODJU010000108.1:12189823-12208457 GCA_026776725.1 Gnathonemus echidnorhynchus | reverse complement strand
TTCTGTTTTGATCTTATCAATTGATACATTTTTAAGTGTCATAATAAGGTTATATATTCTGGAAATTAGGCCCTTGAGATGTATAGGGGCCTTAAGAACCAGGTCCAGTCCTGATTCAGAGGGCATTTGAGGAAACTCAGAGCAATGGGCCTGAATAAAGTGACGAACCTGAAGAAATCGAAAAAAGTCAGACTTTTGGAGATTAAATTTTTGTATCAGATCGTTGTAATTAGCAAAGATATTGTCAATAAAAAAGTCACTACATTTAGCTAAACCAAGGTGCTTCCATTGCTTATAAGTAGCATCTAGCTTGGCAGCTGGGAAAAGATGATTATTACATATGGGGGTTTCCAGGGAAAAGTCTGTGAGTTGAAATGCTTGTCTAAATTGATTATATATTTTGAGAGTTGAAATTACAACTGGATTTGAGGAAAACTGCGAGGGTGAGAATGGTGACTTCATTGTAATCAACACTGCCAGTGATGTTGATTTGCAAGATTTTGCCTCCACTTCACACCATTCTGTATGAGGAGACTGAAACCAATAAACAACCTTTTGCAAATTTGCTGCCCAGTAATAATTTAACAAATTCGGGAGAGCCAGTCCACCGTCTTTTTTAGGTCTCTCAAGAAACTCTCTACGTATCCTTGGCTTTTTGCCCCCCCATAAAAAGGAAGACAGCAGCCTATTGGTTGACTGAAAGAAGGATTTTGGCAAGAAAATTGGAAGACTCTGAAACAAATATAATAATCTCGGTAACACATTCATTTTAACACAATTAATTTTACCAGCTAAGGACAAATATATAACACTCCACCGTTGAAGATCTGATTCAAGTTTTTTAATTATGGGACTATAATTTGCTTTAAACAGACCAGCGTACGTACGAGTAATATTTATTCCCAAGTATTTAAATCCTGATTTTGATATGCAAAAAGGCAAGTCTCTGTTTGTTGCTGCGAATCATTTTAACGGGAATTAGGCAATTGTTTCGCAGGTGGGTGTTTTTACATCGCAAACTGTGATGTGATACCGGCTATTTCGAACCCTGGTACATTGGGTGGAACCGGTAGATGTGAGTGCCAAAGGTATGCCTGCTAAAGGATAGACTCAGAACAATAAGGTCCTTATTGTCCATGGGAAACGTGTATCTGTTAGCTCAGGGCAGTTATTGGAATGTGTGGGGTCATACTGTCCTCCTTACACACCGTATCGTGCTGTTAAGGTTACGCCTGGTTTAAAAAGTTTTTGTTATTATTATTTTTCTTTTTGAATGATGGCAGTGGCTTTCTTTGGGTAAAGAGGTATTTTAAAAGAACCGTAGAGTCCAGATAGTTGTAACACATAAATTAATACATTGGCTTCACATGTATGTGCTTTGACAGTCACAATGAATGTTTTAGAATATATATCTCATAAACTAAAGAAGGTAAAAGCTGGAGGTGATTTTTGTAGCCTTCCTCAAACATTTTGCAGCTAGATATATGGCAAAGATGTGTATATGACTATATACAATATAGAAAAGTGTTCTTATAGTTGCTTAATGCAGTATTTTTCCATTATATTTGTTTGTACAACCCTTTTAGGGGTGTTCACTTTTATTTCCTGTCACAAAAATTAGCCGTTATATCTCTATTATATCTAAATATTACATTATACCCACATACCAACGTAATACCGCCCAAGCTTAGTGTAACTCTGTGAAGCAACTACATCATACAGGCAGTGAGACATCAGTGTAGTAGCGCTAACTTGTAGAGACTATAGCAAGGTTCTTCTCTGAATTGGTTCTCTGGTTCTTCTCAACTTCTTCTCAACTTATCTACCCTCACTGGTTCTGGAGGCAAATGTGGGCCCTGTCTGGTTTTATCCATGGTATACCCAATATATAAAATAAATTATATTATACTTTCCTCCTGCAGGAGGAATTGTTATCTCTAAATTTCCCATAGTGTGTGTGTGTTTGCCCTGTGATTGATTGGTATCTTGTCTAGGGTGTACCCTGCCTTATTACCTGGGCTTTTCTGGGGTGAGCTCCAGGTTCACCATCACCTTTTATTTTGACCATTTTTTTTTTTTATCATTTATCGTTGGTTTCACAACTCTTTTGAAGATGGCTGTTGTATTGTGTTTAAGAGGCAGTCTACTTGCATAACCATTTGACAAAGAAAGCATTTCAGGTCCCAACCTAAACTACCGAAGTACCAAAAAAGTACCCCAATTGGTTTGGCACTTCAGGTACTGGAACTCTTGGTACTGGTACTCAACCAGAAGTCAGTGGAAAAGGGAAAGTACCAAAAGTACCGTACAAAAAGGATGGTACCTGGTGCGGTGGAAAACCGCCCTTAGAAATTAATCTGGTCATTACAGTATTTAAGTTGAGCTAATTTTGTTTTTCAGTATAATATTTGAAAGAAGATATATAATGGAGATTAATGATGAGGCAGAGTAACCCAGACAGAGAGGAACCAGAAAAGCTTAATATGAGCAAAAGCATGGAATGATCCTAAAGCCAAATGCCAGCTAGTCTTTCTTTCTGCCCCCAGTGGCATTTTGACAATGGAACATGGCTTAGCGTGTAATAGGGTGAATATGGATATGCTTACTCTTCCTCCCTTCCTCTTTCTCAGGTCATCAGCCTGGTGGTTCTCATCTGCTACTCAGCCTCGATATACTCTGGCTATGTAACTGTGGCCATCTGTGAGATGGTGTTCGCCGCCATCTTCTTCTTTGTCTTTATGATGGATTGGGACAAGCAGTTGCCATTTATCAGCTGGGTCTGGAGCGTAAGTTGTTTTTCGTTGGAAAGGTGCCTGCAATGTACCTGTCAAACAAACAATTACTTTAATGCCTGCCTGTTTAAAATGTTACACAGACCAAAAGGGAAGGATACATTCTCATTTTCCCTGCAGGACCTCTTAAGAGCTGTGGTCGGTGCTGTCCTCTACCTTATTACCTCTCTCATCTGTGTGATCAGTGGATCGAAAGACGCGGCCCTTTTAGCTGGTGGGGTAAGAGTTTACCACTGTCCCCTGGCCTTAAACAGCCAGGCCCATGACATTACTTCAGCATACCTGTTTCTGCCTGCTCCTGTCCTGCACATATGTAATGCATTCTCTACATTACTGGCTGCTCCCTTCCTCAAGGCCCACTTCCTTCAAATGGGCATGACCTTTGTACTCCTGACCATGATAAGAAAATGCAGTAGGGAAAGCAGTCTGGCCCTCAGAATCACCTGGTGGAGATTCACCACCACAGCCTAACTTGGGGTTTTTAGGACGACTAAGCTTCTTGTCCCTGAAATGCATGCAGAGAGGTGAAGTCCTCCAGTAAACATGCTGATTGTTCTTCTCTCTCTCTCAGGTGTTCGGTTTGCTGGCTACTGTCTTATTTGCATATGATAGTTACCTGTCCTTCTTGGCCCTTAAGGACAGCCGTCAGCAGTCCACAGCTACCACGGTATGGCTAGTGTGTGGTGTCAATGGCTGTTTCCAAATTCAGAGGTTGCATCCTTCGAAAGACGCGGTCTTGGTAGTCCTTGTAGGCTGTGTCCTTCAAAGGTTTGTGCAGTGAATCTTGGGATTTTGCCAAAAGAAAAATGCATCTCTGGGTTGCATATGAAGGAGCCTTCGAAATGGGATAACCTTGTCACGCTGCTGTGACACATTCGGTCTTTAGATGCAGTTTTTGAAGGATGCAGCCCCTGAATTTGGACAAATCCCCAATTCTTTGGGTGACTGATGCTATCATTAGCCTCTTTACCTGGTTAGTTTTAAAATGTACACCCTGGAAATATTAGCCTGCAGCATGTCCCTGATAAAGGTGAACTTGATTTTTACCTGACCAGCTATGCGTGCAGTAGCTAAGATAGAACTTTTTTAACGTATTACTCCAGAAAATCTAGTGAGATGAATGGAGAGTGGAATGGAATGGAAGGATGTAAATCGAAGTGAAAATAGTTAAAGTGAAAATAAACCATTTAATCTGTAGACAGTAACCTACATTTCTTCCAGGATTTCCCTGCAGCCTTGACTGCAATATTTAATCCAAGTCCTCCATCCAATATCGATTGCTAACCGTCAGTTTTTCAAGGGATGTATTTCTTGTCGGTCAAGAATTTTAAAGCAGTTTTTCGTCTGCCTTTGAAAATATTAGCAAATTTAAATGCACACAATTGTTACGTGCACCCTCCAAGTCCAGTATAGCTGATTTGGCCTTCCAATAAAGCACAACAAAGATTGACATAGCAAATTTACTAAAGCATACACACCCCAGCACTCAGATACGGAATATGCACCATTAAATCAGTACGGGCAGCAGAAATTACTCAGCATTTTAAAGACCATTTTTTTTCTTTTACAGGTGCCATAAATTAAACACCCATTTGAAAAAACAACATGGACGAAGCAAATGATGGCAAGACCACAGCTGACGATGGACACAAAATGGGCAAAAAGTGGTGCTTAGAATAGTATATAGTAGTAGTTAGCAGAATGGAATGGTTAAAATGATCCATAACCTGAAGGGAATCATGCCAAAATTTCAGAGAGATGCTCCATGTATATTTAAATGTTTGAACAATGTATGTATTCACTAGCCTGAAGGCAGCTGCTTCCTGCTGTTGTAGTTTATAGAAACCTTGTCTCAGTCCCTTTGTTTTATATCCAGGCGTATTATGTACAGGATAATGTATGACAGGCTCTTAAGGTAAAGAACCACAGTGTTTATAAAAACATATAATGCACAGCTTGGAGTTCATTAGCCCTCTTATACCACGGTCACAACACATTTGGTTTAACATTAGACATTATTTTCACAGTTACGACTTGAAAACACATTAATTAATACAAATACTATAGAAATACTTTCTTGCTTCAAAGAGAAAACATTTTCATATATTTTCTTGTAATTTGAAATGTGCCCTGCATCTGGAATTTAAGTAACATTAATTAGAATTTAGGATTACAATTTACTTATGTAATTTGTAGAAAATTAAACACCATTCTAACCAATCAGGTTCGAGAATTCAACAATGCTGTGGTATAAGTTTTGTTATTCTGACTCCTGTGCATAAAAACATATTTTGACCATTTTGCATTCAGTTTGTTTTGAGAAAGGATACAAAGTATTGTACTTTAAAAGCTGTCTCTTTTTACTCTACATTTATACAGCAACGTACACTGTCGGTCTTTTTTATGCGCAAAAGAAGAGATTTGCGTGTTTTTGAAATCTTTTTTTTTTTTTTGGTTTAAAGATATTTATGATTCACATAGAATACGTTCAAATTACTGTAGTCTGGATAACATGCTTTTGAAATCCAGTTTGTGTGCGTCTGTTTTGTTTTATATATGATACAATATGATTAGATATGGGCCAATCCACATTTTTTCAGTTATTGTACTTTAATATTTTAATATAATAAATGAATTTATAAATATTAACACTTTATATATAATTAATATTTTTTATTAATATTTTAAAACTAGTAAATACAACTGAAAAATGTATGCCGAAAAACCTCTAATTATGCTACTAGAAACATACATAACATATTGTTCCAACTCGTCTGTAAGTCTTGTTTTAAGCGTTTTGAGGCATTTGAAGTTCAATTTGAATATCTTCTAATAGAGTATATGCACGTGACCAATGCTTAAAATGCCATTTTTCTGCCTCCGGCAACAGCGTCACTTACACTTCGTTGCGATAAGCAGCCCCTCGTGTATCACAAGCTGTAGCGCGTGAGCAAAACAGCCCAAGATAGCGACCCCCTAATCATCTATTGCTTTTTTCATATTACTTTGTCTCGCACAATCGCGTGCGCTTTGTTTAGTGGGATTTTCTACTAAACGCTGCTTCCACCTCTCAAACTTTGTTTTTACCAAGATCAAAAATCGCTGTGCTACTAGTAGTTGTTCAAAACATAAAATACTTCCAGATCATCATCCTCTTATCTGATGTTCTTACGCTTCTCGTACTGAAAATGTACGCAGGTGACGTCACAGTAGGCGGAGGTCACTGTGCTCACTACCAGAGTGGCAAAAAACTAAGTGGCAGCGTTAGTGTTGAGATTGAATGCTGCAAAAAACAAATCTAAAATGAGAAAGAGTTATCGTGCAATTGATGGCACAAATTAATTTAACAAGAAATATTTTTACTGCCGAAAACTAAATAAGTAAGTATGTGGATCGGTCACTTATGGTCGTTACCCAATATGTCCAATAGGTCTAAACAGGTTCCCATAACGATCTGAATATCGGATCAGTGCTCCTCTAATTATGATGTAATTCATTCCTTAACATGTCAGTCGGAACGGTGCAGTTAATTGACCTCATCTACTAATGAATTAAGTTTGTACCTCAGTAACCCATAAATTAAGACAACACAAAACCTGTTTAGGACATTAAGTGTCATCAGGGGTGCTGTAAGGGGGGGGGGGAGTTAGGATGATTCCAAGGGCCCCAGAGTGACAGGGGATATAGAGATTGAAGTCTGGTCTCATCTCATGGGTGTGCTGCCACTGCAACATTCACCAGAAAAAGCAGACTGAAAAACTATGGGTTGAAGGATGGATAGCTTATTGTATTCAATACAACAGCAATCTGCTTTTAGATAAGGTTACAATGGGCCAGTGCAACCACAGCTAATGCACAGCTATGTAAAATAAATTATGATTTCATAAGTGTTTGCGGTGTTCAAGGTGGATGGACTCAAGCATCAGATCAATGAAAACAGCACTGGGAAACCTAAAGACCAAGGCAGAGGAACACAATCGACTTATACTGTTTGTTCAAGCTTTCCCAAGTTAGAAGGAGTCACAGATTTCCACAAGGTGGCAACAGAGGCTGCTTGTGTGGGAGCTGAGTACCTCCCTCTTCAATGCTGGGTAAAGAGCCAAGTCACAGGACAATCCTGTGTAAGTTAGAAATGCACCACTTATACAGATGTACTTCTTACAAAGGTATTTGGTGAAATAGAATACTTGAGGAGGTTCCTTATTTAAACTGGCATGTAGCTTTGGCTGTTTCCTTAACCATCAATCTAGCCCACAGCTTACGTGAAGTCACCGTATATTGTATGAGGTGCCAGTCAGTTGAATGGCCAGTCGGTTTAATGGCTGATCCTAAATAATTAAATCGCTGATCACAATGAATAGCAGAGTACAAAGAATCAAGGCCTGGGGTTGCTGATCTCTGCTGAACTACCAGTTAGAGACAGGCGCCTTAAGTTGAGCACACATAGAGAGACACATATATTGTGAGATGGACCAGCAAATACAGCAACTGCAGAAGAACCCTAATGGACCCATTGTCTCAACATGCAGTACAATAGGATTTGGTGCATCTAATTTTTGATGTATTATAAGAAGACCCACTGCACTGGAGAAGGCCAGCGCCTTGAAAAGCCAAAGACAAAAGAGGAAGAGACCAACCAGCAACAAGGTGGATGCACTCAGGTATCACCACAGTGAGCAGGACACTGGGAAACCTGAAGACCACAACAGAAGATAAGACATTCTGGAGAAAAACCATTTATGTGGTCTCCAGGAGTCAACATCATCAACTTCACAGCACCTAATAATAACAGATATTGTTTAATATATCTCAATAATTTATTAATATGGTGTATGGCCTCCTTTTGCAGCCAATACAGCATCAAATTGTCTTGGGACTGACAGATACAAGCCCTGCACAGAGGCCAGAGGGATTCTGAGTCATTCCTCTTGCAGAACAGTGGCCAGGACACTATGTGATGCTGGTGGAGGAAAACGTTTCCTGACTCGCTCCTCCAAAACTCCCAGAAGTGGCTCAGTAATATTCAGATCTGGTGACTGTGCAGGCCATGATAGATGTTCAACTTCACTTTCATGTTCATCAAACCACTCTGTCACCAGTCTTGCTGTGTGTGTTGGTGCATTATCATCCTGATACACGGCACCGCTTTCAGGGTACAATGTTTGAACCACTGGGAGAACATGGTCTTCCAGAACGGTTTGGTCCTTGGCACTGACATGCACACCTAGAACAAGTAGTGGGGTTAGGGAATGCCATAATATTGCAGCCCAAACCATCACTGATCCACCCTCGTGCTGCACTCTGGGTATGTAACAATCCAGGTGCTAAGCCTCTTTGGGGCTTCTCCTCACCATAACTCTTCCGGATGTGGGAAAGACAGTGAAGGTGGACTCAGAGAACAATATATGTTTCATATCGTACACAGCCCAAGATTTGCACTACTGTTACCATTGAACCCAACGTTTGCATTGGCCTGAGTAACAAAGGTTTGGCTATAGTAGTCCGACCATGAAAATTGACCCTTTGGAGCCCCTGATGAACAATTCTTGGAAACAGGAGAGTCAAGGTACTCATTTAATTCTGCAGTAAGTTGAGAAGTTGTGGTTTTATGTTGTTGCTTTGGAACTTTGGTAAATAAATAATAAATAATGCTTTTCAAAGAAAGATGTCATTTTGGGATAACTGCTCAAAAATATTAAAACTCTGCATGATCCATCACTCCAACGTCTTTCTGAAAACGCTGAATGAAATTAAAGAAAATATAAAGATTATATAGCACGTATACGCGCCCCTCCTAATTAAGCTATGTTTCCCTATCCAAATCACTACATTTCACTACATTCTTGTACGGTTGTACTTTTAATGTTTTATACTGAACTCTAAAGCAGGGGACTGTTTAGTTACACCGATGCTTTAGTAACATCTATTTTACATGTCATCATGCTGCTCCACCTTTATTTTAGTTTTTTATTAACTCATTAGTTAATGCTTACATATTTATTGAACCGTGACCCGTGCCCGTCGGTGTGCGGCCGCTCCGGGATGCCAGGTGCCACCGCCATCCCCGCACCAGTCGGGTTTTTGTGCCTTTAAGATAAGAGCTCCGCCCGCCCGAGTCGGCGGCGCTCGGTAACCCAACTCCGGCCGGGAGCGAGCGCTCTGCGCGGGGCGCGGGGCGCCGGGGGGCGGGGGCACGGCCCGAGCGTCATGCACGGCACTGTAAAAATACGCCGCTTCGGACAATAGGTGTAACTTTCGTGCCTGTGAGTCACTCCAAAACAACTTGGTGATACGCGAGTCCCAGGCGATTCTTTTCCCCCCATTGTCCCCCAGACATTCTTACATTTCATACCTTATTTACTTACAGAATGTCAGATGGATCTTAGGTAGTTCTCCCTTTATCAGACTGATTCCTCGGCGCGGTTCTCACCTTTAATGCCGGCGCAGTGTTACTTTTGACGGTAAGCGTGCAGCACTTAGCCGGATAGCTAACTGCCGAGCTAAGCGCCTTGTCCTCGGAAGCCCCCCTGTCATGTTCACGCGTGGATCCAAAAAGAGACGCTCCAATCGTTCGGTAAGTGTTTATTTATATTTGTATACACTTTTATGACGCTTGTTTTAATATACATTTATATTGTGTATGATAAGTCTTAGTATTAACTTTTAGAATTTATTATGAAAATTCTTCGGAGACACTTACCGCGACTGAACACTTAACTTTTATTATTTGGGAAGCTGCATGCTGGCTTTAAAATTCGCTTCTTATCTGTAGACCCGTATCAATATGGTAATACGGGGAAATCATGTTACTTAAAAAGCTAACTTGCTGTTGAATTATAGGTTTGTCTAAGAGCCGAACTTCATACCACTTTATGGAATATGCGATTCTTCTTCATATTATTATTATTATTATTATTATTATGTCCGAAGAGTGGTCGTTCGGAGCTCATGTATACGTTTTTCAGATATATGTTGCTTCCATCGGTAGCCGCAGTAACAGTTTTCCGTAGCCTAACCTGTTTTTTCCCCTTTTCTCTTGTATGCATTTGGATCATGTTTAGCTACCCTGCTATTCCGACCGTGTAGATAAGGGAGGGGCGTCTCTCCCTCCCCTAAGCGGTCACCTGCCCGGCGGACGCCCTTCCGCTGCCCCCTCCCGAACCCGAGTCCTCCATCTGCCAGGGCAGCTCTAATATTTTGCATCCGATAAAATTATGCACTTTTGGAATGCGCGCTGTATTATCAGAATTTATTAATGACAGCATGTGAATTCGAACTAATAAATATTTTATTTTATTATGAAACATTTTTTGGAATCAGAAGTTAGATGGAGGTTGTAACTATGAATAAATCCGGTATACGCTTCTTGAGAATTTAATGCTTTTACTCTTTTAAAGTTACTGAAAATATGTTTCCTCTAAGATTTATGTGCCGAATCAGGCAAGACACCAGCTTTGCGTTCTCGGTTTTGTTGTGGAACATTTTGTATCCGAAACGTCCACAGTACATTCAGCCCAAAAACTACTGTTTCCCATTTAGGAAGCCATAATTGCTCCTTAACAGTCACTTAATCGGAGTTCAGAGTGTGTTGCATATAGCTAAAGGTATTTTTCGTAAAGCGGTTGTACACATTTTCTGACGATCACGTAAAAATCTGCATAGATTTTTGGATAGAAGTACTTGAAAAAGCATTTCTAAACAAAATGTGATTACATATTTACATACTAATAGTTAATATTAAACTCAGTGCTTGCATTTTTCTTTACTTTGGCATTAAAAAAGAGCAGCAGCCTCCAGCTGACAGATGTAAGTTGTTTCCTCTAGATACTGGCCTTGTGATGCTGGTCAATGGGCTTTTTCTCCTTCTGGTCTTCTGGTGCTGCCTGACCTTGGAAGTAGGCTGAGGGTCTGACTCCTCACTCACCACACAAAGATGTCTGACCCCTTGCTGCTTAGCACAGACGCACTCATGTAGGCCGTTAATAAGTAAGAAAATCAGATCGGGCCACCTATTTTTGCACTTTTTAAACTTTTTTTTTTTTAATTGCTAATTTGTAAAATACCAAAAGTTGATTTTCTCATTTATTTTATTTAGATCAGACATTAAGTCTGACATAATTATTATTAAAATATTTGAAGACAAAGAAAATTGACTACAAATTCCAGGCCATTTCCTGCTTTGTGCTCGTAGATTATGGGATAGACTCTGGGCCCCCATGACCCTGCATTGGAAAAGTGGCCATAGAAATGTATGCATGGATGGATGGACAGATGAAGTTTTTCAATTACCAGAAAAATCAAGTCTAATTAAGGCCTTAAGCTTTTGACTCATGGACAGAAATAGTGACAATGATAGCAAGTCCATCTCGTTTTCACTGTCTCAGTACCAGAACCTCTCTCACAGGCTGCTCTGTGCTAGTGTGGCCCTGTTCCAGGCTCCAGATACACCCTGTAGCACTATTTAAGCCAAACGTCAGAGGGAAGATGGTTCAGTTTGATCCATGATGTCTCCTATAAGGGAGCAGTGCGGTGCGTGACCCATTCAGCTGCCAGATTATCAGGTTCGATGGTGGAAAGCAGTCATCAGCATCACCAGGTGCACCTTGCATGCTCTTGTCTGAAAGGAACTGGCCTGCTGGAAATATCGTCATGTTGAGTTACTACCCTTAACAAATCACTCGCCCAATAAAAAGTTCTTGCAGGGTCTCGGCAGAGCTCATGGAACGTAGTAGTGGACCCCCTTTTCAACCCCCACAATAATAATAAATAAAAATATTGTTGAATTTTCCTGGTTATGTATTATAGGCTTAACTGAAAGGAGACGTGATATTTTAGCTGTTGATTTCTTTTTAACATCTGGCATCTCATTGACTTAAAGCATTGCAAGTTTCCAGATGTGGATATTTCTTTGGTCAGTATAAATTACTGAAGCAATGTCATCTATCACTTGTGGCTGTGTTGTGAAGGTGTGTTCTATGATCAAATGCCTGTTTAGTGATCCTCAGACTGTGAATTGCAGGTGAAATAAATGAACTTCTTAAAGCGTTTAGAAAATGTCCAGCTAATTAGTGTAATCAGTCGAATTAAGATTTGGAAATTGTTTTTTTTCTTAGCATGAAAAAAAATGGCACTTTGCTGACAAAATTTTGGAAAATACAATATGGCTCCTTAGCAAAGATTCTGAAATTTTGAAAAATCTGCAGACCTCTTGCCACAGCTGTCAGTGTGTGGATTTCATCTGCACTACTAGACAAGGACATAGCATCATCTATGGAATGCCTTGATGTAGTTTTTGTTCATTTAACTCTGTATTTTGTAATGAGGTGTTTGATAATTAAGACAATGCTTAAGTATTAATTTGTCAATTAATATCAAAGTACTGTGTGAGAGGCAAATATACAATCTCATTAACTCATTGTCCTTCCTTAAAAGACCTCACACATTTTTAAGTCTTCCATTTCAGCTTGCTTCCCCCATCACTTTAAAGATGTTCCTCTTTTTAATGTGTAAGGATAAATGTCAACGGTTTTCATCTGTTTTCTAAACCACTGATTTTCTTGTTGTGTGGCAGCCTTGTCTTGAACCACAGATCATTCAATCAAAACCATCAGAAATGTTTTCTGAGAATTTGCTTAATTGTTGAATTTAAATGTAATTTTAGGAGTTAAAATAGTTTCCTATGCCGCTTTTATGATTTGGCTTGTGGGTGAGGCGGCGCAAAACCTCTGTTTGATTAGAAGGCGTCTAATTAAAGTTTCAACATTTGGGATTTTTACGACCACGGAGCTATTCAGTAACAGCAGCCAAATTACTGCAGCCTGCTGGACCTTAATCAGCAGCCGTACAGGATATGCCGACCCATTCGGTCATCTGAACCTTGAGTGTGAATTAGTTTGTCATCAGGTCTGGCTCTGGAGGGCAGTGAAGGTCTGGAATAATGAGGTGGGCTAATTAAGAAGTTGGGCAGCTCACATTTAAGTGATGCTTTTTCATAATGTGGTGCAGTACAATGTTGAGAAAGTGTCCTTTGTGTGTCATGACTGGAGCACCAACAGGCTGCTTACAGATTGTCATTGACCGTCCTCTTAAGTAAAGGGACAAGACCCAGCTTCAGTGGAGCTGTTCGGAGGGGAGGGGAGGGCAGGCCATGGCTGAAAGCAGAACTGGGGGTATGCAGAGTGAGCTGGAGAGAGAAGGGTGTAATGTTTGCTTTACAAATTTACCTCCTCGTGTTGTGTCTTTAAAGTCAGCAGCGGTATCTGTTTTTCTAAACCTTCTCAGGTGATATTAGCACTTCTACAGAGTACCAGAGTCTGTGTTTTCACACTTTAAACTGGCCTATCCAGTTCTGGAAACCTTCTTTGTGCACTTTTAGTGTCGGAGTTCTCCCTGATGTGAACAGTCAATCCGGTCGCACAAAATTTATACCTTTTTGGAAGGGTAGCAACCATCTGTTTCCCCGTGCGACTCTGAGCCGTCATGGGTCTGCCTGTATGAGCAGGCTCTCTCCTGAGTGATTTATAATCCTGCAGCACCCGACTTGTTCTTCTTTGCAAGCAGGATAGGTCTGGGATGACAGAACTGTTTGGTGAGACTCTGATTTGAGATAGAACTTCCATTGTGGCTTTGTGATTAAACTTGCAAGGTCATCTGTAAAGCCTGAAGGATTCATCTGAAGACAGTGAGGTACTTTGATTTGGTCCAGCTGTTCACCTCCTGTGGTGCCGATTTGTCTCTTACGTAACCTTTACTTTGCGGAGGTGAACGATGTTTGGGGCTAATTAAACCTGAAAGTCAGGTAGAAGCAATGTACCTTCATTCCATAGCAGGTATGATATATAGCAATTTAAATTTGGCTGGAAAACAAAAGAAGTAGAAAACACCTGATAGCACTTGTTTCTCACCATAAATTAATCATTGAAGTGGGAAGTCATGTGTTTTGTGCTGACAGTATGTTAAGTAGATATTCATTCAGTCGCTAGCATTGTCTTGAAGCCAAACTAAAGGTAACACCCCATTTAACATGTTTGTAGTAGGACTAAAATACAGATTGTGTAGCTCTGAGTAAGTAACATGTACTCCTTTTGATGTCATTATTTGGTCACAGTATTTGGCTACTGCTTCCGATGCTTGTTAGGTGAGGTTTTTTCCTGCCTGTGCTTAAAGGCAGGTTTGCAGCAGCACACGCAGAGCCTGGCTCCGACACGCATGTATCCAGACTCCCCAGGTTTAGACGTGAGACCCTGTTGGTTCCCACACAACCCAGGCGAAGCACAGGTAAAATAGGACATCATCATGGTTTTGCTCCTGCCTGCGCCCATTGTTCCCGGGATAGGCTCCAGTACCCCCCCGCGACCCCAGTTGGGATTAAGCAGTTTTGGAAAATGGATGGATGGATCGATTGAGGTTTTGCTACAACAATGGGAAAGGCTGATCATGTTGCGCTGATTTTAGTGCCCTGACAAATGTTTAAACGGCGATTTGCAGTCTAGCCGTCATTGTGATTACTGGAGGCTTTCTGGGCTAAGTGTCATGCTCTTCCCCAAAGCTCTTCATTATGGCCGTGCCCCCCCGCACCGGCAGCACTCAGAAGCTGATCCCCTGGCAGGCGAATGGGGCAGGCCGCTCGTCCAGCTCGCTCGCCACACAGGCGGTGAAACAAACAGCACAGTGTGCAAGCTCAGCTTCGACTGCTCAGTGAGCTGCTGAACTTCCTGCGGGGTTCGGGGGACGCAGGATGCAATAAAACAACGAAACATTCCATAAGCATTGCAGGCTTTTAACGGAGGTGATCGGGGAGAAACACTTTCTCAAGATTTCTCTTTGATATATTTGGCGCTTCGTTTTTTTTTTTATCACAATGACAGTCATTGTTGTTCTTTGTCATTCTGATGTCCTTTTTGAGTTGAGCCCTGCTGCCATTTTTAATGCAAGGTCAAACATATGGAAGGACACAGTTAAGTATGCGTATATTCAAAGCGTCTGACCATACATTCAAAATTTAAAAGACTACACTTTTTTTTTTAACTTGGAAAAGTATATTAATCTGTTGCAAGTCTGTCTTACTCTAGCTGCTGAAGCAATCGATGCATGACGATATTAATAACAATAATTGTTTGGAGTGTTGGATTAATGGTTTTGAGAAAGTACATTGTGGAGATACTCAAATAAATACTCGAATACTCAAATAAATACTCAAATAAGTGTGTTTTTGGGAATAAAAAAAATATAAAAATCAACTGAAATCATTCATAATCAATAAAAAAAATAATTTAACAGGCTGATTGTCTTCAGCTAAGTCATGACTATGTGCAGTCGATTGTGCCCAATGTATACCAGCAACTATGATGCTGTCCCCAAAAGCTGGATTCATACTGTTTGTGAAAAAAGAATTCCATCTGAATTGTTGATTCACTGCATTGTGTTTGTAAGGGAGCACTGACCAGCCTGTGATTGGCTGCTGCCGTGGTAACGCCAGCATTGGCAGACTGACTAATGGACTTCTGCACTGTCACCCCAGCAGGCAGGAGATGAGGACCCAGACTGGGGGCAGCCCTGTAACCGGTGTGGTGACCAGTGCCCAGGCTTCCGCGTGCACGGCTGGAGGTACGACCCGCCTCGGTCAGCCTCGCTCACTGTCACATTCGGTACGGTGGGAATTCTGCCATCAGCAGGAAGCTGAGTTACAAACATAAGTAGTGATGCTGAAATATAACACATATCCCTGTGCTTTTATTCTGCTCCTTCTCCAGGTGAGTCAGGGTAACATCCAAGTAAGTGGTGTATTTCCAGGGTTGGCCCAGTGTATCTTTCCAGTGAGAACCACTGTCACTTTAGCTGCCTAATAATCTATCAGTATGTAGTAATTAAGTCTGTGCTGTTGCCAGTGTGTTTGAGCAATTTTGGTCCCTTTTCATTTTCATCAGATTCTATCTCTAGTTCAGTTTTATGCGTTCAGTGTTGTGCATCACATGTTCTGCCATCATGTGCCTGGACGTGTCAAGGGCTTCTCTGATATTCTAGGAACTGCATGGAAACGGCTTTTTAAACAAAAATCTCTAGAAATATCTTGCTTCTCCTAAAAATCTTGCCCCCTCCCTCCTCCATTCCTTTGTCCGCTCTTCCAGTCCAGCTGGCTCTTTACAGCCCAGACCCGCTGACCAGAGCCAGCTGGGAAACGCTGCACTGAACACCAGCTATTTTCTTGGATCTGCGTCAGATCTGTTACCAATAAATCAAATGCCTCCTTGTCTTACTGTTACCTCTCGCTCTTTATGGGATTTTGTGACACTTGTGAGTAGGAGCTGACATGCAAATACTCCTGGTGTAAGGCCTGCAACATCTCGAGATCCCGGCTACAGCCAGTCCTCATTTCACACCTGTTGAAGTTGTTATTGGGTTTCTGTGTTGGCGGCGACTCAGCGCCAGCACAAGGCTGGGTCTGGGTGATCTGTGGTCTCGCCTAAGCCAGCGGCAGGGGTGTGTGGGCAGAGAGCCGGAGGGGTGCGGAGGGAGGTGGCGCCTGCGTGTGGCATGCCGGTTCCTCCCCTCCCCAACCCCCCTGTGCTTTGTGTTTGGCATTTTAGGTCTTTGTTTGTCTTGGATCTCTGCTTCTTTAGCAGACCTGCGTCCGTTTAGAGCTGCCCATTTCTTCTAATAAACTCCAGTTAGGTTTCGTATTGCAAATGATGGTTCTGACTGAGCCAATATCTTTTAAATGGTTTTATTGTCTGTTATGTATGAGGTGATCCACTGCTTTCATTGTTTGCACAATATTTCAAACTCTCATTTACTTTTAATTAATGCCTGGTCCTCATACATTCTCTCAGGGTTTTAACCATACGTTGTTTTGTGCTATATAAAACGTAGGCCTAAATCTTTTCTTAATGATACCTTGATATATATAAAATATAAAAATATATTTGTATAACAGCTGACAGTTATTTCAAATGGTGTTTGTTTACAGTGTTAATTCATTAAGTAAATTAATTTAATTCTGAAGAGCTCTGGCTTTAACAGTGACAGCCCTGAACTTGGGCTACCCTCCAAGAGACAGTCCTTATGGTTTAATGCATGTTCCACAGTAATCGCTCAAACGGTGTTAAGTAAGCATATAGAACTGAAACTGGCAACAACCTTTCTATAAGAGGTGCTGTGCAGTTTTTTCAAAGAAAAAATGTTTTCGCAACATGATTATGAATAAATCACCCTCAATTCACTATAGTGGCACACTTTACATCAGACATATAAAATAGTTGGTGTTTGTTGTGAGAGCAAATGGGGATTGACTTGAGAATGGTGTAAATACTGTAATGAAACTGTGTTCAGAGTACTTTGAAAATGTGTGTATACATATATGTGTGCACTTACGTGTGTGTGTGTGTGCGCACATACGTCTTTATGTGTACTTAAGTGTGCGCGTGTGTTCACATATGTGTATTTGTCCTTATGTGTGTGCATATGTATGTGTGTGTGTGTACACACATGTGCATGCATACTTGCATCTGTGTGTATGCATATGTGTATGTGTGTACTTACATGTGTGTGCGTGTGCTCGCATGCATTTATATGTGTGCTTACATGTGTTTGTTTGTGTGTGTGTGTGTGTGTGTGTGTGTGTGTGTGTGTGCATGTGTGCCTCCATGTATATGTGGGTCAGATATACATTACATTGTGGGGACCAAATGTGACAGTAACCTGTTATTTTAACGTAGTGGGGACCATTTTTTCGGTCTCCACAAGGGGGAATTCAGTATTAGAAAAATCTGTGACTGCAATCAAAAAAGTAAAAATGCCATTTTGTATTTTGTTTGGTTACTTATGGTTAAGGTTAGGGCTGGGTAGGGGTTAAGGTTGTCATTGTTGAGATTAGGGTTATGCCAATGAACAGTCCCCATAAAGGTATGAGTACAGATCTGTGTGTGCGTGCATGTGTGCGTGCGTGCGTGCATACCTGTATATGTTAATTTCCGTGTGTGCATGCATACCTGTGTATGTGCACTTGCGTGTGTACATGCATACCTGTGTATGTGCACTTGCATGTGTGCGTGTGTACATGCATATCTGTGTATGTGCACTTGCGTGTGTGCGTGTGTACATGCATACCTGTATATGTGCACTTGCGTGTGTGCATGTGCTTCAGCAACATGCAGGAGTCCTGTGGATGCAGCTGTGATCTGCAGGAAGCTGAGCGGGATAGAGACGCTGCTGTGATTGAGTTAGTGAGTGGGCAGTGGGCCCCTCCTCCTGGCCCCTTCATTGTTCTCTGTCTGCCCAGTCAGTGCAGTGTGAGGCCCGTGCCGCTCCGGTCTTCACCACACCAAGCTAAATCATTCGCTCTTCACTACCGCGCGTCATTGCCATGTGCCTTGGTGGCCCTTTGACACTTCAGAATGCCTCAATATTCTCTTTCTTTCTTTTTTCCGGCATACCCCACCTTCTTGTCACTCTGGCTGCCCGCCTCTCTAATGCCCTAATCCTGCCCGTCACACTACACTAACAAGATTAACCCCACCCCCCAAGCCTCTGCTGCCGCTAGATCCGATGTGATAGTGCCGTCAGCCCATCTTACCCCTTTAGCCTAATGATAGCGGGGGTGTGTAATCTTCTGTGACTGTTACAGGCCTGTTTTTTCTTTTATTTTTTTACACTTTGGGTTGAGATTCCTGCTGCGCATAAGCCAGCACTGTAATTATCACAGTTCATGTTGCGATACGCACTGTGCCCCACCCCCCCAGCACCCCCCCGGGACACGCCACATGGCGAGTGTCAGTGGAGCCGACACCTGCAGTCACGCTAGAAGCCCCAGTGGTCAGTCCCTACAGCCTGGGGGGTGGGGGTGC
>JAODJU010000108.1:12170565-12189723 GCA_026776725.1 Gnathonemus echidnorhynchus | reverse complement strand
GAGGGCCTGAGGTCAGAACGCACAGCAGAGGTATCGGGTTAAACACCGTGGGAGCAAAAATTCCCCAACTGGAAGGGAGCTTCTCTAGACGGACAGTGTAAACTGGGAGGGAGCAAAAACCTGTACTGTCTGGGGGTCCACAAAGACCAGATGAAGAAACACAATGCTAGATGGCGTAGTAATAGAAATATGCATATGAGGGGTTATGGTAGTGAATGAAAGAGGAGAAGACATGGTCGTGTGGGACAAACGGGGTGTCGCACTGATGCTTGCTGCCATTGGATCCGTGTAGGGAGCCTCGGGCTGAGGCTTGCCAGTCTAATTTTTTAATTGTACTGAGTCAAAGGTGACGTTTCTCTCAAGGCACGCGTTAGAGAGTCAGCGCGTCTAAAAATAAACCTCGGACACTGTTTACAGAAGTATGAAAGAGCTCTGTCACCCATACATCTCAGCACTGATGGTTTTCAATAAATTAAGCATCCTATATTTCATTTATAAATATCAAGAAAATATAAACCTGTGTCCATCCATCTATCTAATTACTTATTCAAGCCAGGGTCATGCTCTTTTAAAAGTAGTTTTTATTTCTATTTAAAGGTAGCATGATTTTTTTTGGAAACAAAGGGGTTCCCTCTCCTTTCCAAACGAAAGGCATCTGAATATATTTGTACAGAAAAGTGGTTCAGTTGCCTGTTAATGGTAAGACCATGGTAAGTCATTCATTAATGGCTCAAGGTCGAGATCTTCCTGGTCTAGTGAGACCAAACCCTGGGACACTAGGCCCCCCCCCACACATACAGCGAGTTTCTATTCATCTGTCACTCATTGAGGTCAAACTCACACAAATGCTGTCAAATGCTTGGTGGCCAAAGATTGTTTTTTTTTGTTGGTTATTATTGATGAAAAGCCACTGTTGCTTTTAAGGAAACACTAATGTAATCGCTGCATCCAGAAAATGTTTATTCTGGTATTTGCTGATTTTTGGTGCTCCTGTTTGCACAAAGTGAAAGATGTGAGTATATATCTGTGTGTCAGAGAGAGAGACTGACCAGCAGCACTTCAGAGTCCGCATTCAGTCCAGCAGAAAGGGTTACTGCAGGGCACTAACTTCTGAAGCCCCGTAAAGTGGGCATGTTGCAGGTTCTTGCTAGAAATTGCTGGCAGTTTGTGTAGTGTGTGGGCTGTTGGCCCGTGTGTATTATGTTTCTTAATTGCTATGGGAGAAAGAATAGTCTGGCCAAAACAATAAACCAGCACAATCCTTTTGTTTTCCCTTATTTATTTTTTTTCGGGAGAACAAATGAATCCAGCCTGACTGCTAGTCATTTGTCCTCGTGCGGCCTTGATTGCCCTTGTAGCTTCTGGGTACAATAGCAGTAAAGTAAATGGGGGCGGGGGGCATTTTGTCCCATTGTGTTAGTCTTGCTTGATACTTGGGACGGGACACAGGCAGCACCTGAAACTTTTGGCACATTTATCTCGCTTTGCACTCTGGGTTTTTCCAGCATTGTTGACTCCTGTCAGCTTTCCCTTTCTTACTGCTGGTGCACACGAGTCTCCCAGCTCGCGGTATGTTTCTCGGCGGGGGGGGGGGTGTCTCACTCAGCATATCAGACAAAATCAGCCTATAGACCTTGGGGAGGGGATGGGGGCTGCTGGGGAATCTGGACGAGAAATGGGCTGCTTCTGCTGGGACATTAAGACATTCTGGGCACACTTCATGGGGGGCAAAGCTCCTCTTTTTAATTATTATAATTCGGGCCGCATCTGCTCATCTTCAGCGCAGTCAGTGGGAGACGGCAGTAAATCACCCCGTCAGCGGGCGACTTTCGGTGTCACAGCCCATCATCAATCTCTGTAAATACGCGGCCAGACGGCCCGGCGCGGAGCACAGCGGAGACGCGCGGAGGGACCGATTGAGTTAGCGGTGACCCGCCTAGGACTGCAGGTCCAATTAGCTCAGATCGGTGAGGGGGGAGGGGACACTCTGACAAGTTAGCGCCACCATCACCAAAGAAGAAATGGAGAAATGAACATAACCCCCCATTTTTTTCTATTACAACTGTGTGTGAGCAGGCAGGCCAGCAGCAATAGTTCTGATGTTTAAAGCTGTTTGCTGCATGTACGTCTGATGAGGCAGCCAGCCTGGGAAAAGTCTGAAAGTCACGAACTAGAGAAAGAACATGGAGTAAAATCCTGGTAAATGGTGGAAGGGACCTTCAATCTAAAATGTAAATGTTGGTCTGTCATCCCTGTGCTTGTTAAAGGAAATATTCCATTTTGTAAAACCTTTTCTGTTCCCCCCCCCTCCTGCATCCAAGGTGGTCACTGCCGCATTAAGCAGCATTGTGTTCTGTGCTTTCAGCAGGCTTATTAGGACAAATAATGACTGGGAGCGACAGGGCATTATCATTCATTTAATTGTGCATCAGTAGCGCCTGACCCGAAGCCCAGCTCCCATCTGTCTTACGAGGAGGGAGAGAGGAGGCACATGAGTGACAGGGCAGCGAGTAACGCAGGCGGACAAGGGGGGAGGTCTATGGGAGGTGAAGGAGAGGGAGGCGCTGATGAAGAGGAGAGACGGGGAGATGGACAGGCATGGCGACCTGACACACACACTGACAATGGGCTCTTCATGTGAGGCTCCTGATTGGCAGGTGGCTGCAGTGTGATTGACAGTGTGATGAGCAAGGAAGCGAGCAGAGCCTCACAGTGCCTCATGGAGCCTCACAGCTCCTCACGGAGCCTCACAGGGCCTCTCAGAGCCTCACAGTGCCTCACAGGGCCTCACAGCGCCTCTCAGAGCCTCACAGTGCCTCTCAGAGCCTCACAGGGCCTCACAGTGCCTCAGGGAGCCTATCAGAGCCTCACAGCGCCTCACAGTGCCTCACAGCGCCTCACGGAGCCTCTCAGAGCCTCACAGCGCCTCACGGAGCCTCACAGAGCCTCTCAGAGCCTCACAGTGCCTCACAGAGCCTCTCAGAGCCTCACAGCGCCTCATGCTCCCTGAAGGAGGTTTTCAACATCCCTGTCCCTCGTTTACTCTCCTTTATCGAGCTCTTGGTCAGGGTCGAGTTATTTGCCTGACGGTCTTTGGCTGGCAATTTTATTTATATATCATCAGCTACGTTCACAAAAATGGAAGCAACAGTTTCCATGGGACAAGTGATATATATAATTGGTCCAAACACTCAGGTGTACATTAGTGACACCTTAACTTTAACCTTTTTTCAAGTTGAATCTCATTTGTGTGAAGGTCACGTGGTTCTGGAGAGCGCTAAACGCTGACAGGGTGAATATTGTTGAAAAACTTGCCACTGCTGAGCAAAGTGGAAGGTGGACGACGTTACGTGGCTCACGAAACCGGAGCATATTAATGAAGTGTGTTAGCAGCCATGCAGGGATGCAGTGCTTTTAGGCTCTCTTGGGACAGAGTAGCTGTCATGTTGGTTGTACGCATTGTGCTGCCGAGCTTTGTGATTGAGTAAATAGTTATTCTGCCCCTAAGAGTTTGTTTATGGGTGTGTGACAGAGAGAGAGAAAAGGAGGGAGGGAGAGAGAGAGAGAGGGAGAGAGAGAGGGTGGGACAGACCGCTGGGGGTGTGCATTGTCCATTGTGTGTCAGCACAGTGTCAGTTTAAGAAAGGAGAGAGCAGTGTGACAGAGCAAGAAGGACACCGAGTTCTGCTCTGACCTGTGACAGCTGGAGGTATTACCATGGCACAATGGGCCAATAAGAACCTTCAACTTAAAATAAGTTTATAGGCATTTTATCGTGGAGGATGATACATAAAAAGCTTTCGTTCAGCTTTGAGAAAAGCTAGTCCTAAAACTCATTTTCTCCTGATCTCTTGGGATGAAGTTAGCTTAGATGCCCCAGAAGACGTTCAGCTGGATTTCTGTAGAAAGTTCTTTACCTTACTTCCTGACTATGTCTTGAATGTAATTGAGCTGTTTTTTTTATAAACCACAGCAGACAGTTTTGGATAGTGCCTAGAACAATCCAACAAATCCATTCTGTTTTCAGCTTAGAAAGGACGGCATTACTACTGAAGAAGGTAAGACTGTTTCTTTGCTTTTCCTTCTTGCTTTTTGGGATGTTATCAACAATATATAACAATATATATAACATCAGAATATAACATTATAGATTTCTGAGTGGCTAAAATCAGAGTTGCCTGGCATATAGTCATATGTTTGGAAGGTTTGTGATTAGATCATACAACACCAAAGATCAAGAATGACTTGTTGCCAACTTAGGAACCTACAATCTATTGGACTGCATCTGTGATCAGTGCCAGTGATGCAGCTAATTTGAAGTTCCTGTGGTATGCACCAGAACTCAGGTTGTCCTCGGAGACCCGTCATCTGGTTGCTATGTAACCGAGTAACTAAGACCTACATTTTGTGATTAATTGTATACACTGTGGAAGACTGGCTCTTCACACCTTTGCCATTGGCTTCCATCCAGATTTTCTTCCCCGGCTGCTCGTCTGTCTTGCTTCTAGGAGAGAGAAGCCTGACCTGGAATGGTGGGTTTTATTTGTTTCACGTCGCTACCAAAGAGTTTGAAATGTAGGCAAAGGGTTGGACAGATTTTAAACAGAGTTACAGAGAGTTTCAGTCCCTCCTCCCATCATCTGCAGTGTTGGCTTTGTTTAGTGTCTTTGTTTTGGTTTAAGTTGAGCCCATACTTGACTCAGCCCATAAATTACTGTATGAGGCGGTGTGCGGCTCTGTGGGTTTGAACTCAGAAGGTTGCTGGTTCAAGCCCTGTGGACTGCAGAGTAGTTTCACCTAAGCAAGAGCCTTGAAACCAATTGCTCTAGGGACCGTCTAACCCTGCTTTCTCAATTGTATGTTATTTTGGGTAAAAGGATCTGCTACATAAAATAAATATGTTTAATTGTTGATAGGTTTTGTTTATACAGATGCTCCTCTACTTACGAACTTTCAACTTACGATCTATCAGACATACGGACGAAGAGGACTGTCCAAATTGTGTTCGTTGGGCTCCCGTTTCCTGTCCGCAACATCAATTTTTTTTTCTGCACGGCAATTCCGCCTAGTACGACTTCTGGCCGCTACTCCCACCATGCAGCAGTGTAGCGTGTGTACTCCCAGCATCCTTGTTCTTTGTACTTGCGTATACCCTTAAAATGATGCTGAATAATGACTCACAAACATTTCAAGTTACGAGCGGCTGTTTGGAACGTATCTCGTTCGTAAAAAGATCGAAAGATTAAAACAGCTCCTGTGTGTACATTTTAACTAATCTGCTTGTTGTGTTTTTTATTCTTTATTTTTGCCTGATGGTTTAAGGGGTTTATTCCTGTTTGTGTTGAAGGTACACTGTAGTGATGATGATGATGATAATGATGATGATGGGTGGATAACCAAATTGCATTAACTTCTAGGATGAGAATTGGGGTTGTATCTTGACCTTATTACATTAACAGATTTGGCGGCTGGGAAGTGTACAGATGTAGCGGTGGAGGTAATCTGAAGCTGTATTTGCTGCAGGGTTTTTGACTGAGGCCAGGTGCCATGTCTACTCTGGGAATGTGGAAACTGAGTTCTGAGGTACCTTTGTCTGTAGGATGCAAGACAGAGGGTTCTTCTGCTCTGCCTGTTGTTCATTATGTCCTGCATTTGGGAAGGCAGCATGTGTGCTGTATGCTTTTCAGGCCACAAATAGCACCTTCGGAGAGTACTCTGTGTCTTCACATTATAGGGCAGCGAGAGGGAACGGTGTTTTTAAGCACAAGCATGCCAAATGTGGCCAGATCAGTGGAACACAGGAAGTGAAAGGAGATAAGGGAGGCAGAAAGGCCTTCGCGTTATCTCACTGTCACCTCCTAGCTAGGAGCCTTTACTCTGCCTGAATGAGAGCCAGCGATGAGGCCCATTCTGACTCATTTGAAATCCCGCTTTCCATCTCGCTGTCAGTATCATAATGACTGGTGACTGGATCATGTGAAGTTTTTAAATTGTGTGTTCCTTTAATAAATAGGCATTTATGCACTCCATAGGAGTATAAATATTAATTCCAAGCTATGTGATCATCATATAGCCTCCTGGGCCATTGTCAGTGTCAAGGACAAGGTCACAGAAAATGGATTATAGATAGCGAGAAGAAAGACTAGACTTGGGCATAACCCGTCCTGATCTACTGTGTTACTCATTATTTCTCCAGCCTTCTTGTGTTTCTTTGTTTACACCCATGGAGTGTGGCTGATGCAAAGATTATGTCCGTCCAGAGGTGGATAGTTCAGGTCCAGAAAGTAAAAATCCAGACCAAGATTTTTTTTTCAACCAACCAGTTGAGTACTCTGTGACTGTGATTCTTCATACTCAACTGGTTAGTTGAAACAAAATCTTGGTCTGGATTTTTACCTTCTGGACCTGAACTATCCATTGCTTTGTTCATCCACTTTCTATTTACTTTTCCAGTACAGGACTGCAGAGGCATGGAGCATAAGGCATTAGAACACCCTAAACGGGATGCCAGTCCGTCGCAGGGCACACACTGCGTGGGAAATTTAGAAATGCCAAATGGCATGTGTTAGCAGCAGAATATGCAACACAGAGGGAGCATGCGCAGAGGGGTGTGAGAGTCACTGCGCAGAGGGGTGTGAGAGTCACTGCGCAGAGGGGTGTGAGAGTCACTGCGCAGAGTCCTGAGCTGACTCTGCTGCCTGCTGCACCACTGGGCCTGTCCAGGTTCTAGATTGAATATATTTATGAGTTAAGTACTGAACTTTCATGAACTTCTAAGGTCCTTTTCCATCAGGCTTTGACTGTTGTGGCTGCATTTGGTGGCCTTTGTCTAATGTGAATATGGTGGGAGTTCCCTAGAGAGTGGCAGGAAGGTGTGGGGTTTGTACTGAGAGTGCAGTCCAACAGGGATGAAAAGCCTGAGTAAAGCTGCTTTGTTCCCATATATGTCTCGACATGGGGCCTTGTGCCACAAATGCTGAAATGGCCCACTGTTACGCAATCAGAGGGTGCCTCTCCAAAAAGGCTTCAGCCAATTCAGACCCAATTGTGGAGTGGAGAGCCCAGAGATTCTGGCTGGCTCACTTCCTGACATGGAGACACTGATCTGGGAGAGCGTGTCACTGTGAATGCACTCCAGTAGTATCCAAAGTTTAAAAAAGCTATTAGGGTCCCTTTCATGAACCTCCTTGCTTCCTCCTTGAACCTCTTGTCTTTTTCAGGCAGGGTGATTTTTTTTGGACTGTGTATGATGTTCACTGTAAGTTGTTCAGCCTGTTTTCTTTACATTTCTGTAAATCACCAAACATCCCGCCTGAGGTCTGTGTAGTGGAGGTGTGCCAGATCACATGTGAAGTGTCAGCCTTCTCAGCATGCAGACGGCTGTGTGAGGTGTGCAGGACCATGCAGACGCGGGCGAGTCCCTGACAGACATGCCCCAGCGTCAGTCCAGTTCTTTCAGCTGGCAGGCATTCTGTGTCTGATGAGCCTTGCAGTGACAGAGAGAGGAGAGTATCACACGGAAACGTGTCGCGTAATGTGCTCAAGCTGCTAAATCGCGTCATGCTTTGGGTCTGGAATGAAGGCTGGAGATCTCACAAAGTGCAGATGGAATGGAGGTCACTCAAAAAAATATAATTGGGACGTTGTTTACATTAGACTTCGTCCTGTTGGATCTACGTCCAGCAACAGTTGGCAGCTGATCAGCTGAAGTCTTTTTGTCTTTGTGTTTTTCAGATCGACTCATGCTGCTCAACTTTGTATGTTTGCCACTAGTGCGAGTATAAACTCTGTAACTATGAGGCTTGCAGTATGGAAGGAGCTTTTCATGTGAATGTGAATGTTAAGGAAGCTTTTATGGGTCTTCAAAGATCCCCGAAAGCCATTTTTTAAACTAAAAGTTTACAGGAAGGACACTGGTAGGAGGAGGAACTCAACCTATTAAATTTTATTGAAGGCTTCACATCACAACATATTATAGTCAAGCACTGTGTGTGTGTGTGTGTCTGTGTGCATGTATGTGTGTACATACATATGTCTGTGTGCATGTATGTGTGTACATACATATGTCTGTGTGCATGTATGTGTGTACATACATATGTCTGTGTGTGTCTGTGTGCATGTGACTGTGTGTGCATGTGTGTGCACGCATGCACATATGTGTCTGTATATGTGTGTGTGTGTGGGCGCGCATGTGTCTGTATGTGTGTGTGTGTGTGAGTCTGTGTGTGTGTGTGTCTGTGTGTGTGTGCGCACTGTATCACAGATTCTCCCTGATCTCACTACCCTTCCTACCCTGAAATTCCCTCATTGTCCGTTGACTTGTAGTTACTAAATCAAACAAGCTGCCTCTTTTTCAGCTGGTGGGATTAGAACCCTCCACTTCCCCAGCCTCTTGCTCTCCATGTCTCTCACCCACTTTCTGTTTTCCTCTTCTGGGCGGAATCAAACGCAGCTGTAGTCATGCTCCATTTCTGTGAATCTTCTTCAGTGCCTATCATTCTCACTCTTTCCATTGTTGCGCTGATCTGCTGTACGCATACCAACCCAAGCCCCCCGCCCCCTCTCTCGCAGGAAGATCTGCATCCACTGTAAGTGCGTGCGTGAGGAGCATGCTGTTCGGCCCGCACCGGGCCAGCTGGAGAGGATGATGACCAAGCTGGTGTTCGACTTTCAGCGGCACTCCATCTCTGACGATGACTCTGGGTGCGCCTCCGAAGAGTACTCCTGGGTCCCACCCGGGCTAAACCCAGAGCAGGTCAGAGCCCGAGATCCGTCCACTGGGGGAAATGGAAAGTGGGAGAGCAGGAAGAGTGGGATGGGACAGGGCGAGTTCTAGGCAGGAGGTACGCAGAAAGGGCAGCGCTTCCGCTGGGAGTCGGATCAGTCAATGTGTGCATCGGTCATGCAAACATACAGACACGGAGCCACGCTTGTGCGCTTCCCTGGGGCGTTTCAGGTGCCAAGGAGCATGTCTCTGCCATCCCTGCCTGCCCCAGATCACCTCCAGCATCTCCTCAGAGCTGTAACAGCCACCTTTACTGCGTCTCTGACTGCCAGCTGGACCCCTTAACAACCCGAAAGCAGCCATGAATTTTTCATGGAAGCTGCGCTTCAGCAGGGTCCCGGCGGGGTGTGGGGTTACGATCCCGCCTCCTGACATGAACTCACTCTTTCTTATACCCCCTATAGGTGTATCAGTATTTCAGCTGTATTCCTGAGGACAGGGTCCCATACGTAAACAGCCCTGGGGAGCGATACCGTATCAAGCAGCTCCTCCACCAGCTGCCGGCCCATGACAGCGAGGTAGGGGGCACCAGAACTCACATGTATGCACACACGTCCACGGCATCGTTATCCCTCTTATGATCGTGTGTTGTGTGTGTCCAGCCCCAGTACTGTAACTCCCTGGACGAGGAGGAGAAGAAGGAACTACGACTTTTCAGTCAGAAGAGGAAACGGGAAAACCTGGGCAGAGGGTCCGTCAGGATTTTTCCTGTTACCATGATGGGCGCCGTCTGTCAGCAGGTGAGGGGTGGCGTCATGCAGCCATCATGAAAGAGCCCTGGGGATGAAGAGTGGCAGTTTTTTGGGGGGGGTGGGTGCTCACGCTGTCTTCTCCCCCATGACTTAGTGTGGCAGGCAGATCCGGGGCGGTGACATCGCGGTGTTCGCCAACAGGGCGGGGCTGGGCGCCTGCTGGCACCCCCAATGTTTCCTGTGCGCCCACTGCCACGAGCTGCTGGTGGACCTCATCTACTTCTACCAGGACGGCAAGGTGTACTGCGGGCGGCACCACGCCGAGCAGCTGAAACCGCGGTGCCAGGCCTGCGACGAGGTGGGCGCTCACACGCCACCTTTTTACTGCAAGCTGCATGTGCATGTTTTTTAAATAATAAGGATTAAAATCATACAATCAGTTTGTTTAAATCTGGACTCAGTCATAATCTGATTATACTGCTCTGGTTTAAACCCCTCCCAAAGTTTGTGTTTAACTCCCGCCTTGGCCGACAAAATCTACTGAGGGGAGACCACCCCCCCACTCCCAACCCTGTTGAGGGTATTGTCTTTGGACCCCCCCCCCCCATGAGATTTATTTCTGGCTACAGGCCTGCTGCTCTGGTTCATCATGAAGCAGGTCAGGCATGACCCACCTGTGTGTTACCATGACGCATTAAAACACTAAGATTTGGCCGTGTGCGTGAATGTGTGTGGATTGTGCTTCTATTACATTGTGGGGACCATTTTTCAGGTCAAGTCTGTGTGGTGGCCTGGCTTTGGTTATACAGTATTCTGATCCTGGTTCAGCAGTTCCTGTCCTCCTCATTTTGGGCTCTGACCAGACAGGATTAATGAAGTGTGATGGAGCAGGAGAGCAGTTCTAATCTGGCACTGAATGAACTTTTGATATCAATGATTAAGTCAGCCCAACATGATTGCACATTTTTAAAGTTGATTTATTAATCAGAACTGATCCAATTCTGCTCATGTCACGTATTACCCTTTGCTATATTTTCTTTGTAAACTTTAATGGATACTTGTGTCGAGCTTTTCACAGAGCTTCTGTCTTTGTCACCCTGCCCCTCTCTCATATTCAGATCATCCTGGCGGACGAGTGCACGGAGGCCGAGGGTCGTCACTGGCACATGCGGCACTTCTGCTGCTTCGAGTGCGAGGTGGCGCTGGGCGGTCGGCGCTACATCATGCGGGAGAGCCGGCCCTACTGCTGCTCCTGCTACGAGTCACTCTACACCGAGTACTGCGACACCTGCGGGGAGAACATAGGTATGGGCTCTCAGCGCTGCCCTCAAGTGGTGGGAGGTGGAAGGGCAGCAGCCTGGGAGTGCTCCTTTGTGCTCGCAGCATCATTTAAGTGAAACCTATGGCTGTTTTTTTTTTTATTTTTAAGCTCACTCACTATCCCCTGTGTTGGATAATCTGTGTAGTGCACTATATGGGGACTTGATGAAACAAGACAATGGTTTCAGAAGCTACATTTAAAGACCCCGTTTTGGAAACGTAGCAGAGATAACATAAAGGCGATGAGGTGGATATGGATGTCTAAGCCTGTAATTTATTTTAATCATCATCATCATCATTATTATTATTATTATCATGAATAATAATAATACAATATTATTATTTTTAAAAAATAGTGTCAACTTTGCAGAGGTGGCTTTTTAAGTTTTTTTTTTTATTTAAAAAATGCATTGTTTGTACAACATATGTCACCTTTGCACTGCATGTGTCACCTTTGCACTGCATTATGGTACACAGGGAGCATGCTAGTATGCAACCTCTGCACAACATTTGCAGTACTTAGTGTGTATTTTATTGTTTGCTATAAAGTACCTCTGATTTGCTGTTGAGAACTAAAAAAAACACTACAAAATGGCAGGTGCACTATATAGTGCACTTTTTAGGGAGTAGGGAGCAATTGAGGGCTCAAGGTTTATTTATTATCATTCTTAACATGTTGACACATGATGGGAACGAAATTCCAGCAGCACCATTAATATGAGACGAGTGGGGTAGCTAGTCTAAATACTTTAAATCTCATTTGCCATATGCTCAGTGAATGTACCAAACGCGAACTGGCTACACAGGCTGGTGATAGGAGGAGCCAGGCTCTGGAACTCACAGTGGTTAGATTGCAGTCACTGCCTGATCTAAACCAATGGAAAACAACCAAGTAACCAATGAGAAGAGTGATAGGTCAGTTGGTGATTCACAGTGCATGATAATCCCACCCATCATTTTCTTCTTCCCAGATGGAACACGAGGCGGGTTTATGTTCACCCTTAAGCTGAAACTCGACACACAAGCAATGCGCATCATATTGTAGCTAAAAGTAATATAACAATACTTAACTATGATACAAGTATAGAATTACATATCAGCAAATAGGGGATCACTGTGCATTGTGCAGTGACATCCACTGCACAAAATGCTGATTTTGTGTACTACTTTCAGCTGCAAAAATCAAGACATTTAGTGAATGGTCTGGTTAAGAAGTTAAGAAGCACTCATTCCAAAAAAAAACAAAACATTCTGATTAAAGTGAATCCGCCAGTTTCAAGTGTAAATATCCCCCTGTTGTTTTGTCTGCCCTCCAGGCATTGACCAGGGCCAGATGACGTATGAGGGCCAGCACTGGCATGCCACAGAGGCGTGCTTCTGCTGTGCCCACTGCCAGCTCCCCCTGCTGGGCAGACCCTTCCTTCCACGCGGAGGTCTCATTTTCTGCTCCCGCCCCTGTTCCCTGGGGGAGGATCCCAACAACTCTGACTCCTGTGACTCAGCCTTCCAGAGCAGCCTCTCCAAGCCCAAAGTACTCCAAGCTGCCAGTGCAGAAGCAAAACCACAGGCCCATCCACAGCCCAGAACGGAATACGAACCCTCAGTGGCACCCGGGAAGACTGGCGGGAATGGGGAATTGGAAAACAGAGGTATGGGAAAGTGAAAGAGAGGAATGTGTGTGAGAAATGGATGAACAGACATTATATAAAGCGTTGAAGTGCCCTCTAGTGTCAGAAGACTGAAAAAACACATTTCATGTGTCATACCATGCATATACAGCAATATAGTGCAATAAATATAGTGTCAGTTGATTGACAATAAATAGATGAATAAAAATAAAGTGACCAGTGTGTGTATATTTTAAGCATGGATAGGTGATTATGAGGGCAACAGGGTGTTGAGTTTCATTATGGTCTACTAGAAGCTTCCAGTTTGCCGTCATGTTATCTCTCTCCCGTTCTCAGGTCTCCCTGGCATCACACCGCAGCAGACTTTGGAGAATGCAGAGACATTACCCAATGGACACAGCAGAACCACTCCTTCCCCAGATCCCCTCAGCCAGCCCTCCCATGACCAGCATCCCATAAACGTAACCACCAGCAACAAGAATCAGGCCAAGGCCACAGAGCGGGAGCTGGATCAACCGCTTCTGGAGCACTTCTACCCAAACAGCACATCAAGAGGGACAACAACTGCAAAGAGCTGGGGCAGTGAGGCAGAGCAGAGGGACGCTGGTATGTTCACAATGGAAATTGAACAGATGATAATGCTCTTTGGAAAATTATATAATACTAAATGTGATGTGGACATGGTCCTATCAGTCCAATAATATCACTGGTTTAATCTTGAATGAACTTCTATGGAAACTATTTTTTTCCTAATTGTCACCGCTCCCTTTTCCAGAGTTTTCACCCCAGCATTACTCTGTGCCAGATGTGGGTGGTCCTCTCTCTCCTGCCCACCCCCCTCACTCTGTAGAGTCTGGCTACTCCCAGTGTCGCCAAGCAAAGACCACAACTGCTGAACCCAAGCCCACAACCCCTGGGACCCAACTGGCTCGCACTGGAACCAGCAGGGTCTGCTTCAAAGAACCTGTCAGCTGCAGCTACATGGTGGGAGTTAATGAAGAGGAGACTGAGGAAAAAGAAGAGGTGCTTCAGCAAGGAGACCAGGGCCAGGTGGTGCCTGACTGTTTTAGAAGAAAGTTGTATTTCCAAAGACACTCGATCCAGTCGAGTTTTCCACCTCAGATGGATCTCTTTGGTAAGAACATAACACCCTTTTGAATTCATTAATTTATACAAGGTGTATTGTTTAAAGTTTCATTAATGTCAAGTACATTCATGTGAAAAAGTAAGTACCCCCATGTAAAGGTCTCTCTTTTTTAACATATGTGGACATATCAAGATTAGATCTTCATTTAAACAGTATCTATAGATATAAATGACATAACAAAAAAATTTTAATTTGATTTTACAATAATCGATAAAACATTTAGGTAATATTTAAAGCACCCATGTATAAGGCATTATAACGCATTCATAAAGTATTATAAACATGGCTATAGCTATTTATTAAAAGGCAAAACACACGATAGCCTCATTTATTATGCATCATGAATGTTCTATGAAGCTCTTATCTATAATGCACTATAAATACCTTCATAATGCATTATAATGGCTTATACTGACCATTATAATGCATTACAAAAGTATCTTCATCAACAACATTCACAATGACCAACAAAGGAACAGGGCAAGGACAGGCACATATACAGTGGTACCTCAGTTCTCAAACTCATTATAACTCGAATTTTTTAAAAGTCGAACCAACCAGTTTGAAAAAAAATTACCTAGAATTCGATCTGAATCTCAGAAGTCGAACCATGAACGCTGACCTAAGATAACTTGTACGCGCGGGGAAGTGAGTCATGCAGCACGTCTCTCAGCGAAAACAAAGGGTAACACTTTAGTTTCAGCCTAGCATTCGCTGTGATAGCATCGTTTGTTGGTGATAGTGCTTTTTTTTATTGAAAATACTGTATCAGGTAATACACTGTACTTTATATCATTTTGGTAGCCATTGCTTACCAAAAAGTTTCGCAATAGTTGTACAAATAGTTGTTATAACCTAAAAGTTTGCGATTTACTAACAAATTAACGAATACAGAGTAATAATAAAAACAAACAGTGAACCGCATGGCATAGTCTAGTGTTGGCGCAGTGTTGGGGCATGGCTTGGGGTTGTCACGATCTGCCGAGCCGGGACCAGGGAAGCAGGGACAGGACTCAAGCGATCAGGAAACACGGGGTTTAATTGAGAACAGGCAGAACAACACAATGACGTTACAATGACTGGACGAACTGAAACGCGGACTAAATACAGAGCACTAATGACAACAACCAGAAACAGCTAATCACACAGGGATTCCACACGAGGTTAACAAGGGGGCGTGGCACACGGATGGAGCAGACGATCGGGGTAGGACATGAGTAGTGTTGGGGTACATTCTTTATTGTTTAGGAAGCCATTACGAAAAAAATGCTGCTCTTGTTTTATCTTGTTCATTTTGTGTTTAAATGCTAAAAAAACATATTTAGGTGTAATTTTTTGGGGGCCGGGAACCAATTAATTGGTTTTCCATTATTTCTTATGAGGAAAATTCGATCAGAACTCGAACTTTTTAAGATTCAAAGCCAAGTTCTGAATGGATTAAGTTCGAGTTCTGAGGTACCACTGTATACTCTAACAAGACTAGATGAAGGACAGTTGTGGGCCAGTTACTAATTACACACAAGGAACTCAGGGCTAAAGGGAACGGGTGAAGGGTATTAACAAACATGATGGACTCAGACACTAGGAGAGACTAGAAGCAAGGATAAATGACATTACTGCAAAACTAAGCAAAGGTAGGAATATCTGGACAGGGGTACAAAAACAAGGACCTATACCAAAATACAAACACATATTAACAAGGGGAAAAAGGAAAACTAATAAATGAACAGGTCAACGTACTTCAGGCTAGTAGGGGATCACTGTGGCACAGCCGCACATTTAGCCCATTCAGCCATGTGGCAGGGGACCACACTAAGGACTACGTTAGGCGTTACAACACTGAGGAAGGAATGGAATAACCAGTGACACCTGCTGGCCAAATAGGGAAACAGCAGAAAAGAGTATCCAGGCAGAGACTGATCTTGACAATAACCTTCTTTCTGAAGGCATCAGAGAGCTCTTTTCATCAAGGCATGGTAATACTACATCATACAGCAACAAAAAGCAAGCCAAACTAAATGTCTGAGGTTTTAATAATCCATCATCCTCCAAGATCTACAATATTATAATCATTTGATAGTAATTTTAGTTATTTTAGGTAGTGATAATGTACCTTTTACGCACACAAAATTTGTATTTACGATTATTTAAATTATACAATGGACTGCATAATATAAATGGTGCATGTTATTTGTTGTATCACCTTTGTGTATTAATATTGTTGAAACAAAGATGATGTTGAAATATGTTGAAAAATGTAAAACTTTACGTGGGGTGTACTTAGTTTTTCACGTAACAGTATTCTATATTCCTTTGCTAACGTTTCATGTCTGTTAAGAAACAAGGAAAAGTCAGTTCTGATATTTAATGACCTATTTGTTCTCTTTGTTTTCTATCTCTTTGTTCTTCCTGCCTTTTCCTGGTGTTTTCTTGTCCCCTTAAAATTTGTTGAACATCACTTTTAATTCACACCCGCACTATCCTGTCCCTCATGGTCCCGATGCCCCTCTGATTGCACACCTCCCAGTGGATGGCCCGTTCCCACATCGCAGTTACCGACGAGGGCCGCAGAGCTGCAAGCGTGAGCACCTTGCCTCCGATTGCGCTGTCACCATTGGCACTGAGACGCGGTTCCGACAGGGGCAGTCTGACAGGCCGCGCTTGGACTCTCTGGACTGGCGGGGAGAGCTTGAGAAGAGCTGCAGCATCCCAGCGACTCCACCCCTCTCCCTCTACCCTGGATACTTTAAGCATGAAGACTGCTGCTCCACCTGCTCCTCCTCCTCCGAGTCTGAGGAAGAGGGCTACTTCCTGGGTCAGCCTATCCCACTACCCCCGCAGCTGTGTCGAAGCCAAGCAGGGGTTGGGGAGAGGGAAAGAGGGAAACGTGGAGAAACAGATGATGGTTTGCAGAACTCTCACAAGAGGAGGGAACGGGGACGGACCCACAGCTTCAGTGGGAAAGATAAGAATTGCATCCTCTCATGACTCCCAAAGGTTGATCTCCACCCGCAGCTCTCTCTGCAAAGCATTGTGACATCGACCCCTTAAGAAGCCAGAAGATTTCACTGAAAAGCCATCCATGTATTTCAGCAGCAAATTAATTCATCACATTTGTGTATTACACAAAAAAGTCCTAACATCCAGTAACTTCAGTAAATGTTCTGAATAATGCCCAACAGACATATCTTGTTCAGACACAAAGAATCAAATTCAAAAATCAAATTTTTAAAATACTTTTTACATTTTCACATTCCACACTTTAATGGGACATGGTATTAACATTATCTTTAGTAAAATTAAGTTATGTGTGCTTTCTACAAATTCAAGATTTCTTCAAAGTTCATGACCTACTCTTAAGAGCTTTATACTCACAGAACATGATTTTATTGTAATCGGTTTCTACCAAATTTCTATTCAGGTTGAATTGTAAATAAGACATCCATCCATCCATTTTCCTACTGTTGAAGGTCAAGATTAAGCAGGACATGCCACAACGTATCCACAAAGTATTCTCCAGAGAATGATTCAAAGAAGGTAAATAGTAACATGTACATTGTAGCTTATATAATAGAACCATTTTTGTGTCACATACGCCGATTTCCATGTTTGAAGATGGGAAAACACTTGCATTTAATTGAAACTTGAAGAAAAGCTGATTAACGTGATTGTCACAAAGATGCTGAATTTCAGGATCTTCAGAGAAATTGTACACTGAGAACACAGAAATTTAAGAGATTTAAATTTCAGCGTGGGCTTGGTGTGTGCAAAACGTTTGCTATAAGTGAAAATTCAAAGTAACTTATTACAGTATTTCCTGTTTTTCATACTCTTCAATAAATGTTAAGATATACTTGGTGGTTCTGGTTCTATTCACCTGAGTTTATAACAAAAAAAATCACAGCAATCAAGCAGGTCATTGCAAAAACTTGCAGTAATTTGCTGTGCCCCAGATTTGAACCAGGGTTGCTGTGGCCACAACATAGAGTGCTCACTACTATACAATCACAGCAGACCCTTTTGTAGTGATATGGTTCTGGGCATTGGGCAGATATTGGGCAGGGATGAAGGGTGGATAAGCAAATAACTAAGGATGAATATGTAAAAAAATAATAACCAGATTTAACAATTGATACCATTAAGACGATAACTCAAAAAGTTTTTGATGGATCTTTTTCAAACTTTGCAGCATATTGTAGAGGTGACAAACTGAAAGTGTTCAAATTTTGAGACAGATCACCCCAAAACTCACCCACAGTGATGGCAAAATGAAAAAGGGGGTAGTTTCATACATTTAATCCTGTAACCAAGGTAACTCAAAAAGTGTTTGACAGATCTTTTTTAACCTATGCAGACATCTGCATAGCGATAACAAAAACAAGGCCAGCTCAGACATTTGATTTTGTCAGCATGATAATTCAAAAAGTTTTTGGTTGACCTTTTCCAAACTTTGCAGAAATATTGTATGGGTGAAGACCTGGACCTGGACAGACCTTAGATTTTGAGACAAATGGCATCAAAATTGAAGCAACTGTGCTTAGTGACAGCAAAGAGAAGAATGAGAATGGAAGCGTATCCTTGTGAACAGGATCAAATTTTTGTCATTATTACTATACTATTTTATTTTTTATGGGTCTTTTCACCACTTCACAAAACATTATATGGTATAGATGAAAATCTACACCTAAAAATATGCAGTTGATCAGAATAAAAGTTTTAACTTTAAGGACAGAGGCCAAAATTGGAACTGCCAGCAGAGGGCAGCCAAGAGCAAAAATAAAGCCTCCAGCTGCCATCTTGTGAACACAACCATTTGCCATCTAAACAAATTCCATGAATTTTCAGCAGACTTCCCAGGAACATTGTATAGGTCTGTGGTTCTAAAACTGTAGGACACTAAATTACTTTCTGAATATTCTGTAATAAAGTTTGCTAAACTTTATCCCTATCAGTCTGGTAGTCAGCTGGGGAAATGTATTTTAAAAGAATTTAATCATGTCACTTTTTTGAAACATGGGGAGAATGTGTAAAGTAGGCTTGTAATAATGGCTGAATTTCAATATGCGTACTTGACCGTACTTATGTTCCCGTGTACCCGTTTTACATCATCTTCCATTGCCGAAGACCAGTTCCAATACTAAGAATATAAGAAGATGAGGATGGTAAAAATCCCTGAATTGGCTCGCCCGTTTTCAACCATTATGTATAATGTGGCTCATAAGAGTCAACGAGTAGCATTTGTGAAATGGCCAAAAAAAATTGGTGTGCGTCATTGTCTCTGTACTGGACATCACAATTCTGTCATTAAAAACTGCCTAGCATGCTTCTGTTAAAAATATTAAAGCTGGAAAATGGAATATCGAATACGAAGTATCTTAACCACTGCATTTTCCAAGTCAAAAAGTCAGTGAGATCTCATTTCTAGTAGAATTTTGCTTTCTAACGCTTATGCTCCTTCCCGTGTAATATATATACAGTGGTACCTTGCTTCTCGAACTTAATCCGTTCCGGACTCCGGATTGAATCCTAAAAAATTCGAGTTCTGATCGAATTTTTCCCATAAGAAATAATGGAAAACCAATTAAT
>JAODJU010000108.1:12153275-12163937 GCA_026776725.1 Gnathonemus echidnorhynchus | reverse complement strand
GGTTTATGCATCCTTTGTCATAGCCTCAGGTGGCATCTTGCGAGGAATTCTAGAATAGAACGTTTCTAAACATACCTGGACAGTCCACACGCACGACGGCCACATGCTAGGATGCGCTGGAGCTTCCACGTCATAATGCGCCACGATGACTCAGCGGCTCGCTGACTCACATGCACGCATACACAGACACACACACACACACACGCAGCAGCACACGCCATTCCTGCACTCGCACACGTCAGCCATTGTTAAGCACCTACAACAGGATCCCCCTTAACTGCCCGCGGGCAAAACTGCAATGGGATGCAATGCAATGGGCTTATTGTGGGATGGACTGGGGGGATGTCAGTTACTCCCAGTGCAGAGAGTTGGCAGAAAGAAAGATAGAGGACAGACGGAAGCTTCACAGCTGTATAATAACCTCACACACCCGAGCCGGAAAAGTCTGAAAGACAAAGGATGACATGCAGCGTAAAGCTGGCTGCAGCTGCACATTCAGATGACATGCAGCGTAAAGCTGGCTGCAGCTGCACATGCGGAGGGGAGGCACGGAGATACCAGTGAATGTGAAACCCAAGTCTGATCAATGTCGCCACACCACGAGTCACCCGACCTCCTTTGTACATTTGCCAATTAGTCTTGGCTTTTTATGGTCTTCTTTTGTTGAGAAAGAGCTTTCCCTGTGAGGGAGCGGTGTGCCTGCTCATTAAACGTAACAGGGGGCTTGTTGGAGTCGTGCTCCTCACCCCCCCCTTAATTAATCTGAAAAGGTCACTTGGGGATTAAGAGAGAGGAGGGCCAGGGGGGCCACTTGGTATCTGCTACCTGTCCTATGCCTTGGAGGCTCAGCCTTTGGCTTTCAGATCATTACTCCTCATTGGCCATTTTCCCAGAGCTCTGGTTCCAGGTGCTCCTCAGCTTTGCTGCTCCCATCCTGTACCACCAGCTTCAGCCAATTGCTTGCCTGCGTCGCAATTGCCTGTTCGCTCCATTTTTTTTTCTCTGCACCCCGCAGCTCCCTCGCAGTCGGCGCCTGCACTCCGCCGCTCATCTCTTCTCTGCGTCTCCTTCAGACGCTCACCTCAGCCTCACGGCTGAAGACAGCCAGCTTGTGTTAATTCACAAATGCCAGCGAGTGACAGTTTGAGTCACCGTTGGGGGTCCTGTTAGACAAATACTGGCAGAGATCCCCCGTGTCTGCAGTCATGTGAATGATTAAGCATCTTCTGACTCCCTCTGCGGTGAAGTTGATTTGTTCCTTATTGTGTATATGTGTAAGAAAACGCACACCAGATTTTATGCCTTTTTTCTAACTTGATTTGTTGATGAAGATCGTCCCAGTGATAGCGATGACAGTGACAGTAGGGGCTGTCTAGATCTGTAAATCTGTCTAATGAATCTCCCACCTCTGACTCATCCAAAGCTGAGAAACCCTTCCTTTATTATTCATGTGGTTTTTAATTAAACTGACTGAGCTGCCCAGGAAAGTCAATGGTGTCGCATGTAGGCCAGTCACGCAGAGGGCCAGGTTTGCCCTGAGCGCCTGCACTCATCGATCTGCACAGAGCCATGGCCATAGGCTGTAACCACACCGCCTTGATCCCTTCCTCCTCGTGTAGAAAAGCAGCCCAGATAGGCTTACGAAACTTCCTCCTGGAGTTGAGAAGTGGATTGAGACTGAAGGACGTTATTAGTGCTGTGAAGAGAAACTTTGAGGAGACAGCTCGCTGCAGCAGTAGGAGGTCTGAGATGGACGTGGAGGTGGTTAGATGGCAGAAGGCTTCACTCATTGTTCACAAAACTGTTTATAAGCAGAGCCATTGACAGGCGGGCTGGAGCGCACACACGCACAAAGCGGTCGCCAAACAAGGGCTCTGCATTATTAATACAAGGCTAAAAAATATCCCCCCCTCTCTGTGTGTTCAGCTAATAGTATATAGCAATGTCGCTCTTCTTCAGCTGTGAACCGTGTAATTAGTGGAATGGAAAGGTAGCCCTTTACAGGGGTGTTTGTCCAGAAGAGCTGCACCACAAGTCCAAATAACAAGACTGATAAACTCTGATGCTCAGGACCCACACAGATCCAGGAGAGCATCATTCATTGCCAGTCAAGGTACTGAGCATCTCAAGGTGCACCCAGCATAGTGAAATTTAACAAAAGGCATCAGTGTTTAAGCATGAGTACCAAGTGGCTACCAAGGAACATTATATATGTGTTTTGTGTGTGTGAGTGTGTGTCTGTGTGTGTGTGTGTGCGCGTGTGTTTGCGTGCACGTGGGGCCTTTGTAAGTGACTTGTTTACAAACACGCGGGGGTAGTGTTACTGCCAAACTTCACACTGGGACACATTTAAAGAGGTCAGTGCTGAGTGACATCTGCAGTCTGTGGGCCAGACAGTGACACCATCTATTCAGGACACTGCACTCACTGACTTAATGAAGCCATAAGGCAGGTAAGCCTTTGAGTGCAGTGCTGCAGTTTACTTCAGTTTGGGCAGTAGGCTGTAGCGCAGTCTGTCTTCAACCTTAACTGCAGGGATTCATTGTGATTAAGGGCTCAGTTGATTTATATGGGTGATGCATGTGTGTCGAGGTCACACTGAATGTTCCATGCATATAAGCCATAGTCACATACAAGCCACATTGTACAATATTCTTCCATACAAGCAGAAACCTTCTGACCTTCTGATTTCCTAATCCTAAGGATTAAGAACTTTCAGGTAATGAAAATATAGATCTTCATTGTTCATGATCATTATTTTCCATCTGGGTTGTGGATATTTGGAGCAACAGTGCTGTCAGTTAAAAACCAACCGGTGTCTTTTGGCATTTTGTTAATCCCGTTTTAAAGGGAGCTGTTTGTTTCGTATCAAGCCTGGTCTTCTGCACCTCTTGTGACGCTAATGCACAAGTCTCACTCTCTCACTCTTTGTCTCAGCCACTCTCTAGCACACATGGGGGGCGAAATCTGGATGGTTCAGCTGGGGTCCTGCGTCTCCGTCGTGAGCTTCGTGATTCTCTGCCTTACGAAGCCCAGATGATGTCATATCCACCGGGGGCTGGTATGGAGGGCCAAGGCAACGAGCTCCTCTACCAGCCAGATGGCTGGCGAGGGCAAAGCTTAGGGCAGGCCCTACAGCGATTGGTGGAGGATGACCGAAGGCGGGACCAGGAGGCGGCGTATCTGGCCGGCTTGCTCCGCCTCCTCAGTGAAGGTGAAGGTAATGCCCAGAGAGCTGGAAAAGGGGGAGAGGAAGAGGACGAAGAAGGCGGGGATCTCCAGGGACCCTACCCACCTGACTATGATGAGACAGAGCCGAGCATGAGCATGACTAAGCCCCAAGCCTCTTGGCAAGGCCTCCTGGACCCTCAGCTGACTCAAGCTCTGCTAAACCGCTACCAGCAGGAGAGGCTGCTGCAGGCTGGGCTCACTCCCAGCGGGAACAAGCTGCAGGAGAGCCGCGGAGAGGCGGGAACGGAGGAGAGAGAGGAAGAGGCCCTCAGGTACGGAGACACATTAACACCGAGACACTTTGTACATTAATACATCGACTATAAGAACAACACGCAGTGCTTTTTGATTATTGAATCAGGAAGTGTCTCTATATCAAATAGTCTAATCCCTCTCAGCTGTTAAACCATTAAGTGAGTATACTTGTAACTATTCCTATAGCTCCACTTTCCTATAGCTCCACTAAAGCCTAAATTATATCCTGACCTGAGGATTGGCCAGATTCTTAAAGTCTTTTAAAATTGGAAATCTAATAAGAGAATGAGGGACCAAGCGGATTTGATACTTGGTTTCTTTGTCATGATGTCATGACACCTGACAATGGCAGAAGCCTCAATGCTCTTTACCAGCTTGTTGCCTGGTAAAAAAAAAGAAAAGGCAATGGGGCAGTTTGTGGGTGACAGTGAATCATTACTTGTCGCAAGACAGTCAGCGGTGAATTTTTTTTTTTAAAAAAAAGTGAAATTAAAGGAGATCCCTGAACTGCATATAATTTTCCTGCATCCACAACCATGTCTGGAAGGCATGTTTCTTTATAGTGTTGCATGCTGGGAAATTTGGTGATACTTTTTGTGTTGTTCGATATCAATGCAAATCCTGCCCATTTTGCTTTTAATTTTTTATCCAGATATCTCGTCGGAAGAGTCCTGTCCACTCTTGCGTCCGAAGCCCCGCAGGGCGGCCCTCCCCGCCTCGCCAAGCGCGACCTGGCTGCTCTGAGTGGGGGGGGCCCTGGGGCCCCAAAACGATCCCGTCGCTCGGTCGACTCCGTGCCACTGCAGCCCCCCAACTCGGAACCATCGCTGCTCCGAGTGAAGAGGCTGGAGGACCAGGAGGACAAGATGCCGTCGGCCGCCACCGGCGGGGTGACACGGGGCCTGCAGAGAATGAAGCGAATCGACGGCGACCTGCCGCAGGTGAAACACAGCCGCAAGAGGCGAGCCCTGACCTATGACCCAAACGTGCTGGCCCAGCGCATCCTACAGTACCTGCCAGAGTAAAGCAGGTGTGGGAGACGCGGGAGAAATGGGAGACGCGGGCGCGTGCGGCTAATGTACCACCACACACACATACACAGTACACCGACATCCGCACACAAAGTATCAGCTTACAAGGAGATAGTCAAAGCTGTCTGCTCCAGGATAAATTCACCTCTGCATTTGTTGTGTGTTCTTCTTTTTATTTATCTGAGAATAAATTCATCTGACAATATCCATTGCAGTCTAAAATCAGTAAACAGCTCAGAAGGAAATGAACTGTCTGACTTTGAAGGGAAAACCAGCCAGTGGTATCGAGAGAGGTCCTTGAGTGATCCTTGGAAATAATCAAGCTTTTATCATCATTACATTAAATGTGTGAAATTCAGTTGTGTAAAGTGCTGCAGGTCCCTTGTTAGGTTTATCCATATGATCCATCAAGCTGTGCCCTAAGCGGGTATGATATGATGTTGAAGGGCAGTTGAGATAAATTCGTTTTTGTCATCTAAATGGTTTTGATCTGTCGAACGGGTTGTTTCGTTCAAAACTAAAATTCCATCCAAAATGCCCATTTAATGATGTCCCTCACCATTGATCACCTTGAGAAAAAAAATGTAAAACTATCTGACAATCCTGGCACCTGTTCCACTAGAAGATCTCTCAGCAGCAAGTGAGGTGAGTGTCACATTTGTCTCTCCATGCGCTAAACACACTCTGCAGGTCCATCTCAGTGGCACCACCATGGCAGAATGGGATTGTGGGATGCAATGTCCTCTGCAGGCTCTCCACCATGACTCAGTTTAGTCTGGACATTGTGCTTGCCCTCAGTTCCTATGGAGTTTACACTGCTTCAGGCCAGAGCTGTTTCATTTACTGATGATCACAGCACATGCAGGTCTGTTTCTCATGAGACAAAAGGTTCTTTCAATTGATTATTAAATCACCATAGAATATTCCACTGTATTATGTGGGAGTATAAAACAGGATCAGGTCTCACTGGCTATAAAGATCACAGCACAGATATCTTGCTGTGCTTATGGTACTGATAAGTCCTTACAATTAAAACCGAGTGTTAAATAAACCATTTTCTCCCCTGTTCTTACCTGGCCTTCACTGCACAGCGCTGAGATTCCATGTGAAATTCAACTTCTTGATTTTCACACTCTAGCCAGGAAACAGTAATGAGATACAGATATTAAATGGTCCAGTCAAGAAGAACACACCAAACCCATTACGGTCAACACACCGCATCCAATATACTGTCAGACAGCAGAATAATCTCAAGCATTAGCAGATGACAACATGGGAGCCATTGTAACACGTGCTTCTTTTGCTGTTCGCTTAATGGTTTCCGGAAAGTTCTCAGCGAGATAGGTATTGAAAAACCTTGTAAGGTGGCATTAACATGATGAAGGTTCCCTCCAGTTACATTGCAGGCCCAAGAATTTATTGTGAGTAAATGTATTCAGAGTCTATCCTGGCCTGCGCTGTTCTCCCGAAATGCCAAACTGCTTTCTCGCACAGTTACCAACGCTACATCTATATTGCATCTTTAATTCAGAGAGCTGTCCGTGTCCATCCTACACAGATCCCCTTCTCCTCATTCTGTTGTAGTAGTTTTGTGGACAGAAAGTCAATGGTTCCAGTTATTGTGGCTTTTTAAAATAATTGTGCATTCTGAAGTTTTGGAGGAAAAAAGATATTTCATAAACTCTCCACAGACTGGATCACAGTATATTGTGATGACGTGCTATTTATGACTTTCCGTTTGCTGTTCTTGATCCAATTTGCTTTTAACTGACACTGCTGTTTTCTGTTAAATGTGAGGTAAATAAATGGCCTTTAATTGCAAGCATGCTGATTCTGCGGAGTGATGATGTTATTTGCACAAAAACAAGGAAAATAAATGCCGGACAAATTATGTGTTTTCACCTGTTTTAATGGCAACATGGCCGATATGTACAGAATCGTTCTTACAACACGGTCCCTTCAAAATTTTACAGGTGCCACAAATCAGAAAAATAATGAATATTTACATATTGAAATGTCTGCATATAAACATGACACACATGGTAAAATGTATACAAACATGGCAAGAACAGTATAAGCAGATGTCTAAAGACCTTACAAACAATAACTCAATAATAATGAGAATGATGCATGATCACTGTCCTTTCTTCACTGGTGCTGTACACCCATCACTGAAAAGGCCATGACAACACAAACGACTGTACTATAATTCTATAATGACATCGAAATTGGGTTGAATAGTTTGGATAGCAAACATAAGCACAATATTAAACAAAATGACTACCAAGAGCAACAGAATCTATGTCTCCGTCCATCAGACAGGGAGTAATTGGACTATGATTACTGTCTATGGTATCTTTTTGTTTATATCCTTATAATTAGTGAGCTGAGTTTAACCTGTTAAAATCCATCCAGTAATTAAACATCCATTGTGTAGACTAATTACATACTCTTTTATCCTTGTCATATTAAACAATGACAAGGATCGAGTTGTGACATATAAAGTACAACAGCACTCATCTTCTAATTTCAAGCTCAACTTACATATCAGAAGACATGAAATAATGAAAATTACAACAGCTGCACAAAAAAAAAATGCAGTATCCTTCATACAAAAACAACTTACGCTAAATAGACAAGACACTCTGTATGAAAATATATATCCATAACTTAGACCAAAGAATGTGTGTCTGCTGTTTTGGCTGATTTGTTGTGCACATTCTAAAAAAAGATTAACATTGAAAGGAACAAAACAACAATCAATTTACTCTAGGTAAACAGGAGGGTTGTTGATAATGTTCTACTCTGCAGGGTGGAAACAAAGCACAGCAGGCCATAAAACCCATGAACTACGCCTGTCTCTCAGCCCGAGAAAATAATAGAGATGCTGTTGCCGAGCAACAGTATCCATTCTGAGCGATTATATAACTAGATAATACAGATGATGTCATGCTTCGGGGGATGAGGTTATAGGACTATTTCTCCTCCTGTTTCTCCAAGTAAAGAACTGAGTGACGTCAACGGTGAGCCTCCATCTGAAAAAGTCAAGAGGAAAATGGTGAGACTCAGGGGGAAATAAGAGGCAGCAGAGGTGCAGAGGAGAGTGATGGAGACAGATAGCAGGGTCAGCAGCATGTCATCGAAATGACACTGACACACAGTTATGTAATAAGCAACCTAATAACACCTTATGCAAGCATCAGTACTACACACCCTTGAAATTCTAGCTGTAAATCGACCAAGAAACAGCTGCTTATTTTACAAATCTAATTGCTTTCATGAATAAAAAATTAAAAGTGCATTCATAGAGACCTCATTCTGGGCAATCAATATTTTACTAGCTAAATATTCAAAATTATAAAATAACATTCCCCAGTTCTATAAACTCCAAACACTCAATTCTAATAAATGGCAACGCTTTACATTAACTCTACCTTAATAATGCATTCATTATGCATTCATAGAACATTCAGTGCACCTTCATAATGCATTCATAGCATATTCATAAGCAGCATGTAAGTATACATACTTAACATCCTAACATATCTTAAGAGCTTTAATATATATTAATAATAAACATTATTATATAATATGAATTATAGTGTATATTCATAATGTACATTAAATATTCTCCAAATACATTATAAAGGCATTATGGACGTGCAGTTAATGTAAAGGTTTACCTAATATTTCATACTTATTTTGAAAGGTATAGATCTGATAAATCAATATTGATCAATGCCACTTAACTTCTCAGTAAAATGGATAATGCACTGTTGAAAATTTGATGGCTCTCTTAAAGAAAGCACTGGGAATAAATATCCTTGCCATTTTTTTGTGAGACACTACATTTCAGAATCCAGTCATATTATTAAACTTCACGGAAGTACAATGTAAATCTTGAGCATCTCAGCATTAGCTTCATGTGAATTTATTTGGCTTCGGCCTTGACAGTGGAACATACCCACCGAGCCTTTCCGAAACTTCCAGAGTTTTATGAATAAAACGTAGCGTGGTTTCTGTAAGAGAGCCGACATACTAAGTCAGTCTTACCTGGGCTCTGCAAGGGCCCTCAGCTCTCACTGTGGCAACAGCAGCCCTGTCACTAGAGAAACAAAGAGAACAAGTGTTACAGACTTGCTCACACTCAGAAGTCAATAGGAGGTCGGCAGAAAGCAGGAAATTAACACGAGTCCATCTCCCAACTGGCTGGCTGTCTACACTCAGAGCTCTCGTCTGGGGCCCCGTTCCCTTGGCATGTGGCTCCCGAGCCCAGATGAAGTGTGCTGATGCCCTCACCATCCTTGCCATACTGGGGCAGCAGGGCGTCCTGGCGATTTCCGAGCACGAAGGCCAGGGTGGCCAGTATGGCGGCGTCCAACACTCCCAGCATGGCCAGCACGAAGGCCCAGTGCACAGTACAGTTCCCAGGTGAGAAGCTGGTCACCCCCTCCCCGCACAAGCCTCTCATCTCTGAACAGTCCCAGGAGTCGGGGAAGAGCACACAAGCCAGAGCGAGGCAGAAACCTGCGGGAGAGAGAGGAAGGAGGGCATTAGTCGCCAAAAAAAACTGAGGAAAAATGATAGATTTAGTGCTGAAATCAGAATATGGCAGTTAACTATATCTATGGCAAATTGTTATACTGCCCTGCAAATCGCACAAATTATAACATTTTATTAATTCACAAACCATAATTTGTGCCCTATGATTCTTGGGATAGACTCAGCACAACCCTGGATAAGCAGTAAGAGATCCGCAATGATGGCAGATGGATGGACAATGGATGGGTGGTAGGAGAACTACACATTTAACCTATACAAACTAGTAACCCCCCCTTCCCAGCCAAAGTGATCCTAGACCCACAAATGAGTGATCCCCATAGCGACTCCCATAGCGACCCGCAGAGTGATCCCCATAGCGACCCGCAGAGTGATCCCCATAGCGACTCCCATAGCGACCCGCAGAGTGATCCCCAGTGCGATCCCCAGAGCGACTCCCATAGCAACCTGCAGAGTGATCCCCAGTGCGATCCCCAGAACGATCCCCAGAGTGATCCCCAGTGCGATCCCCAGAGCGATCCCCAGTGCGATCCCCAGAGTGATCCCCATAGCAACTCCCATAGTGACCCTCAGAACGATCCTCAGCCCCAGAGTGATCCTCAGAACGATCCCGAGACTGACTCCCAGTGTGATCCCAGAGCAACCTCCAGAGCGACTCACAAAGCAACCCCCAGAGTGACCCCCAGAGTGACCCCTAGTCCTCTCACCAGCTGTGAGCTGCAGCCACGCACAGATCTTGTACACGGTGGCTGCATTGCAGAAGCGGAAGAGCACGAGGCAGCCGACACTGACCCACACCATGGTCAGCGAGATGCAGACCAGCACGGCTGGCGACTGGAAGGCGGGCAGCGGCGTCAGTGTGGCCAGGGAGCCCCGGCACTCGGGCACCGGCCAGTCCGACTCCAGGCACACCTCAAACAGGCCCAGAGTGCCAGCTGGGGGGGGTGACGCCCCGCCTTCATAGTGGAGCTCGCGGGTGCCCACCCAGGATGGCTGTACCAGAATGACCACCTCAATGATGGCGAAGCAGAGGGTGCAGACGGCCCAGAGCGCGCCCACGGCCCGCGCGCTGCGGATGAACTCCGTCTGGTAGAGGCGGGCCACCTCCACCATCTGGGGCTGCATGATGGTGCCTGTGGGATGGCAGTCAACGCACAAGGTCACTCTGTGAGACAACGAGAGCTGCATCCATCCATCCATCCGAAATCAGATAATCGCAACAATGCAGGACCTCAATTGTTTAGAGTAAAACATTAGATATAATACAAAATGCCTCTAACAAAACGATTCAAAAATAGACAGGCAGTCGACCCAATGGTGAATCACCCCACCAGTACCTCTGGCTGTACCTCTGCGTTCCTGCTGGAAGGAGCAGGACCTCAAGTCAGAAAAGGAGAAGGAAAAACACCTGGAGATGGAAGGCACCAAAAAGTAGAAGGCGCAAGAAGTCGGAATTTTGCCAGCTGGATTCAGTGATACGGCGGCAGGCCGCGAGCGGCAGCGCGGCAGGAGTGAGGGATCGTAGGCACATGTGAAAACGATGAGGGGGGAGGGAAGAGGGGGGAGGGAGAGGGAGGGGGGAGAG
>JAODJU010000108.1:12095843-12122469 GCA_026776725.1 Gnathonemus echidnorhynchus | reverse complement strand
GGGGGAATCTTTTTTCCTTGAAACAGGGGTGATATTAATCTCCACTGAATTGTTATTGCCTGAAGTACAATGCCTTAATGTGTATGTAGCCCACATGGCAGAAATGGCACAACTTATAGGCTGTTTGTTCGAGTCCCAGGAGGAAATCTTCCATTTATTAATCGGCCTTATTGAGCATTTCCAGCTGCCTGGATAACTTAATCACCGTCGAGAGTACTGTGAGGTCAGCAAAGGATAACAACAACAATAATTTATCATAATAGTGAGTTATTTCTAAAATGTTCTCCGGCATCTTGCTGGTAGTAAACAGTGAAGGATCCACACACACATCCGTATCTGATATGCAAAATGACGCAGCTCTTTACGAGGTTTCTGCAGCTCCTGATATCTGAGGCCAGTCACAGCCAGGGGTGGGGCAGCAGGAGCGCTGGGTGCAGGTGATGTGATGTGACGCCTCGGTGTGAGCACAGAATGAATGGGACTCTGCCCTGCCAGTTACACGGAGCAGCGGAACATCCACAGGCTTGTGGGTGAGGAGGCAGGACAGTGGACCTCAAGAAGCCACATCACTTGACTCAGTTTTAATGTTCAATAGGCATTAAATTCCACTGTCACTACCGCAGCTTCACAAATACTCTTCAGGATTCTTGGAATCCGTATAATATGGTAAAAGGTAGAAACCGCAGTGCTACTGTAAGCCCTCATTCCTATGAACGTGAGGTTATGTCGACTGCACCATGCCGCAGAAAACAGGCAGTCTGGGTGGGAGTTGCAAACTCAGTACTCCCCACAAACGTAGAAAGCAAGCCGCACTGGAGCTCACAAGGATGGCAGGCCACAGGAGCCTGTGTCACAAACACTCAAAAAGCTCAACATCATGTCCTATTTTTGTCTTAATGATGGTCTGGGTCCAAACCATTTCCGAATGAAGCAAAACGCAAATTGTTTGGCAGCCAAAAGTACACAAATAATTTGCTAATAATTATTTTTGCTTATATTTTAATAAAATTATTACCATTTATTGTTCCTGTAAATTCAAAAAAACACAACTAGTATGACTAGCATACTGAAACACAGCAGCATTTTGAACTCATTACAATAACTTTTTTGATAACTTCTGATAAGAGCAATTTCAAGGCTTGTGTGATTCCAAAAGTATGGGCAATACTTCTGACAACAGCCAAAACGGTGCACTCAGAAGTTCTGTCACATTAAATTAAATGTTTTGTTGAAATTATACTAAAACAGCACATAGAAATGTTAAATAGCAAGTAAACAAGAAAGCATTTGTTTTAAGTGTAGCATTTAAGGTTCACATCATTGTGGTGATATTCGGCTATATCTACGGCAAGTGAAACATCTCAAATTCAATCAAAATATTATGCAATACAGGAGGCATTATTAACTGATGCTTACCAGCCTGGTGTGCACTGTGAACTTGTGGATTGTCTCTCGTGACCCTGTGGCAGCAGTGTGGTGCCCCAAGTCATGCAGGGATGAGGCTGCAGATCGTGTCAAACAGGGAAAGCATGCAGGGCAACTCTCCAGAAGAGTGATTAAACTCTGGGGCAGTAGGTTATACCGACAGAACACTAGAGGACACACCCTCTGACACTCCTCTCCTGCTGCACAGAAGTCAGCGCGTGTGCGTGTGTCTGCGTGTGTCTGCGTGTGTGGCAGCATCAACATTTAGGAACTCAAGCTGCAAATGTAAAATATAAACTGAATATAATAGGACTTTTATAGAGCCTCACTATTTTTCATGTATAACATTTTTAGGATTTTCTTCACATACTGAAAACAACACAGGAATAACTTACCAGAAAACTTTCATATTGTATTTTAATTGTGTCATATTCACCACTGGAACAATTGCCATTTGCTCATGAGTAATTTCTCACTGAGCTGGTGGTCAAACAAAAAAAGAGTGTGTGTCTTTCATTTGAAATGTGGTTTAAAGCTGGGTTTTATTCTTACACTAAGTCCACACATGCGAAGCTGTTCTAGGTACTGCGTATCATTAGCTAAATAAGAAAATTATTTGAAATTCTGTAATTTACAATTATTTGCAATCAGTGAAAAACTAGATACTCAGCAGGCTGATAGCGCTCCTACTCACAGCGGGGGCTCTGCTCCCCCCGGGGCCCAGAGACGGGAAGCACTTTTGTGTCTTTTACTTTGGAAATTGTGAAAGGGGAAACAAAATTCCATAACAAAAATTATTTTAATTTCAGATTTTCGGACAAACCACCTTTATTGTTGCAGAACAGTTAAATAAGAGTAACATATTTTTCTTGTACTTTGAGCACAATGCAACACAACAAGCCTGAGTGTGTTCATTTTACTGTTACGGTCCAATATCTTTATTCTAAAACTCACATGAAATGTGTGTTCCTTATCCTTGGTGGCTAAATCATATAAATAACTGAAACATAATTAAAAAGCTTAGGGTTTTGGCGTTAAATTACAATCAGATTTATGTATAAGATACACATACAAATACAGACAAATCCCCTGGACTACACAAGCTCACCCACTCATCCAGGTGAAGCAAGAGGTGGGGTGGCTGAACAATGCAAGTGAAAATGCAAAGATGCAGCACCATCCAACAGTTGAGCTGGGAACAGTAATGCAAATCGGAACAAATGCAGCAATCAAGAAAGATACGGACGTACTGACTCAGCTAGCGGAGAGAAGGGGGCAAATTTGTTAGGCAAAGCACCCCCCCCCCACATGCCTCCCCATCCCCTTTGTTCATTTTCAGCTTTGGAGGAAAGTAAGAACAGTGCTTGGATTTAAAAACTGAAATGCCAGCAGCTGCGGTTGCACTGACATCCAAATTACTTCACTGCATGCTATATAACCAGTGCTACTTACATTTTACCATTTTTCTGAATAATTATGACAGTTCAGAACTGTCAATAGAAATGAGCTCTATCTCTGCCCCCCGTTCATCATGCTTAGTATGAAGCTGTTGTCAGTTACCTTTGTGAAATGGATTCTAAACTATTGATTTTACTCGCTCTCATTCAAACACATTTGGCATTTTAATTGCCTATCATTCCAATTCAGTCTTAAGCACTTATTCAATTATGGAATTGAAACTAACCTGTTATGCCTTGTAATATCTCATTATAAATTGCATTATAAAGAAGATTCATCAAACTTATTTTTATTGTAGAGTGACCATAAATTTCAAAGTAACAAACCTCTGAGACGGTTTTCAAATGACACGTCGGTTTTATTAAAAAAGAAAAGCTCTAAATCAGTGCCACACAAGACAAAGTGTCGCAAAATGATCATAACAATGATACCAACAATAATGTCTTTATTAATAGTAACTGGAGCAACCAAATCTATCAGCTTTTGCATGTGTGAAGATAGCTTTTAAAGGACTTCCTGGTCAGCTTTTCAACAATGCCAGGCTACTGGAGGACTGCATTAGAACGAGTAATGGGGGGAAAGTGACTAAAGGATTAAGGATGTCGCATGAGAGACCATGAGAGAAAGGGCTGGAGACCCTCAGGGGGTTCCGTGGGGGGGGGTGCAGGGGCGGGGGAGGCGGGATAGGCCAGTGTACAGTTGGGCCTGAGAGAAGGCTGCTCTAGCTGGGTATGTGGCTGCAGTGCTCTGATAAGAGGTTATCAGAATTAAGGGAGCAGGCCAGCTGCTGCTGTCACTGGGTGGACTCACAGGAACAGAGCGCTGCCAGCAACATGCACAAAGGAACTCTGGGTAAAGCGTGTGCTCCGACACCAAGGGGTGCACACCGATAGGGGAAAGCAGACATGCACGGGCTACACAGGAGCTTCCATGTGGGAACAGAGATGCGGACGTGTAAGACCTAGAGTGATGCAGAACGATGTGCGAGAAGACAGAGGAACCTCACCACTGGGCAGAAAGCAGTTGAGCCAAAGCATCTCCTGAAAAATGGGAGGTGCTGCTCGACAGATTATGTCTCCAAAACTTTGTAGATGCTACACGTGTTTTTTTCCCAGACAGTGTAGGGGAGAACAGAGTCTTGAGTCAAAACACAGATAGACATGTCTGATAACCATTAACCACAAGAGCCAGTGTATAGCCACTGATGGTGGGGAAATCCTGCATGTGAATAATTATAAACACAGACAAAATGCATCCTCTACTCCGAGTCTTTCTGCACAAGGCCTGTGATTGGAATAGCTGCCTACCGGAAGCTGGGAGGGAGCAAAAACGTGGACTGTCTATGGGTTCCTGAGGACCGGGATGAGAAACACTGGCCCAGATGGATGGGGTTTCTCTCAGAGCCCTGTGCCATTTCTGTGTGGCAGGAAGTCCTTGTGTGTCAGAATTAAGCTCCACTATATGCTTTCTTTGCCAAAATTCCCAGGATTATTATAGTCTATAATGGTGTTATCCCAGAGTAACCAAAGCAATTCCACAGAATAATCACTCCCCACTGTGCTGGTGCACTGGTACATGGCCGTAGTTCAGTTCCCCTAAGAAATTCATTTGAATCATTTTATGATTTGAATCATTGCCGGTTTTATTGCTGTTGGAATGGTGGGGACACGGCAGGAAAGACACACAGGCCTTAGAAAATGTATGAAAGTGCTTGCAGCAGACTGGTACAATGCAGAATACGATGCCAGCGGAGCGTCTTGGCTTCAAGTTCCCCAGAAGGAGGCTTCTGTGAATGTGTCTTATCTCTGTGGCGCACAACCTGCTGAGCCTTCTGACATGACTGAACACACCCGGGTGAAAAACCAAAAAAAGCCACACACAAGAAAAAAAAGCAAGACACACACCAACTTAGAACCTAAAGTTTTAATACTGTGTCATAATTGATATGTTGGCATACATTCCAACACTTATCTTTTTGGATATGCATACAAAATGTATGAAAAATTTCACAACATTAATCTGTTGCCATGAACTCCAGATACTGATATGTTGATTTAGACCATAACAGCCAGGTTCCAAATCCCAGCTCTTGTAAGAGTGCTACCTCTGTGATCCCTGGAGTCATTACCAGTTTTATCTCTATGCAAGTTCAAAATTAAGGATCTATGATGGACCTCAAAACTGTAACCCACCCCCCACCCCCCCAACAGTTAAGTGCTGCAAAGAAAAACCCTTTGAACTTCAGTAAACAAGGGTCACAATCATTCATTAGCAATAACAGGACAGAGTGGGGGGGGGAATTCTGTTGTAACCGTCTTTGCTTCCACACCCTTAACAGCCACACACAGACAGACACAGCCCTAAGTCATCCCACTGACCAAAAAAAGGAAAATGGTTTGGTCTCACAGGTCTGAAAACAACACGACACACTCAAACCTCCCCTAGCATTGAGCCATGCTCAGAGGCTAGACTGCTATCTCTATGTGTGGTAATACTGTGAAGACAAGAAACTGCCCTTTCATCAAGGTAGAAAAGGTCCCAGAAATATCTGGGTTTATGGGGATGGAAAAGAATGCCCCTCTAAATCAACTATCCTCTGACTACCATGGTAGAGCAGTCAGATATTGCTCTAGCCAGATATCAATGGAACCTTTTCCTGGACATCCCCATTCCTGAATGCTCCACCAGTCTTTTCAGTGCAAGATTCATAGATAGCCTTGACACAGTTAGAGTAATTACAGTGGAGTGATCATTAAGCCATTTAAGAGTAAAGAAAAAAAGACACTGTCCACTGTCACTGATCCACTGTAGTGTGGAGAGCGTCGGCACATTCAAAACAAGAGACAGTGCCAAGCTTCTACAGTTGTGTCTGTGGGGAACCTGAAATAAGAATGTTCAGGAAAAAGTCTCTGAAACACCATGCTCAAACTTCTCTGGTGATTACAGCCATCAGTCTGTCAAACATGCAATAAGATCACATACATAAGAATCGGCAGCCGAACTTGAATGGTTCTTTTTTATTAGTGATTTTACTGGTGACACACGGTCGGACATTCTACACCAATGGTGGATCATTAATAAATAAGAACATAAGTCACTCAAGTTTGAAACCTGAAATAATAAGCGTACGTCCAATAAATATTGTTTAAAATAAAATTGCTGTCAGTAAAATGGGAAGGGAAATCTTAGCAGGCAATCACTTCTATCTATATATTAAAATGTAAATAACAACAACAATAATAATAAATTTAGAAATAAATACTGGTGGGTGGGGGAGGGGTCAAAAGTACCCCCATGCATGACCTTGGAGGAGTCCAGGATCTATCAAACTCTCATGAAGAGGCCGGTCCACAGAAAACTCATGGGGGGGCTGCAGGCGCTGGCGACAGCGATTCCCCCCGTGCTGAGGAATAGGAAGCTCAGAGTGGTGGGCAGGCAATGGATCTGTGAAGAAGTAAGGGTGGAGGAGAGCCTGGAGAATGACAAGAAAACAGGGCTGTTTTGGTCAGTTTCAGGAACTTACATTAATAAGTTTCTAATGGCAACTGGATAAGCCTATCCTGGAAGTTATGGGAGCAAGGCAGGGAATAACCCAGAATGGGCTGCCAACCCATCGCAGGGCACACTCACACCTCCAACTCCAATTCACCTCCAATTCAGCATGTATTTGGACTGTTGGGAGAACCCTGAGAGCCTGGAGGAAATCCCATGACAACACAGGGAGAACGTGTGACCTCCACATACGTGGAGCCGGGCGACGGTGTGCTGGCCCAGAACACACGATAACAATAAATCATTCCGACATCATCAAGCAGACAACACAGCTCTCCAAATATACCCTTTAGAACCGAAGCGGATGGCTGACCTGGCTCGCTCTGATGCGCTGCTTGGAGGGATAGACCAAAAACTTCTTAAGCAGGTCCACAGCCTGAGCAGAAGTGTCAGGCACAATCTCCTCTAGTGGAATGGGAGGGTTTTCTTTGAAGGTGATCTTGTTGTAATCTGGCAGCTCTGTAATCTCCTGCGCCAGGAAAGCAAGAACCTTACTTAGACTTAGAATATTTCTAGGCTCTATAACTCCACAATAAAATGAACTGGGGCAGATCTGGCCAGAGCAGGGTCCCCTGTCCCATTCTCTCCAATGCTGCAGCAGACAATGGTGTGGTGCATCACGACAACTGAAGCTCACCGGCCAGACATGCTGGTTGGGAGTTCCAAGAACCCTCAGTACACAACAGAGCTGCTCGATGTCATTCTCACCAGGGAACAAAGGGGAGTTATTCAGCAGCTCGCCAAAAATGCAGCCCACTGCCCTGGTGTACACAATATAGGACTGGGATTAGTAATGAAAGGCACATATAGTTGTAAAAAAGCAAAAATTTGGCTGGCACTGGTCAAACTATACATTTCTTTTAATGTCAAAGAAAGAGGAAGTTAATATAAAAGTTCTGCACCATCCAAGCTGAAGCGTGACTTGCATCTGCAGGTTTTAATGCACAGCTGCTATTTCCACCCAACAATGTTCTAACCCCTTATCCTGGTCAGGGTTGCGGGGGCCTGGAGCCAATCCCAGGCAGCCAGGACACAAGGCTGGGGTGCAGTCTGGAGGGGACCCCAGGCCATCACAGACCACACATACGCACACAACTATTCACTAGGGGCAACCTTGACGTGTCAGTTAGACTAACTGCATGCCTCGGGACTACGGGAGGAAGCAGGAATACCAGGTGTAATCCCACACGGTACCGGCAGAACATGCAAACTCTCAATCCCCCAGCCGGGGAGGTGAGATAACAGTTACCCAATGGGCTACTAAATTTAAAGATTGAAAAAGAAATAAAATAATAGATATGAAACATGCACAATAGTATAGACACCCTATTAATCAGTATTAATCACTTTGTATCACTGTCTTTGGCAGATATTACAGCTTCAAAATCGTTCTGGTATCCAAGAAAAGTCTTTATTTTTACCTTAACATTTTTTTTTGCACTCTTCCTTAAATACCTTTTCTAGCCAAAAAAGATTCTTGGATCATCCTGTATGTGCTGCAGATTTACTTCATTGATGTTCTTGATGGGTTTCAGATAATCGTCTTACTAAAATGTCTTTCTACTTCCATTTTTTCAGTGACTTTGGGACATTTGTTTTGAAGACTTCTGGGTATTAAATTGAATACATTCTTCCTTCCATTTACACCAGGGATGGGCAATCTTATCCGCAAAGGGTCGGTGTGTATGCGGGTTTTCGCTGCAACTCCCTAATTAGATTACTAATTAGAGGACTGATTGGCTGAAGAGTCCTCACACCTGTGTTTGAACAGCTGACCTACAAGTTATCCCAAAAACCTGCATACACACCGGCCCTCTGCGGGTAAGATTACCCACTCCTGATTTACACCATACTATGTGCTATACAATGGTTATGCATAACATGCTATGCAATGGTTATGATGAACAAGCTAAATTTTTGCTTAGTTAGTCCACAGTACTTCATTTTAAAAGGTTCCCAGTGTTTTTTCCACTTAAAACAGACTTTTAGGAATACCTGTTTCATGCACGTAAGTTTTCAGTAGGCAACACTTTAAAGTAGACCTGCTAGCTAGAGTCACGGTACGCAAGTTTTTTCCATATTTAATACTTACATTATATGTCTGACCAATTTATGTGAATTTCTGTGAAATGTTTTAGGTGTTTCAGATCTAGCTTTAATTTCAACAGTTCCCCTCAAATTCCATTTTTAACAATGTTTCTAACAATGCCTATTCCATGCTGGAAGCAATTAAATCTTTTTAACTTCCCCTGTTTTGCAACAGTCAGTTATCTTTATTTTCAAGGCTTCAGCCAGCTGCTTGTTAGGGCCGATGGTCGCTGAGAGAAGGTGCAACATCCTAAGAGGTTAGAGGGGTTATAGTATTTATTCAACCAAGGAAGTGTGAATCAGCAGGACGGGTGGCCAAACTTTTCCACATGTTCTATCTACTAGAACTTGAATTTTGGACCCTGCAGAGCTTACATTAACAACTTCTCACTAAGGAACTGACTGAATCAAGTCAAACTTTTACATACAACTGCAGACACATAGTTGGGGTTTTGAATATATGCTTTGTTCAAATAAATTCAAATTCGTGATCCTCGCTGGTATTTGCCAGTGACTCACAGGGTCAGGGTAAGTGCACTGTCACCCCCTGCTGCAGCACAGAGAGCAAATGATGCTCCTACTTTCACTTACAAGTTATGAGGCCATCCTTATGAAATTATCTGACCTAAACAATAGAAGTATACAAAGTCCACAAAACTAAGTGAAAGAAAAAGTGGAGCTGTCCAAGTTACAATCATCCCCTAACATTTGTTTACCACATAGTACCTAATATCAACAGATACGGCTCCATCTCACACAGTCTCCTTTCATTCCGTGTCAATTCCGCGCTCTCCTCCTCATCGTATTGCTAACTAGAGGTCAAGAAACATCACAATAGACACTGACTCCGAGGCTTATTTTATAGGCAGGACTGCAGGAACATACCAGAGATCCACACCCTCATCGTACTTCCGGGCGCCGTAGAGGAGCTCTGGTGCTCGGTACCATCTGAGGAACAGGGGAAGGATGGGAATCAGCTCTGTTTCTTTATTAGAGGTATTTATATGCGACAGTAAAAAATACACATACACTTCCAGACAACTGACAAGTTTTGTCATATATTTTGCATATCCTGTTGTTTCATGCAAATAATGCTGTTTTTAAAGAGATTGTAATTCATTATCCATTAAAAATATAGCATCACACATGAAGACAAAAGATCAATTAGCAGGCAAAGCTCCCCGAGACCCATGGTGCTTGTGTACCTGGTGGCCACCTGGTGACTGTAGAGCCGCTCGCCGTCATTGGAGAAGAGTCTGGCTAGGCCAAAGTCTGCAATCTTGAGATGGCCAGTGGAACTGATGAGAAGGTTGGCTGGTTTCAGATCCTGCAGGGAGAAGGCCTCTTAGGCTGTACGTATACTAGGCGATGTGTTCCATTGCCTGAGCACGTTTGACCCCCCAAGTCCAGCTTATTTGACTAGTGTGATCAGTCTGTACTGTACCACGGCATGGAAGGCTTACTTCACAACCCAAAAGACCTACGAGTCCTATTAAGGCGCTCTTAGATTATGTTTATGTACATGACTTCCATCCATCCATCCATCCATCCATCCATTTCTGAAACCACTTGTCCTGCTCAGGGCTGTGGGTGGTCTGAAGCCTATCACAGAGGCTATGGGCGCAAGGGAGGGAACAACTCAGGATGGGGCACCAACCCATCACAGAGCACACTCACAGCCCAGGCATACACACCAATCACTCACACAGACAATTTGGTAACTCCGATTAGCCTCAGCATGTCTTTGGACTGTGGGGGAAACCAGAGTACCTTGAGGAAACCCCACAACAAGAACACGCAAACTCCACACACATGTAGTGATGGCAGAGGCTGGAACCTTGGTCCTAGAGGTGTGAGGCAACAGTGCTAACCACTGCACCACCATGCCACCCAGTTCCTGACTTAATATTGTTAAAAAAAACAAATAAAACAGGCATAATTAATGCATTAGGTAAATAAATTTAAAACATGTATAAAAATAACACATTTAGTCTCACCCGGTGCATGATAGAATTCTCATGGCAAAAAGCCACCCCCTTCAGAAGCATCAGCATATAACCTTTGACCTGGGACTCAGTGAGGGGTTGCTGGGAGTTACGTATGACCTCAGAAAGGTCTGACAGCATGTACTCAAATACTAAGACAAAGCCTGTGCCATGAGGGAACACATTTTTCAGCTTGACCACCTGAGAGGAAAGAAGGAAAACCCGGTTGACCAAAACCACCCTTTACATGAAATAACTTGCTTTACGTAATAAATATTTCTTCGAATTGGAATAAAGATTCACATATTGGTTGTCTTCAATCTCCTGCAAAGCCTTGATCTCACGGAGAGCCTGGTTAGGGATTCCATCTTCAAGCTTTCGAAGGGCCACTTTCTTCAAGGCTACAGTCTCTCCTGTCTACAGAAACATTTAAAAAGTTATCTTTTTCCTTGAGTCTACTTTGCCTCAAGGTAGGAGAAACATATTTAACTCTGAACTGAAATGCAGCCATTCTTTTAATATTTTTTCATTTAATTCACTAGGAACCTTAATTTATTTTTCTGATGATGAATATGCGAACCATATGAATGGTACGTTTGATTTAGTACTGTGTTGGATTATCCATTATAAATGTTTTAGCTAGGCAAATTATTAAGAACATGAATTAGTATTACTGCAAAAGTGGGCCTTGATTGTTACGTTTTGAAAGCATACAGTTAAATCCGAAACATTTTAGCAGCACGGCAATTTCATTGTACTCAGTACTTGTTCCAATACAAATCACAATAAACATTTTGAATCCTTTCTATACTGCCAGCCAACTTTTGCTTCATTACGCTAACGTTTCGGGAAGATGCAACACGGCGTTACTTCACAACTGCTATGAGACGGAAAACATCTCCCTGCTTTGCTTTAATTTTTAGCGATCTAAAGCAACAGGGTCGCAGCAAAAGCCGCGGTAGTACGGTTACATTATCTAAGAGACAGGGGATTTAAAGAGGATCGGTCAAGCGCCGTGTTGCTGGTGACCTCAACTTTCGCAGGTAATCTGTCAATGTATTCGTTACCTCGATGTGCTTCGCTTTAAAAACAATTCCATGGGCTCCTTCTCCAATCCTCCCCAAAATACTGTACTGGTCCATTATTAAATAGATAGCTAAGCGGCTAATATCCACCCTCAAACCTTAAGCATAATTAGCTACGCCAAGCATAGCTTTGCTATTCGTAATGTTAGCGTTTGTTACCTACGGAGGCCTAGATGCCGTTTCCATAGTTACATCTACTTACGAACAAACCTTTCCTATACTTCTACTTAAGACTAATGAACCTTTCGGCTTGGATTCTTCCTCTACGCTTATCGGTTACAAGCGCTTACATCTATTTGCTCAGTGCTACCACCTACCGTGCAATTATAGCTATCTGGATACTCCGTAATAGTTATCAGGTTATTCTCAATAAATCAAACCCGCATTGTTCGGTTAAGTACTGTGCACCTATCATATATATAATCAATAAGAATTAAATATTAAGGTTGTATAGGAGCTGCGATTCTTAATGAAACCAGGCACAGTAGCTAATCTGGCTACTCAGACCCCACACCTAATTTAGATCTAGCGTTTTTAAATAATACAAAAACGTATCTATTTGCGCGACTGGGTGCCAACATCTTTATCTATTCATATACAATATATGTAAATCTGTATTTAAAAATAATCAAACCAAGATATTGAGATGCAGGAGGGGGGAGTGCTATCAAACTGTATTAGAGTTTAGTTTCCATTTGAAGGATTTTTATGAAATTCCTTGTCAGTTTTAACTGGATCACAACTTTTGCCTACCTATGTAGCAGTACTGGACAGGTGTTGTATGCTCTTTCCTAACTATTCAATGTGGCGCAATAATTTTTTGACAAGCAAAGATGCGATTTTCCGTCATTCAGAAGTCACTTCTTCCATCTATCCTTGGCCACACCCCTCGGGATTTCAGCTGCCAGTGAGTACTCACTGCATGGCCGTCGGCTGTTGCTCCAATCAGGAGTATCACTTCATCACAGCGGAAGAATGAAGATGCTCCATCAGCTGGAGTCTGTCTTCAGATCCTCTGTGGGAACTGCCCCAGATCCATAATCCATACCTCTTACAAGTCATTCATATAAAAATGTTTTAACATGTAATTCAAACTTCCGCACCATGTCTTACAACACAGGGTTAACGGATACGTCAGTATGTGTGATACGGAATACATCTACCAAGTTAATGCGATGATACCGGAGGCTGCAGGAACATAAATTAGGAAGTACACTTATACAAGAACACTTGAGTAATAATGCTTAAAATACACTATCAACCAAAAACATAGTTCCCAAACCAAAGGCCAAGAAAGAGCAGTTTACAAGGGGCACCCAATGACCCCAACACTCCTCCATACTTGTTTTAAGTTAAGTTGGCAGTGACATTTCGCTTCCTAGCTATTCTACCACATATGCAGTAGCACAACCACTAGCAGCAGGAGTGGAAAGAAAGCACAGGAAACACATTCAGTGTTGGCTGTTTTTATTAATCCATTGTATTTATACAAATTCCGTATACCAGACACATTTTAAACAAACTACCTTCACACGAGAACCAAACTTTTTTTGACATTTGATAACATCTCTGCCAACTTAACTTATGTACACTACAGGGCAGGGATTACATAGCTGACGACTGACAAGCTGCAAAAACACTGACCATTCAAAGTCGGGGGAAAAAGGACACTTCTGTAGCACAGCACAGGAACAAAATGGGCCTACGTTTATGGTTTTATTCATCCTTCAGTTAAATCAGAAATGTTCAGGTGCCAGTACCATAACTTTATGCTTGAACCCAAGTCCCTACTTTCAGCTGGAATGACACAAAAAAACGAGATGAGAGACAAGGGCACAAACACGTTGATTCTAACTGTGGAATTAACTTTCATTGGCCAATGGTGAGAGGTTCTAAAGATGAAGATAAATTACTGTCAACAAGCATTAACAGATAACACCTTTCCTCTGCTCCTGGATTTGAAAACTGCAAATTAGCCATCAAGAAATTATATATATTAATGACTTTAGCAGAAATTCATAAATCAGTGAAAGCAAATACTGATATTTTATAAAATTAATTCATGACAAAACTGCCCTCTCAACACATTGACCTACACTGGAAAAAAAAATTCAGAAATGATAGGTGTAACTGAGAGAATACATTTCTGCTTTTTATGTCGACAAAAGCGATCGAGATGACCAACATGTAAGAACGTCTTACAGATAACTGTATATAAAAAAACCAAAATGTTCTTGCTATATGAAGCAACTAATTTACAAGCGAGTCCAGAGTCTGGCCAAGTCAATCATCTTTTAATCTCCCTTTCATACTGCCAAAAAAATCTTTCTGGAAACATTTTGATAAACTTTACCCCTTCTAATTACCTGTAAGAGAAACTCCTACATGCATTCTGCATTTCCAGAGATCATTGTTTTAATGAATTTTGGGAAGAGACAAAAAATGTAAGAAAATTTTAAAGATCAAAAAAAAAAAAAAAAAAAAAATCCTCTACTGAAGCCATTATCAAGTGGGAAACCGCGTGAAAGGAAGAAAGAATATGTATGGTTTTTCCTGCGAGAGTCCTTTCATGTCATTAGTTTACACACAAATAGGATACTTTTGCAATGTTCTGAAAGTAAACAAGAACTCTCGTCTCTCCCACTGGGTTTTCAGATCCGTGTCTTTTACCCTCTTTGAAATGAATTAAACATATGCCCCATTACATTGTATACAACAAGACTAACAATGGATCAAACCAGGATTTTAAAAAAAGTATATTATATATATATATATATATATATAATTTTGTGACTCCTTCAGTTCAGCCTTGTCAGCTCCTACACACACATGGGAGTATATAGACCATTGGGGAACAAAACAGTAAAAGAATGAATGGGATTTAAAACTGCTCTCTGAAACACACACAGAAAAGTACTTAAAAAAAATACAAAAATAAACACGCAGAACATCTGCATCACTGCTTGCTAATTTTGATTTTTTCCACTCTTTTTTTCTTTTTAATTTTTTTTTTGTTTTTTTACAAGATTTGCTTCACACTGTAGGTCTAAGCATAGACCAAGTCCATCTCCTCAAAAGCACCACAGTTCATTTCTCTTCCCCAGTCTGCGCTTTTTGCATTCTGTAAGGTACAAGCACACAGTGATGCAAAAGAACAAGTGGATGTGAGTCCGGGTTCACGTCAATCCATGTCTCCTTTCAAGATGAAGCTTTTATCCCCTTTGAGAGCAAGTGCCGTCTGTGTTCTGGTTTATCTATATACCACTCGAAGATTACGTCCCACACATCCTCCTTAAATCTTTAGTCACAATCTCCCAGTTAAAATTGGCTTTTTGAAAAAGGCTAACGGACTACAGAGTTGTTATTGTTTCTATTCATTGTTCTTTAAAACAAAGATGTGGGAAGGAGAGGCAACAAAATGGGTAAAAAGCAACTAAATACCTGCCTGAATGCTGCATTTTCGGTTTAGCAGGATGCCAGCGGAAAAAAAGCAGAAAAGTAAATGTGCTTTTCTTTTGTTTCACTCAAGTAGGAGCATCAATAATGGAATAAAAAATATATACACAGATTGAGATAAGGCGTTCATGGCACCACCGAGCTGGGACTGGGTCGTTTTTTCCCAAAGATTTTATTGTTGTTTTTTTCCCCGCTGTAGTCTGACCCCAGTGATGTGGTCCTGTCTTATTTCAGTAAAGGGTGTGGTGCAGGGGGCCTGGTGGAGGATGATTGAGGATGACTTCAATCTTATTACTGGTCAGGAAGAAGAGGACGGGGATAGGAGCTCACTGGTCTGACCTGGCCTTCTTCGGACCAGCACCTTTCCTGTGGTGAAAGATGGAATCACATGAGTGAGGGGTGAAGCCCGCAAGCTGCTGAGCTCTGCTGAACTGAATCTGTAATTAATCACTGTAGGAGCAGCCAAAGGGGGTGCACATGCATACTTCCCAAATTATATTTCTAAAAGATGAGCGATTCCAAGGGACTCACATGTCAGATGAGACCGGCCTTTTCGTGGCAGGTTTAGCAGAAGCGGCATCTTTACTGGACTCTGAAGAAATGAGAGCAAGCAGAGAAATTGGGATATTTGTAGGGTGACCAGATAATCCATGACAGGGAGGACACTGAGCTAGGAAAGGAACTGTGAACTACCATTTCAACCTGGACGACCTGGATTTCACTTAAACACAGTTCTTGCTGTGTGTTGATTGGTCAGTTTCCTATAACCATGCAAGTGTCACTAATGTTAATGTGAAACACCTGGATGAGCCTCTGACTCAAGGAAACCACAGTTCTTGTGCTTTGACTGGTTTATTTAGCCAAGCACCGGAGCCTTTCAGTTTTAAAGTAGTTCGTAGAGTTGACATGGCTTATCTGGTCACCCTAGATAGAACGTGGACCTTTCACTGTACATATAACATGCATCATTCCCAAAAGTCCGAGTGATTAAGACGATAAGACTCTTTCAAAAGGCCCTCCTGCAAAAGACCGCCAGTATCTCAGTAACCAACTGAGCAGCTTTAGGGACTCTGCCTACCTTGCAGCCACCGGACCTGCGTGGCTGGGCCGTAGCCCTTCTCGTTTCGTGCGGCGATGCGGAAGATGATTGCCGGCTTGGTGGTGTAGTCGATGTGGGCGTTGGAGAGGCTGGACGTCTGTACGAGACACGCGGGGTTGGGACCGCAGTAAACGCGCATGAACGCCAGCTGTGCTGGGGCCGAGGCCTTGGGCTCTCCAGCCTGCGTGCTCTGGATGGCCAAGTACACCGAGTACTCAATGATCTTTCCTGACGTCACCGAGGGGGGCTCCCAGGTCAGGTGAGCACCATCTGGGCTCTGGGTGATGGGAAAGATGGCGTTTGGTTAAGCCTGATGGCCCATCGGGGGACACAGCAGAACATGCCTGCATGCTCCTCAGCCTTACCTTGCTTATCTTGATGGCACAGGGTGCTCCTGGGAAGCCTGGCAGGCAGGTCTTAAAGGCGGAAATCTCAGAAAAGGCCCCACGGCCACAGGCGTTGATACCCGAGACGCGGAACTTGTACGCGGTGCCAGGCTGAAGGTCCACCTTCTTCATTTGGCTGTAATCTGGGACGGCTCCCGAATCATCCTGACACACACAAGCCTGCATGTGAGCACCACCGCACTGAACATCCATCGTCCCCTTTCCACACCACCATTACAACTGACTTACATCGGTAGCAGGGGCATCATCTGCTGGCACAAAGTAGTGGGTGACCAACATGTTCGTGACCTTGACAATCCCAACATCGAACCATTGGTTCTCCTTCTTCACTGGGGCCTTCACGACGGCAGGTGAGGGACTCTGCTTCTAAAAGGTGTCGGAACACAATGCCCAGTTAGCCACATGTGCTAAACTGCTACGATGCTGGCTGGATAATGGCGAGGGGGCATTTCGAAGTTTGTAGTGGAGCATATGCAGGTACAAGGGGCTGTTCCCCACACTGACCTCTGCCGCAGACTCGATGCCATTGGCCACCTCAGCCAGAGCAGTCGCTGCCTGGATCTTAGCTGGACTGGCCACAACCAGGGGTTGTGAAGGTGCAAAGGTGCTTGAGGGGGCCAGACCTGCAGGGGCGATTACTTATCAGCACCTGACACAAAACATGGATGTTTTTCTAAACACTGGCCACCACGCCGAATGTTCAATTCAATGGTGTGATGGACAATTGACACCGTCTCACATGGGCACTCACTCTCAGCTGATGTGCAGGGCAGCAGCCGGGCCACGGCACTGGAGACCGCAGCTGCCATGTCGCTGTGCCCGTTGCTCTCAGAGGCCGGGTCGTTGAGGCTGTCCGCGGGGGCCAGGCCCTCCGTGGGCAGAGCAGCAGCTTGGGCACTCAGCTGCTGCTGAGCGCTCACTGCGATGACCTGGATCTGGGCATGGGCATGGGCCTGGGCCTGGGCCTGAGCCTGAGCCTGAGCCTGAGCCTGAGCCTGGGCCTGGGCCTGGGCCTGTGCTTGAGCTTGGGCCTGAGCCTCCTGTAACTGCTGCTGCTGCTGGACCAGGGCAGCCAGCTCCTGCTGCGTCAGCACAATGGGGATGGTGGTGGTCTGCTGGCCATCATGGCTGGAGTCCCCTTCACCTGGCAGTGTGAGAGAACCCAAATGAATGGCTCCCACAATTCAGCACAGATGCAGCGCAGCAGTCGCCTGGTGCCCTGTACTCACTCATGACTGCCTGCTGCGCGGCCTGCAGGACGGCCTGAATGGCCAGCGCCTGGGCCTCCTCGGTGGCTGCGGCCTGGGCGGCGGCTTCGGCCGCTGCGGTCACAGCCAGCTCCTCGGGGGTGAGGCCCGTCACCATCAGCGTGGTGGGCTGCCCTTCGGACATCAGCTCCTGGGGCAGGGTCAGGGTCTGCGGGTCCGCCGAGGCTCCCGCCTCCTCCGCCGCTGGCTCCAGCTGCTTCCCGGCAGAGCGAGGGACAGATTGAGAGACGGACAGAGGAGGCCGTTTTCTACAGCTACATTTCAGCTCAGCAGGGTCTGTATGAATTAATTACCGCTGTAGTTCATTACTATGGGGAAGGCTGTCTCGTTAAGAGCACTAGCTGCTTGGTGATAAAGCGGCAGTACCTCTGCCTGCTCCTCCTGGCCCTGCTGCGTCTCCATGGCCATTGGCAGCTGGTCCACTTCAGCCTGCAGCACGGCGGCTGCCTCCGCCTCAGCCACGCCCACTGCCTCTTCTTCCATGGATACCACCCCGACAACGGCGTCCTCACCCAGCCCGGCCTGACACTCAGTCTGCATCGGCTCCCCTTCCTCCTCCGGGACGGCGGCGGTGGCCTCTAAGGACCCCTCCTGGGCCTGCTCGGCCATCAGGGCCTCCTCCTCTGGCTGTGGCTGCTCTGGGGCGAGCTCGCCCGAAGCCTCTTCACAGGGAATGCCGGATGCCTCAGTGATGGAGGCGATGGTCTGGAAGGATGAACCAAAGTGAGTAAATAACACTTAATTTTTAAGTGGACAAAATGTCTGCTATGCCTCAATTTAGAGGTTCATCCTGGGCAATTGAGACCCAACCGGCTGTGTGTTCAGAGGGCCCAGCCTGACCACAAGGGGGCAGCAATTTCCTATTTTTAAAAAGCTGACCACCTGGTGTTTTTTTTTCCCCCCACATAACACTGGCTGAAGTGGAAGCGAGACAGTTACAGTGCATCTCACTGTACTTAAAACGTGGTGCAGCTTCAGGTCTTACAGGTACTGAAGGTCCGGGTGCAGGAGTGGCGTGAGTCACAGTTGTGATGGCCCGGCTCTGAGATACCGTAGCACTGGCTGCTTCAGAGAGCAGTGCAGGAGAGGAAGATGACTCAGGATTGGAGCCATCATCTCCTTCTGCTGTCCCACTACTCTGCTGAGCTAAAAGACCATACAAGTGCAGAGAAAGCATGTTAGATATCAATGTTCTAATATGAAACACATGTACTTACGAGGTCCATGTTCAGTTCCACATGCAGCATGCCAGCTATTCCAGCACAACTTAAATATTAGTTAGATCCCAAACAATGAGGTACTACAGAAGCTCTGCTTTGAAGGCCGACGACTGCTTGACTTGGGGGGGGGGGGGGGGGGGGGGCAGTTGTCAGTTTCCAATTTTATGTCACCTAGCTAGCCAGCTGGACCACAGCTTGAGCATGAGTGCTGTGGGGTGCCTGTAGACCCATTTACAGTCAAACTTTCTGCTAGAGGGTAATGTTTTAATGTCCTCATTCATGATTTCAGAAATGCGGTACTTATTGACCTAATTAAAGTAGAAAGAAGCACATATCATTGACATTGTGGATTTAATCTGAATTGTTCACATTTCATCGGAAGGATTCATAGACACACCAATGGTTTTAGAGATGGGAGGTCAGAGCCTCATAACCAAAGGCGAACACCCCAACTTTCTGTTTTTTGCTAAATTACCTGTGCTTTCTCCAGCGTCCATGCTGGAGGTGGCCGTCGTGGCCGTGTTGGTGGTGCCAGTCTCGTGGGTTTCACAGGGGGGGTTGGAGCACACCCTCTGCACCGTGCCAGTCTGGTTGGCACCCATGCTGGCAGAAGCAGTGGTGGCCGTGTTGGTGGTGCCCGTCTCGTGGGTCTCACAGGGGGGGTTGGAGCACACCCTCTGCACTGTCTGGCCACTACCCATGTTAGAGTCCTCCTGGGTGGTAGTGTTGGTGGTGTCCGTTTCATGCGTCTCACAAGGGGGATTGGAACAAACTTCTTGCTCTTTCTCAGAGGGCGTCTGTGAGATGGGACATGAGGCACTGCTGATGGACCTACGGTTCTCCAGTGAAGACTGAGAGCTCTGCACAGTGCCTGTCTGGTCAGAGCCCATGTTGGCATGCGCCGTGGTGGAAGTGTTTGTGGTGCCAGTACGCAGATTCTCTGGGTGCAAAACACCAGGGCCAGTGCCAGCTTCAGGAGTGGTGGAGGACTGCGGAGACTCTGCATTGGCAGGGGGACCCTGGGACCCCGACTGGCTCTGCACAGTACCCATCTTGTCAGAGCCCATGTTGGAACTGGCTGTGGTGGCCGTGTTGGTGGTTCCTGTTTCATGGGTCTCTGAAGGGGGGTTGGAGCACACCTGCTGGACCCCGCCCATGCTGGCAGAAGCAGTCGTGGCCGTGTTGGTGGTGCCCGTCTCGTGGGTTTCACAGGGGGGGTTGGAGCACACCCTCTGCACAGTGCCAGTCTGGTTGGCACCCATGCTGGCAGAAGCAGTCGTGGCCGTGTTGGTGGTGCCCGTCTCGTGGGTCTCACAGGGGGGATTGGAGCACACCTGTTGGACCCCACCCATGCTGGCAGAAGCAGTGGTAGCCGTGTTGGTGGTGCCCGTCTCGTGGGTCTCACAGGGGGGGTTGGAACAGACCAGGGTAACGGTACCGGGCATATCCCCCCCAGCTTCAGCAGCACTGGGCTGCTCAGAGGTGGGGGAAGCCAGGATGGAGACAGGCAGCTCCTGCACAGGCTGAGCCTCCACCCCACTAGGTGTAGTTATCAAGGTTACCTGGGTCGGCTGATTCACTGACTGCAAGGAAAACAGGACCAAAAACAGGCTGGAGTTCTATAGATTTCACCACCTTAGACATTTAGTGTACCGAGAACGCAAGGCTAGTGTTTTATAGCCGACTCATACCAGAGAACACAAATACAGTAACATCCAATAACATATGCTGTTAAAGGCAAGAAAATGACAGAGAAGCTTAATGTCAAATTTAACAGGCATGTGATTTAAATTCTATAAAAATAAATATGTTAACTAAAAAAACCTTAAGAATCACTCAAGAACACTTTCATTGCCCTTATGTGACCAGTTCAGGATATTATGAAGCCTTTCAACCAACTGACCACACTGAATTAAGCAGCAAAATACCAGCTAACACAAACGGAAACGACCATCAGTCTGGGTCTACCAAGGGATGCGAGTCAACTACATATTGAACCACCATTATATAATGCATCGCTTAAAATTATAATCTGCTACTCAGATTGCATCTCCGACATTTTCAAAAGAGAATAAAAATAAGCAACCATAAGGAGTCGTACCTGCATGGTGATGGTTGGGGTGGGCAGTGGGGTCGCTGAGGTCAAGCTGGTCTGGGCGGCGGACACAGTGATAGCAGCCGGATTGATGACCTGGCTGGACAGCGTGGCAATAGTGCCTAGGGTGGTGATGGGCGTGGCAAGGGATGAATTGGCACCAGCGACACTGCCGCCTGCTAGGGAAGTGGAAACCGTTCCTGTCACTGTCCCCAGAGTTGTCACACCTAGAAGGCCAAGGGGGAAAAAAAAATCACGTTTATAGCTAAACTCCCCGACTCCTCTAACAAATATAAAAACAAGCTTCAGAGCAGCAAAAGCTCTCCATAGACATACCATATCAAAAGCACTTTAAAAGTATTTTTCCCCCCATTGTGATGCGATTTATTTGGTTGAGTAAAAACAGAATCTTTACCAGTCGTTCCCTTGACGACAAGTGTGGTTACGGTTGGCTTGACAGCAGATACAGTTACAGGGGTCACAAGACGGACCCCGCCCATCGGCACGGTTCGGAGAATAGTGCCTGGTTGCCCTGGAGGACCCTTCAAAACCACCTGAAGGTAGAAGGGGACACATTAAAAGTCAAACTAGGAACGTTTACAAAGGCTGATCATGAATCACTCCAATCTACAAGTTAAGCAGCATATGGGAAGATAATGAGATACATCTTCTAGATAAGAGACTGAAGTGTCGATGGAGAAAATACAACATTTGTTCCAGCCAGCAGGAAATTACGCATGTTCACCGAGGCACAGAGATACGATTCCATTTCAGTGATGCCGTTTCTGCAGGGAGCTTTGGTGAAACCCAGAAAGCAGTCAGGACACCCAAGCATGAAGTCACGCAGGAGACTTTGCTTTTTGTAAAAACAGATCATATAAATGAGCTTAAAAAACACCTTTATCAATTTTATCAAAAGCCAAAGTACCAAAGCAACATGGTATGCCAACTTATGCAATTTAGCCTATTTATTTTACAAAGAGAAGATGCCAAATTTGGGTACAGGTGTAATGTGAAATTTAAACTTATTATTAAAAGAGGGGTAGCTCAGGGGGAAGAACCATTGTTTCACATCTCCAGGATGGGAAGGTAAAACCCCACCTGATTGGTTTGTGTGGACTGTTTCCTCCCACTGTCCAAAGGCACAAGTGACTGGCTAACTGGGGTCTCTAACATAGCAGTATGTATGTACCCTGTGATAAACTGGCATCCCATCCAGGGTCAAAGACTGCCTGAGACAGGCTCCGGGGCTCACATGATCCCGTACTGGATGTTGGAATATGGATGTACTTTAAGTACCTGCGTCACCCCCTGCTGGCCAGGCCCAGTTCCCAGCTTCGGCATGGCAGTGATGATCTTTCCAGGAGTCCCAGTGCCAGCAGTCATCATCTTGGTGGTGATAATCGTGATGGGTGACTTAATCCCAGTGCTGCTAGTTACACCGGCTGAATGAGAGAAGCGGCTTTTAGCTTTAGGCCAGGAACACCAGGAAATATGAACTATGGAAACGGCGGGGCAGCGAGCAGCAGAGCTCACCTGTCGCGCCTGGTTGGGTCATGATGGCCGACATAGGAATGGTCTTGATGATGGTGGTGGTGCCTGGCTTTGTTGTGGTGGTGGGGGAGACGCTGCTGATCCCCAGAATGGTGGGCTTGCTCCCAGTACCACCAGCCTGCGTGGTGGTGATGATGGTAGTGGGCTTGCCGTCTGCCGAGGTCACCAGCTTGAGGATGGTTCCGGCTGGCAGAGGGCCCTTTGTCTGAACGGAGGGAAGAACGGGGTCAGAGTTCAAGGACGAGGTCAAGATGTAGTGCTTCACCCAGGCTGACTAGTCCCAATGACAGGAACATAAACAGCACAGCGTGACCCCAGCAATGTGTGAAGTCCCTGTAATAAATGAGGGAGGTGCCAAAGGGGAGACTGGCAGTCTGACAGCTACATTAAGGTTCCTGGATCACTTTGTGTTAAAACTCTCCCCATTTGCCAGCGAGCTTTGTAAACAATTTTAGCTTTAACAGCAGGTTAATCAGAAATATGCTCACCTGTATGATCTGGGTCACAGGGCTGGTAGAGGCCTGACCAGTCACAGCTGAGGTCTGCACTGGCTTTGTCTGCACCATGGACATCACTTTCCCGATGTTAGAGATCTGCACGAAGAAAGCGAGGCAGGAGGGGTCATCAGCAGCAACATCCAACCCAACGCAACGTCAGCTTCCAGTGCCGTGCTCTACGTACCAGAGTCCCACCTCCTCCCATGGTGAGAGGGCTCTTCACCAGAGTGATGGTCTTGGTGACGCCACCCACCACAGTGGTGACGACCTGGGCTTGCTGGGCGACGGTGACAGTTCCAGACTTGTGAACGGTGATTATTGGGCGCGTGGGTGTGTTGGGCGTGGAGACGGCAGAGGTGCCAACCTGAGCTGCGGCGGTCTTCAGCATCCGGGTGGCGGGGTTGCTCACCTGGGGGGGCACGCATCGCATACATAGGCCTGATCACAGCCATTTATACATTGGGGGGGAAAAAAATCCAGCTGCTATTTTTAAACCCAAAACATGTGTTCGGCAAATATGGAGAACTATTTGCCTGGGTTAAATTAAGGTGCTTGTAATCTGCTCGGCAATATTTTCAGCCCAATACATCTATTTCTGATATTCTGCCGTTACTTGACACCACAGCCAGAGATACTTGAGCCAGTTTAGTGGCAACATGCAATGGAAAGCCGGACTCCGCCCCTCACTCTGCCTTAACATTCAGTCATCTTACAAAACTGCTCTGCTCTGTGTGTCCCTGTGCATTACACAGTCACACACAGAAGAAAAAAAAACATAATATGCAGTAATCTGCTCAAGTCAGCAGGAAGCACCGCTTTCACATTGTGATGGTGAGTGGATATGACTTACAGCATGTTTTTTTTTTTGCTGACATCAACTGTCCAGCACAGCCTCCGTAGTTTCTGGTAGTAAGTAATAAGGCCAGTGGTCCCAGAGCACGCCAAAACACGCGTGTAGGTAACACAGGACTAACATGCTTACCATGACAGGTGAGGCCACTTTGACCGTGGCTGGCAGTGTGGTAGAACCCGGGGTCACCGCCACCGTCTTGACAATGGTGGTGCCGGGTGGCACATTAAGCACGGTGGGCGCTGAGGAGGGCGGGATCTTCTGGGTGGCGGCCGCCGCTGCGGCGAGGGCAGCCATGCCACTCATCTGGGGACTGCTCCCAATTGGCTGGAAAAAAGGGCAACGCACCAACAGACCGAATCACATACCTAGGACTTAGACTGCCTATCATGATATGTGGCAGCGGTTCAAAGCCTCTAAGCAAAGGGAAATACTGAGCCGCAATCCCGTCCTCTTTCAATACCGAAATCAGAAATACAAGGAGGTAGTGCTGGGCGATATACCGGTTCATACCAGAAACCGTTTTTTATTATTGTTATGATATTAATTTTTCTAATACCCCAATACCGGTTTAAATAGCCTACACAATGTCCGGAAAGAGGCGTAGCTGGAAACTGTTTAAGGGGGGACCTTTTTCACTGCTGCACCACTAAAAATGTACCGCAAAAGATCAGAAACGGAAGATATAGCTGACGCTGGAGTTGAGGTTAATGGGACACTGGGGTTGTCAAAAAAAAAATCGATTCTCAGATACTAATCGATATTAAAAATTTGTATCTGATTAGATACTCATTTTCACCATTATTAATACCAACAGTGCGGATTTTCGCCTCATTTGCCACACTTCACACAGCACCGCTACAGCACAGGCACACGTGCATGCGCGCGCACGCACACACACACACACACACACACACGCACGCACGCACACACACAGCTCCACCCCTCCTCTGAACGCATTCGCGCTGGTTAACACAGAGACACCAAGTTGGCTGAACATGGCATATGCTGTAGTTGAAGGCACTTTGCAAGCTGCTTTAGTTTTAAAAAAAACAAAACAAAAAAAAAACGCAAAAGTGCCGTTTGGAAGTATTTTGCAGACGAGCATGGAAAGGCTAAGGATGTCGATAAGCCTCTATGCTAACAGTGCTACAAAGTTGTGACGATGAAGTCAAGTAGCACTTCAAACCTGCCGAAGTATCTTAAAGACCGACGTCCCGGTCATTATGAGAAATTTCGCAAGGTCAGTGAAGCTCACGTTCCAGCAACACTGAACTATTAAAGACTTATTAAAAATGTTAACTTGGCCAGCACACACCTTAACATTAGCCGTTTATCTATAAGCAGTTAGCCAACAAACACGTTAGCCATATGTTATCATTAAGGTAGCAGATAGGCACAATGGCTAATAATAAAATGATATAGTTAATGTGGGAACAATGCAAAAACGTAAAACAAAAACGCCCTGTAAAATCATGTAAAATGTGGTAAACACCCAGTCATACTTTAAAAAAATACCGTGAAACCGATATAACTTTGAAAAATACCGTGATATAAATTTTTGGTCATACCACCCAGCTCTAATCCTAAGTTACCAATGTGATTCTGACAGTGAGTTACACAAATGACACATCCAGTTTACTGGGACTGATTCATTCAGGAGCAGGAGAAGGTTAAGCATGAACCCAAACCAGTAAACCCTGCAGCCCGTGCAAACTGGAGTCCCAAAACCCAGACATGTACAGCAATGCTAATATTTTTTTGGAGGAATGAAATAATGAATTTAAACATTACAGATCACATACCACTGTTCAAGCCTGTAATATTACAAAAAAAAAAAAAGACACCTCTGAGGATATCCACTTAGCAAAAGAAAAGGCTTCCAAACTTGAGTGTTCAACTGGGTTTTACACACATGTCCGGCGAGGACATAAATTGCAGAGGGAGGAGGAAGAGAGGCGGGGAATCTGATGAAATGTCATCCCTCACCTAGGTGGCAGGACAGGTTTCACCACAACTGGGAGTCCACAACTTAATTGGGGGGGGGGGGGGGGGGGGGGGGGTGGCATATACACAGACACACTCCAGAAAGCACCAGTGTTTACCTCGACAAAACGAACTGGAAGTGGGATCCTTAAAAGCAAAAAAATAATACTAAAAAAAGAGCCACGATAGTTGACTTTGATCACGGAGTCGGATACACCAAAGGGGAGAAAGTGGTCTTAATCAAATTTCATTTTGCACACTGCCCTGAACAATAGTGCTGCAGCAGAGCTCTTCATAGGGAGACACGGCGAAAAGGCACAGCCAAACACACCCAGTTAAATGCGAGATAAGACGCCCGGCCAAAATAACAGTGAGCGCATTTAAATGCTAATACCACGGTCCCACCACTCCGCTGTTTCTCCGCTGGCTGCCCGAACGACCATTACAGACAGAAGATTATTTCTACCATCTATTTATACCGTCTATTTTTGGTCAAGGCACAGCTGTGCACGACACAACGAGACTAAGGGAGAAGAATCTGCACAATGCGGCGATGAGCGAGCCCACACCCCCCCCCGCCCCCCCCCCCCTCACCGCGCCT
>JAODJU010000108.1:12076316-12095743 GCA_026776725.1 Gnathonemus echidnorhynchus | reverse complement strand
CATGGAAAGGCTAAGGATGTCGATAAGCCTCTATGCTAACAGTGCTACAAAGTTGTGGCGACGAAGTCAAGTAGCACTTCAAACCTGCCGAAGTATCTTAAAGACCGACGTCCCGGTCATTATGAGAAATTTCGCGAGGTCAGTGAAGCTCACGTTCCAGCAACACTGAACTATTAAAGACTTATTAAAAATGTTAACTTGGCCAGCGCACACCTTAACATTAGCCGTTAGCCAACAAACACGTTAGTCGTATGTTATCATTAAGGTGGCGGATAGGTGCAATGGCTACTAATAAAATAAGATAGTTAATGTGGGAACAATGCAAAAACGTAAAAGTAAAATATCATCGTGCACCATGAAACCGATATGAAAAAATACCGTGATATCAATTTTTGGGCATAACGCCCAGCTCTACAAGGACGACACTGGCCGTCGCCACAGAAAAACATTAGTTAAAACAGGAAAGTTTGCATTTCAAAAATGCAAGTACTGCATACCGTTCCTTGAGTGCTCTGTGCAGGGACAACCATGCGGACACCAGCAGGGAGCGATGTCACAGTGACAGGAGATTTACCAGCCTGACTGGCAGGTCGCACAGTGACAATAGAAGTTCCGGCACTGGAGTGGGGTGCCGCAACCTTCAGGATGGCTGAGGAGCACAAGACAGACCATCAGTAGCAAAGAGGGGGAAGGTTTAATTAGGTCAAGCAAGCCCAAAACCATTTTATGAGGAGCTGGAAGAGAAGGGGGCACATACCAGGGCCACGGGCCGTGGAGGCAGCCAGAGGGCTGCCCGGCATGGAGCTCGTGGGTGAAGCCACCTGAGGCACGAGCGTGATGCCGGTGAGCGGGAGGTTCTGTGAGGAGGGAGCGGCTGCAGCCGGCGCGGGACTCTTGGGGGAGTTACTGGGCAGAGATGGCGTGGGGGTGAGGGTCGGCGACGTGGCAGCCGCGGCAGCCGGGATGTCGTACTTCTGCAGCTGCAGCAGGTAGGTGTCGGCCGTGGAGACGGGGCCCCAGCTCACCTCCAGGGAGTTGGTGTTAGCGCGGACAAGCTGCACACGCGATGGCGCCGGGGGCTTCTCTGTGACCGACACGAGTACAGCCCTTGTTGGTGCCTTACGAACGGACCCAGCCAGGTTTCACTCTTCCACTAGTGCAACTGTAAAACTCACCAGTCTCCAAGTACCAGAGGTCTTTGCAGCAGACCTGGTTGTTCCAGGCCTTGCGGTAGCCGTCACGGCCACTCCAGACATACAGTCGGGAGTTGATAGCGACAGAACAGTGTCCCGCGCGGGCCCTTGGAATGTTGTCCTCAAGCGTGTCCATCAAAACAGTCTCCCAGCACATAGAGTCTGGAAATCCAGAGCATATAAATCATAAATCATCCAAAGGCTACAGTCTCCAAAGTGTCTAAAGTGCGTTTGTACTAAATATTTTTTAAATTAGGCAAACAAATATTTCAGCTGGAAATACAACTGTAAGACGACCAAACCGGCCAAAACTGATAAGCATTTCCAGCAATTTGTGATCCATCACATTAACTCCTAGACTAACATCTATGATTTTAAATGGAAAGAAAGAGTACCCAGCGAGAGAGAGAGATAGATAGACACAGAGGGAGAGAGAGAGAGAGAGAGACTTACCCAGATTCAGGCAGGCCAGTGTATTAGTGCACTTCCACTCCTTTTCATGTGTGGCCACTTTTACGTCGTCCATGACCAGGGGCACCCAGCCCCCAAACACATACATTCTGCAGGGACAGAAGGAATTGCTGAAATCCTTCCATGAGGCCACCCTTCCAGGAGAACCCCAGCTGGGAGAAAACACTCACTTGTTGGTGATGGTGGTGGCAGAGTGCAAGCTGCGGGGCAGGGGAGCTGTACCATTCACTGAGGGCTTGTTCCAGGTGAGTGTGTCTGAAATAAACGCAAGACATGTGTAAACAGTAGCTAAACAGCAGAGGGTGTATGATGAAGGCATTTAAACTGTTTATTTCCTGATATAAACCATTTCAAAAGGCCACATGGAAAGATTTAGCAAATTTCCATAAGAACCATTTTGCAGATTTGTTGCATAAACTTCCTCTGACAGCCACTTGACTTGGAATGTAACAAAAAATCCAGAGAAAGTATCTTATGGGCCTATATAGGGCACATCACACTTTAGTCAGCCATGTTTTGAGCTTGTCCTAATTTCCACTTTCCAAAAAATCCTCCAAGATTCATATTTCCTTCCCTCAGTCTAACATTACATAAGAATACGACCAACTGCTGTAGATTCCACTGGGAGGGCTTAGCAAAGAGCAGAACATTAAAAAAATCTGAGAACGGTTGTACTTTTAAAACAATTGTTTACCTGTCATTAGGCTTCATGACTCAACCTCTAAGCTATATGCGGCTGTACCTGACAACCTGTATAATCAAATACCAATGACTCCATATGCAGCAGGTCCAAGCATTGTACATTGTAGGGATGACGGGGGTCTCGTTAAGTTGATAAGCTTCCAGTGTTGACTGTCAAGATGGCTGGAAAACCTGAAGTTTCCTTTCATGCTTTTCCTAGCCTCCTATCCCTCTCCAGAGTTAAAATGCCAACCCACTGCCTTCATCAGTCCCCTCACCTATGTCAAGGGTCCAAAGATCCCCCAGGCGGCAGCCGCTCATGCCGCCGTAGATGACCAATCGGGACTTCTTGTTGCTTCTATCTGTGTAGACCACAGCAGTGTGGCTCTCGCGTGGAGGCGGCAACACACCATAGGTGATGGGAATGTCCCAACCGGCCACGTTAGAGCCTGGCCGCAGCTCCAGAATATACAGGTCGTTCAGATACCTGGGTATACGAGAAGGTCAGTGACTCTGCCATTTTAATACTAAGAGGAAGTCGCAACAATCAAGAATATGACTCTCTTTGCCACCCCCACCCCTTGTCCTACATCACCTGGGAATGTTGTTTTTGGGATCCTCACTGTCATTGGCCAGCCCACCAAAAAGGTAGCACTTGTTTCCCACCAGTGAGAAGCTGTGTCCAAGACGGGGGCATGGAGGGGGGCCATTTTTGGGAGCTTTAGGCTTCAGTTTTTTCCACTCCCAACGACTGGCCTGGTCATGGGTAGAGTAGGAACAGACATATTTTCAAAACCAACCATAGAATAGCCAAATTTATACATGCAAACACATTTTCTTACCATAAAAAATCATTGTGAACGAGTGATGTGATGAGTTAATATGAATTCTTATCTGTAACATATGAAGCAATGTTACCAATGACTTCTGAGTTTCACTATGACTTTGGATCCCACTAGTCTGACTACAAATGCTCAGTGTTGGGGGTTTAAAAAATAAATACTACATTAGACCTCTTGTCTGTACCGCTGTTCCTAACGCAGACAATGTTGTGGCACAGCTGTAATATACAGTTATCCCAGATCACTATAGTCTGGCATTTACCTGCATCAATTATAAAAAAAATAAATCACAAAGGAGCTGTAAACTCTTACCTGTAGCTCATAGAGATCGTTGCTGTACTTGCCATATTCCACCATTCCTCCAAACACCAGCAGCCGTGTTCCATCGCACACAAATCCATAAGCAGCGCAGCCTGGTGGGATGTCACCACGCACTGCTGGTATGAACCACTGGTTCGTGGCTGCAGAGGGCAGAGAAAGTGATTTTAGGATATCGGTATACACATTTCACAATACCAGAGAACATAAGAGATGCACATAACCAAATTGATCCTGGGTAATTTGATTGGGGCTTAAAGCTGGTTGTACAGTCAATTTTAAGTTCAAGACTTCAAATTAACAAAAAGTGTACCCATAATATGTAGCTGTGTTAACATTGGGGCCAAAACAGGAAACAAGGCTTAAATACATTTTTGTGATCATCTCTACAGCAGCAAATGCAAGGACCGAGCCAAGTAGTAACATACCAAGCTAAGAATAATTCTTCTTATAACAGTGCTCCCGTTAAAACAACAAAGTTAATATAGTGCAGTGGAGCAGCTGAATGCGCATTAGTGATCTCATTACTAGTTTAGAAATGTTTTTTCTTTCCTCAAAGGACTCTGATGAGGAAAAAAATGGACAGCAGTCTCTATTGAGCTGTGAGATGATTAAAGAAAATTAAAGGCAAAGATAGTATTGTAAATGAATGTTAATGTAATCTCACAATGCCCCTTACCATTTTCTTAGCATCAGCAATTTAATCGTAGAAGAAAGCAGCCTTTAAATGTCACCAACTAGACGGTTTGGCGCGCACAACTACTTTCAGACTCAGACCGAATTATAATTTGAAGTAGTACGTAACACGGAGGTGAGTATTCTCCATGCCAGGAGAGTCACGCCTGACTATCATTTTCAGGCTCTCGCGCCCACCACCTTCACATGGTATTAGTAAACAAACCGCGTGCGTCGCGCGCGCACATTAACCCTGAACGCCTTCGTAAAAAGCTCACGGCGGCGTCTGTAACTTCCTACGTAACAACGACGTCAAAGCTCAATTCAAATCGCACTAGTCTCTTCCACGAGAAAAGTGTGTATTCGTCATAAACGTTTCTAAAACGATTAAACATCCGCAGAAATATTCAAGACCCTGTTCGTCTTATCAGTTACATATTGCGATCCGGTTATTAAACATCGTAAATAAATACTGTACTGAAAAAGATGACCTGTGATATTTAGTTGAACGCGGTGCTATAGAATTTAGCTTTGAAATGAGATTCAAGATTCAAGACCGACCCTATACTTTAAACTACTGCTGCATTTTAACATTTCAATACAGGCATTTATCTGGTCGTTCTGTAATATCATGGTTGCTTGTACGTGACAGTTTTATCATCTTGTAAATTGTCTATACGGTTTGCAAACTACCCCCAAAGCGTTTGATGCAGCTAATTCTTGGTTTATAATGGAATAATGTACCTTGGTAGTATCTTTAGGTAATGTCTGAAAATAATTATTGTTTTATGCGTCATATCCACCCGACCGTTATTATAATGTTTAAATTTGTAGGGAATTTGAATATGTTATAACTAATATTTTAAAGTTGTCAAATGACGTTTACGATGAATAAAGAAATGTATGAACTTTCATTCAATTCACAGCCCTATTCAACTTGGCTAAACCCTAAACTATAGTCGAGGCATGATTAATCTTACTTAAAATTACTCATCTACAATCAATAATTAGCAGTTGTTATAGTTTATTGGGTTACTGGAAATTGTAATAATAAATAAACTGCTTTGTACGGGGCAAAGCAGTCAACGCCGATGTCGCCCATTTTATTTTAACCCGCCATTTTTCTTTGTATTTCCCCCCACTTTCGAGCAGCCCCAGGGTCCCTCGAGTTACGGGTAAACACAGTTTAACAAATTCAATACTTCTAACAGTGGGTACAGAACATGCAGAGGCAGCATATCATCTGGAATGACAGAATCAGCCGCCGGCGGAACTCGGCGGTCCACGCGCCGCGGGTCCGAATAGCGCCGAACCGTCAGCCAATAGCGGCCTCGGCTTTGTTTCGAGGCATAGCCAGCTGATACCGCTGCGCGCACTCGGAGTCGACCGATCGGGAGCGCCGGGAAGGCGTAACGCGTGCCCAGTCCGCCGGAGCGCGCGGGCTACACCACAAGGCGGGCTCGGTTTGTGCGTGACCGGTGACAGCATTAAGTAAAAGGCTCGCAGAAGCATGGGCTTCTTATACACGGCACCGCTGATAAACACATATAGCCGATGGTATACCAAGTGCCCGCACTCGCTAACTCGTTTAAAGCTTAAATGTTAATCGCCATTAACAAAAAACCCAGTCTTACCTGTGTTATAGACGTGCAGCTCGTCCACGATCCCTTCATTGCCTCCCCCGAAAACAACCATCAGTTCCTTAATAGCGACAGCTCTGTGGCCGTGTCGGGGTCGAGGGACGGGGCCAGACCAGCCCAACACCCGCTTCCACCGTGGCTGCAGAACCGAGCCAGTGGTCCCAGACACCGTGGAACCAGGTGAAGACATTTCGGCTTAAAAAAAGAAAAAAAACTCCGGTGCTAAAAGGTTTCAAATAGCAGACGTTTAGAAGAATGATACCGTTAGCTAGTTTAGCAATCTAGCCTGAGGAGCAAATTTCACTGTAGCGAACCAACAAAACCGGAGAAAATACGATCAAATTCAGCTGTCGCTTTTACTCCATGCAAAAACAGAACGCAGATACTAGGTAGCTAAAAGTGTTTTTGTGCAGAACAGTGCAGCGTACTATCTTGATGTGGTAAATATCAATACGTCCAATCCCATTCAGGAATATGTAAAATCCATGGAAGCCGCCATTTTATTCAGCAGTAGACGCTTTGCAAGAGAGAGAAAAAGCCGGCTAGTGAAGAAGTAAGATCCAGGCTCATTGGTAGATAGAATCATAAACATCTGGTGCCACTGTCGGTCAGCCAAGTCTATGTTTTTTCTTGTCTTCAAAAAAGCCGCCTGATCATTTTATCATTCAGTTAGAGCCCACCAGAAGCAAAGCAGTGCCACTCCATGGGAGCCGCCATCTTGTAACAACCAAACAAACCTGCGCCAGGCTAAAAAATGGCGGAGCTAAATGATGTAAAAAAATTCAAAACCTTTCGTGGCTTCATTTGTACACCGATGTTTAAAAATCGTAGCGGCCACGTACTGAAATTGCAAGTAAGATTGACGATTGGCGGTTATGTGATGTGAAGGGTTTACAGCGCACTCAACAGCTCCAAAAACAACCCACTCGATTTTACTAGGAGCCTAGCCTAGCTAGCTGCCGCAGAAGGCGATTTTCATGCCTGTCTGGGAGTCGCCATATTGCCAAACAATCCACAACACACAATCCCCTCCTCTCAGAGCAAGAGGGCTTAGCTAACAGTGGGCGGTCTCCCTGTTGTTCAAAGATACCTAGCTAGCATACATTTTCCCAATGCAAAGTGCCGTCATATACTATCAAGCAATACCATAAATCTATGGTCGTTCCTGCTACGATCGTTACTAACCACCTAACAATCTTTGAAAAATGGTGAAAACCAACAATTCAAGCTAACTAAGCTGTTACAAAGTGCTACTCGCTAGCATCATACAGCCAGTTAACAGTATAAGGGTTCAGTGATACATATACGCATCGTGCAAAAGAGCAGTTTTATATTTGTGTGATATGGTCAGCGATTTAATGACATCGACACATTAGTAAGCACTGACTGCATGCCGGAATGAAGCCAAGGCTTAAAATATGTTCTATTCATGCTCTTTCGATGGAAGCAGCCATCTTGCGGACTACTTCTCCCTCAAAAAAAATGGCGGACGTAACGTTTTCCGTAACAAAAAGGCGTAAAATGACAAAACGTGTAGTTGCCACAGCGCAAGATACTTACTCTTTGCCTTGTATTTTAGCAAAATATCTCGAGGGTTGGACTTTGTGAAATTAACCCCAGTGATTTTGGTTTGGTTGGGAGAAGCTAAGCCCTCTCATGCCTTCCAGGAAGCCACCATCTTCTTGAAACAAAAAATGGCTGGTTAGCTACATTAGCTTAGCACCCACTGTCGCCGCAGCCCTCAACGCAAATGGTGGACAAATAGTGCCGCCGTATAGCTTACGTTAACTTCAATAGTTACGACAACTTTGATCGCTCTGTTGCAACAGTATTACTTGCATCCAGATAATATTTCTGCCAAATTCTGTGGAAGATTTTATCTTGTAAAATGTGCTATAGTTACTTTAAACAAATACAAATGGTTTCCAAATAAAAATGACAAAAGTCCCTTTATTTATGTTTTCATTGCGACTGTTTGTAGTCGGTAGTCTGTTTTTTTCTTTCAAAAATGTTTTCTCAAATTGTAAATATAAATTTATTGCAACATGGTATTTTATATTAATATTCCGACATAAACAGATTTTTTGGGGTTAACGACCGGTCAGTAACCCTCATAATATTATAAATTGCTGAACACTATTAGCATATGAAAACCGCGTTTAATTTATCGCATTCAGTTCCTTAACACCCCGTGATGTTGACGTAGTTAATTTTCGCAAAACATTTTTATAACAATTTCATATACGTTATATTACAGATACTTTCTCTTATTCGCACTTGGAAAATTAAGGCGTAACAGGTGCTACGGGGAATTTGCAACCAGGGAATTTAACCAATTAACTTTTGTTTTAACGAAGATGTAAGGGAAAACATACTATAGGGGAAACCATATATTTTCCTGAAACAATTTTATTCGGGTGTGATTGTTACATAATTTAGTTATTTTACCTATTAAAAATTAATTATGTTTCTTTAGTGGTGGGTTCGTGGTTAGCGCGCTGTGACCTCATACTTCCAGGTACTGAAATCTCACCTCTGCTCAGTGTGCAGCTTTGGCATATTCTTCCTTTATTTCCAGTTTCCCTCTGAAGTCCAAAGACGTGTAGTTACGCTAGTTAGTGTCTCTAAATTCTCCCTAGCGTGTGCATCGTGCATCTACATACCACTACTCTAGAGTTGCATACTATTCACCCTGTGCTGCCTGGTATGATCTCCTGGCACCCTTTTTAGAATTAACAGTCAAAAATGGATGTTTATTGCCAGTGTATTTAAGTCTGACAGCATTTTTTTTTTTTTTTAAGTTTTATTAACACAAACACCTCGAAAAACAAAAAACAGTACCTGCAATATATAGAATTCAGACAAGAAATATGATCAATCACTCAAGAAATAAGGCACAGACTAGCTGATTTTAAAAATGAATTAGTTTCACAGAAACAGGCTTGGCATATTGAATACATTCTACATTCTGACAATTCTAAGATCTAGAACTATATGACTAACATGACTTATCTAAACTTATTTAAAATACATTTTAAAAATGGTCATTGTGCTATTTCTACATTTGAGATATATGAAAGCTCCTTCAGTACACTTTAACATTTGACATGACCCAAAAAGTTGCACTGATCTTGCATACATCCATAGCTCTGCCACCTTACATAGCAAATCATTTCCTTGTTTACTACTTTTGCTTTGAGAAATTAATGATCTATGTGGGTATACTGTCAAAACCAGTATCATGCTTTTGAGAAACATACTGATAGAGTAAATATTTTAAAAGAAAGTTCAAGACAATGGTATGGAATTTAAAAGCTATTTTAATATATCTGCTTTGTATTGCCGATATCAACGGAAGTGGAATGCTAACACTAAGGTAATTTAAAACAATCTTATTTTAACAGCTTCTACTATGATCATTAAGAATGTTTAATCAAGTGTGACTGTTACACAAATAAAGAGATTCCATATAAAGTATCCCTCCTACAGCACTGTAATTTTTGGTCAACTGGAGGAACATCCAGAAAACTGGATGTTCTGGTTCGGTAGCAACAATACACACCATTCCAGATATCAAAAGAAAGGTAAACTGAGTTTTCTGCAGCCCTTCATGGACCACTGCTTCTAACACCTGACATGTATTACAGATTTAAATAACAATCCAACGTATTACATTGATTACTAAATACAGCGCATTCATATGCAAAATACTACCAATTTAGTGCCATATAGAAACATGGCTCATATAATATAATATCCTGTAAACAATTCTGGTAATGAGAACTTCATCTGAAGAGAGATCTTCAATCATACATATACAGATTTATCACTGAACTCACAAATATGTAAATAAAAACTGGTTGCAAAGGTACTGCAGTTTTGAATACAAATAAGTAGAAAAGATTTGTTTTTTAAAATAAAAAAAAACTGTGTAAAAAGTCACTTGTAGTTTCTAAAATGCATTTTCAAAATGTTATAATGAAATACATTTTACATAAAGACAATCAACCTCAATCAAAAAGATCTAAATTGGGAGACAAAACCTATTCTTACTACTTACCTATCACAGTAACATGTTTAACTGTAGGGACATATTTAGAAGTAGCCCCACTGTTTAATTTAGAAAGGCAAATCTGAAAGAGCACTTTCATGTATGGTAATTGTCCAAGTTTAAAAAGGCCTGTTTTCAGGTGGTCGACCAGCCTCCGCATACGAACTTTCAAACTCATCACTCTCCTCTGGACCTCGGCTCTGCCCACACGTGCCATCTGTGAAAAGGACAGGAATGTGATTAACAGAATACCAAATACGGAGACCATCAGCTAATGACAAGCCAAAAGGTATGTAAAATATTCCTGTGCCTTTAGAATAATTGAAAGAATGGATATGTCACATGAAATATCCAAAGTTAGGTTAAATGTTTAACTTTTTTTTTACTTCAAAAACAAGAGCACAGATTTTTCTTTGGGAGACACAAAACTTCATGATACCTCAGAATGCTGTAATGTAGCATGCACATCTTTACAGCAGTGGTTCAACCCAGGCTACAGGCCTGCTGCCAGACCACATTTTTAATCTGTTCCACCATCTGTGCATCCAACTGCACTAGTTTACTACTCATCAAGCACCAGGCTACGTAGGCCAACATCCATTTATAGCACTTCAGTGATAGAGGGAATATAATTGCAAATGCCAAGGAAACAAGCAAATTATCAAAGCCATATTTTGGAAGGAATAGTTCAGATTTGATTTACTGGCATGACAGCTTCATCCTTTCACGCATTCATCTATACATGTATGGCTTATCTTTGCAATACGATTTATTTGAAGTATCCCTATCAGGTCTGAAAGTGCCCAACAGCCAGAGGTAGAAAAGTATCAACTTGCCCAATTTTCTTTTATTTTGTTAGTAGTAATATCCGTGACATTTGGTAAATTAGTGTATTAGCTTCTATAGTCCAAGCAAAATGAGCATTAAATGGTCACTGGTAGGACACACACAAGTTTACAGATTTTGTTCCATTTGCAATTTTGATCTGTTAATGACACAATTCAGATTTTTAACATACCTCTTAGCTATGGACCATTGTATGAATTTTACTTACATTGTAGGAATTTTCCTGAATTCAAGCAGTCTCCAAAATAAAATTATCAGAACTGTTAGAGTGTGCCTTGCATCTGTTCTGATTTAAACACAGTATATTTATGCAGAAAACAGAAGTCTTACCATCAGACGAAAGGAGGTCAGACATTGGAATCTTTCCCTCCTCATAGAGTGCCATCTTCTGGACAAAACGTTGTTTGACAGGATTTACAACAATCCTTTTACTGTCATTGCCTGGAGAAAGTGGGGTGGGTGGGGGTCGTGGGGGTGGACACTCATCAAAAGGTTGCCAACCAGTAATTTATATATTATAAGATATACAGACATGCTTCTCTTCTACCTGTTAGAGATCTTGCTTGTGCAGCACTAGCCTGCGTGGACCTCAATAAGCTCCCAGCTTCCAGCTGACAGTCCTGGCAAAGAGAAGACTGGCCGGCTCTACTCTGACAAAATGATGCCTGAGCTGAGGCGCTGTACTGTGAGTAGCCTTGACTCTCATCAGACTCACAAGGGACCTGGAAGGAGGGTGGCCGAGGTCCCCAACTTTCACTGGCCGTCCCTGACGTTTGTCCCTGTGAGCAAAGTGTTTTAGGCTGAGGCAGGCCAGAGTGTTGATTTGGGAGGCAGTGATAAGTGTCCTCTTGGGGTTCCAACTTCAGTTCTTGTTCGGTGAGGGATGCCAGGGATTGGTCAACAGAAGCGGAGGGAGGGGCAGTAAGAGGAGAGTGATGGATGCAAGGTTTGGGAGACCTCTGCGTGGCTGCCTCTAGTACTGTACTAATTTCTTGAATCCTTTCAAATACCTGAAGAACAAAACAAGCAATGCAGAAATAATTACAAGAAGGAAAGACAGAGAATAGCAATAATATAAGACGCTGATATATTTACACCAACAAAGGTAAATGTCAGACTTCATCATGCTTCTTTTCTAAATCTCTTCCATATAAAAATTGAACTTGAGTGATTTATGAAATAGTGCTCTGTAGCTGCTCATATCCAACATATTTCAGTAAACAATATAAGGCTTCTGCTCAAGATACAGGAGCTCATCTAATCGTTTATCTGGCCTGACAGTTCCCTACTCACTTCGGCCATCGGGGGGCGCTTCTTTTTCCTACGGTCCAGACAGCGGCATGCCAGCGACGAGAGGTCCAAAGCCTCCAACGGGCCTGGCTTATCCGCAGGTGCAATTTGGGGATCCAAGTGTTTCTTCCAGATGTGTGTTGCAGCTTCCCCCTCTTCCTCACACTCCATAACCAAATCTCTCTGTTGAGGAAAACGAACAATGTGCTGTATGAAACCATAATATACCACACCGCTTCACTCTTCATAAAGTGCAAATTTTACACCAATAGCTTTAAAAACAAACATGTAGAGGACAAACAAGCTTGTTATCATCTGAAATAGCCAGGGGCGCTGTAATGCATGGCTTTCCCGAGCTGAGGCCTCCTAGCCACTGCTAAAAAACCCCCCTATTTCATCACTCCTCCCCTCACCCCCCCCCCCCCCCCCCACCACCACACACACACACACACAGATCCGTACTCCTATCTTTGTGGGGAGCGTCCATTCATTTCTATGGGCAAAACCTGAATCCCAACAATGACAACCTTAGCCCCTACCCAATCCTACCCTTAACCATAAGTAACCCAACAAAGACTTCTGGCATTTTTAGTTTTTTGACTGCAGTCACAGATTTTTAGAAAATTGAACGTTCGGTCCCCACGATGTAATGCATACATGGATCACACATACACACACACCCACTATAGTAGAAAATAGTGGGGGGGGGCTTCTGACAACTCAAATAGCCCAGGGGGTCTGGAAATAGCAGAGTCACATAGTGAAGCTGATTTTCTCATTACCAGATACAAGGTTCGAGATTGGCTGTCCACTTCCATTGCCCTGCGACCAGTCAGTACTTCCAGTAAAACCTGAGGAGTAGAAGAAGCAGAATATATATGCAGGCCTCCAGTTTAACATTCTCCAGAGACCGACTGCTTTCATTGAAATTTGCGCTTTCTCTCTCACCACGCCGAAGCTGTAGGTGTCGATCCACAGTCCCAGCTCGCCCCCTTTGACGTACTCATCTGGCAGGTAAGCCAGTGTCCCGCGCACTGTTTTGGTTTGAGCCACAGTGGTGGTTCTGATGGATTTCCCATGCGGACTATGGCAGAACCGAGCCAATCCAAAGTCCCCCAGCTTTGCCTCCAGATGCGCCCCTAAGAGGATATTTGAGCTGCGAAGAGGAAACCAGGAGATAAAATGCTCTGCGTGAGAAGACAGGAGTCACTCAACTGTAGCACTACTCGTGTTGTGTACCTGTGACAGAAGCGACTTAAGGTGAAATTTAAACCTCACAATAAATAAAGTCTCCTGTAAAGAACTGTGAGAAATCAGTAACAAGCAAGATATATGCCAACATATTGTTTCCAAGGCTTTTATTAGTTACTTAGACAGAAATTTGAGAATACTGAGTGAACACCAATCTGCATGTGATAAGGACAAAGAACATCCGTCTTTCCCCTCTGAGGGGCTGGTATTCCAGTGTTAAGCTCACTCCTCTTATCCTAAGCACTGGGATATTACTCAACAGCTAGCTGTCCAAAGAATGAGTCACCTCTTAATATCTCCATGAATGAGCTGTGGTCTGCTGTTGTGTAAGAACTGGATGGCTTTAGCTGACCCAAGTAACACATTGACACGCTGTGGCCAGGAGAGGGCAGCACTATTCTGGAAAAAAAACACACATCTGCATTCAATAAACATTTGAACACAATATATTCTATAAAAAATATTAAAAGACAGCAATGTTGAATTAATTCAGATGGCATTGAACACAAGTAATATGTAAATCAGTCTGAGGGAATTACATCGGCTGGTATAATCCCTGTAATCTACTGCCCGTTTTGCTCATTAATGACAGTGAGAATGAGGTGTTTACCTTCCTGTGAAGCCAGTCTTCCAGAGAGCCATTGGGCATGAAAACATAGAGTAAACAGTGTGTCCCTCCTCCCACACAATATCCCGCAAAATCCACAATGTTAGGATGCCGGTATCTGTAGGCAGAAATGCATAAACGAATAAAACAACACTCAACCTACAGCACAGGGCTTGGAGCACAAGGACATTTTTCATTTACCTCATAAATAAACGGACTCAATCAACCAATGAGTAAATAATGTACACTGCACCACACAAAAGCAAATCACTGTGGTCTTTCACACTACAAATACAGATCAACTGGTACCAGAAAAAGTTTTTTTGCTCAATAAAAGGTTACAGTATTTGTTACACTACATATGTACTTGAGTATAAAAAATCTAAATGTTAATGGATTTCTCTGTTGTATGCATGTGGGGGGGCTCTGCCGAGTCAATGCATCATTCAAGTAAATTTTACATTGTTAAATAAGTGAAAATTGATGCAATATGAACATCCACTGGACACTTCTGGTCCAACATAAAGATTTAACACATCTGTAGGATACATATTGCCAGCCTTGTATTTAGCTCTAAAACATACACTGTTTAAAGGCCTATGCTCCATCTACCCATCCTTCAGCTGTCCTGGACAGGGTCAGAGAGGCCCAAAGCCTCTTACAGGCAGGGATTAATTACACGACTTTTCATTTTATTAATGACTAAAGTTCCTACTGGATTCTTGCGTTTAAGCTTTCTGATGTTAGACTCTGACTGTGTTTGAACATAAGAAGAACACAAATTTACAAATGAGAGGAGGCCATTCGGCCCATCAAGCTCGTTTGGGGAGAACTTAACTAATAGCTCAGAGTTGTTAAAATCTTATCTAGTTCTGATTTAAAGGAACCCAGGGTTTTAGCTTGCGCTACACTAGCAGGAAGGCTATTCCATACTCTAACTACATGCTGTGTAAAGAAATGTTTTCTCAAATCCATTTTAAAATGTTCTACCGCTAATTTCCACCTTTGGCCACGAGTTCTAGTATTTAAACTAATATTGAAGCTTAGCACAGAAGCACTTGCAGCAGATGTGACTCCTTCCCAGCTGTGTCCTTGTGATGCATTATTTGCCTCACTGGTACGTATGGATGAACAGATGAATGGCTCAAGAAATTAGCAAGGTATTATTGTTATGGACGATGACATGGATATTGGTTACATTTTAACTGATGCACTTAACTACATTGCCAATAGCAGAGTAAAAGAATTAAAATACTGAAACTAACCACTACAGACTTTTTGATATGGTGATGTACACCATATCACATCTGAAGAATATATAAAAATTAAACTGAAAAAGGCACTAAATATAGCAACAACCAAGAACAACTAATGCGCAAAACACGATACACTCCACTGATCCAAAGTTATGGAGAATACGTGGACAGACAATAGCTACAATATCTGAATGGTGGGCATTCTCATATATTTTACCTATTAAATGGTACTGAAAGATATCCTTGAATATGACTTATCACAGAATGTGTCTTTTAATAATAATACTGCATCTAACAGAAACAGATGCTTAATATATTTCTGGCAGGTAGCCAGACCAAATCAATTACCCATTGGTGGTATCAACAAGATCTACCATTTAGAGAAACCACAGCAGGAATTTACACAGTGGAGAAACTGACATACAGTACTGTACAAAAGTCTTAGGAAGTCAAAGAAAATGATGTTTAAATGATTGTGTAAAACTATATGTCTGTCAATCACCCCAACATTTTTAGCAACCATCCAATACACTAATGTATTTTTTCGACTCAGCAACTAGCAGACTTCGATCAATCAATACCTTAATCCGTCATTTAATTCCATCCCATCATTCCATCCAATCAATTAATCACTCAATCAATCAACCAACGGCTGGAGTGTTCAACAACAAACAACAATAATAAATAAATAAAAACAATAAAAAATAAACAACTATTAATAATAAAATAATAATAATATAATTATTATTAACATTATTATTACAAAAGTTATCACCAATTTAGCTAATATATTCTTATGTTTTAAAGTAGCCTGTCTAAACAATAAAGGGAATGTTACATAATCACCTCATACTCAATGGGACACTGTATCAATGTAAATTTACTTTTAGTAATCCCAACAAACCACCTGCACAACATAACCTGCAATTGTAATATTCAATAAAGTGGGAGAAATTAAAGAACAAGAAGTTAAAATAAAGAAGGAAGGCATGAAAATCCACTGCAAATTGCTAGAGCAGGAGACACGGCCATGTTTAAAAGCTACAGATCGGTGCCTTACTGTGTCAGTTTCTCCACCTCAGTCTTGAAACTTTCCTTCACAAATGTCCAGTTTAGTCGAGAGTCCTGCTGAGAAGACCACCACCATGGATTACTCCTCCACACCCAGCAAACACCCTCATTCAGAGAGTCACTGCTTTTACTAATGTACACAGCCTTACAACTATTTCTTGAAAAAGCCAAAAAATATTTTCAGATACGTACGAGAGGCATTCAGTAAAATTTAGCTTTTACAAGACACTTAACGGTCCCAAAAAGAACCATATAAAATAAACAATGGCCTCACCTCTTTTAGCCTCTTAACAGCATACTCCGTGTTCCTCATATTCGCCCGATACACATGTCCAAACCCTCCTTCTCCAACCTGCCTTGCAGCTGAGAAATTATCCGTGCCTTGCCGCACCTCCTCAAACGACCAGCACATGGCATTGGAAGGTGGCTCAAGGGACACCACCGACTGTAAAGAAAAGCAGAAGAGAGCACTGAAAATAAAGTATTGCTATGGGAACCATACAAATGAAAATACTGTTAGTACTGCTCTTTATGGCCGCCGCTATCAACAGCAAAGAGAAGCGTCCTCTCTTATTTTATGTTAGCAGCACAAGCATTGCTATTTGTGCTGAAATTTCACAGGCACCTTCAGACGACAGAAAACCAAATATTTATACCTGCTTCTGTTTTACTGTTCTTTGTTCTCACATTGTGAGGATCCATATCTAAATCGTGAAACTTTCACTTTTTTTTTTTTTAAAGATGGAATTCTTTTTGGTTGATTTTGTAAATAAAATAGCTCACTTTGTGGTGGAAGAGAGAATAAAAACACCTTTAAATTTTAAAGGAATGTCAGATCTGCACATATAAACTGGATTCAAGGTCACATTTGTAGTTGGGGATTTTTCAAATGGTAGAATGGTACAGTTCAGCAAATGGCAACACACAGACATGCAAGTAAAAGAATGTTTGGTGGATCTTAAAGGGACCAAAAATCATTCTTCTGAGAAGCGCAGTGTGTGGTTTTTGATATATAAAATGCCTGGCTATGCATCCTTTGCTTGTTGCTACCATCTTGAAAACATGAGGAACCCCTGCTTCTCTCAGTGAGCTGTCGTCCTCTTTGGCACAGCACACATCCCTGCTGCTGGGATGATTACATTCTTCTCAGAAAAATAATAGATTGTCACCAGATTCCACATCGTTTCTAATAATGCAGACAGTGAAGAGGAAGAGTGGAGAACACCCAAGTTAACTCAGGGCCTGTTTAATTCAGCCAGTGCTTTCAGGCATTTTTCAAGCAGACGGCTACCTGTGGAAGCGTAAGTACTTCTTTTTCTTGATCCGAGTCCAAATCTGAAGGCGGAGGGCCAGGATTGGGAAGAGGGTAGAGGGTAGAGGGTAGAGGACTGAAGCCTGTTTTCAAATGCATGCGGTTAATTTTAAAATATAGGTTGTCACTGCTATTAATGCTGTTACAATGCTTGGTTACCCTGAGTGGGTGTTGAGTCAGAGGTGGACAGTTCAGGTCCAGAAACTAAAAGACTAAGATATTGTTTCCACTGGCCAGTTGAGTTTGAACTGTTACTCTCTAGACCTGAAATACCCACCTCTGTGTTCAGTTAACAATTACAGTGCATCTTCAATCAGATGGACTACCACAAGAGTCTTCTACTACTACTACTACTACTACTACTACTACTACTACTACTACTACTATTATTATTATTATTATTATTATTATTATTATTATTATTATTATTATTATTGTTGTTGTTGTTGTTGTCAGAGACCATGCCATTCATTCCTAATTAACTAAACCTGTCTTCTGAGGTAGTTCACTATATTTCATAGGATCATCCTTATCTATAACCAGCTATAATCATTCAAAAAGACTCTCAAAGTTTTCATTACTGCTGAGCATCTCAAACCAAGAGTCTGGCAGCAAAACGAAAGCCTGATGCGAGAAGCGCGTCACCTGGGTCAAGGGGGCAGTGTGGGAGCGAGGGCTTTGGAGGACTGCAGTCCACGGGCCGAGGACATTTTGGCAGCTGACCTACGGATGTATAAATAGATAAACTGACATATAAAGTGACGAATAACACAACGTCAAAGGCAGGGAACACGAGCAGCCAGAACAAGGATCAGTTCCTAGAGAACTAGATGGCTGGTGGCTCGGGATCCAAGAATCACGCCCCCGGTCCAGAGGGCGCGGCCGGGCGGGTGCAGCTCATACTCAGAATGATGTCCCGGGCCCGGTGCAGCTCCAGCTCCTCAAGCACGGACAGCAGGTCCCCGACAGTGCCATTGCGATTGCCCCACGTGCTCATCACGCCGTCTGTCCGCCTCTCTCTCTTCAGAGCCAGCCGGACCTCAGTCTGGTCACTCAGCACGTGGGATGCTAGGTCACAGAAAGATCAGTTGCGGTCAGGGCTTTCCCTCCACACATCTACCATTCCGGCACAAAGGGACGGCGTAATCTAAGGACCCCCTAAGGACGGCGTAATCTAAGGACCCCCTAAGGACGGCGTAATCTAAGGACCCCCTAAGGACGGCGTAATCTAAGGACCTCCTAAGGACGGCATAATCTGAGGTCCCCTTATTAAAAACATTTGTTTTTTACCTTACCTACGGTGGGATGCTAGTTTTTATTTTACCGGATCATAGTCCCTCAAAAGATTATTTTCTAAAATGAGTTTATGCCACCCATATGGCCTCTATTAGCGCTGCGATTTACTGATGAGCTGGCCAGACTGGAATGCTGGAAAGAACACCTTTCAGACTCGTGTGTGAGTTGGCTGCAAAAGTACAATATCAGTGGACAAATAAGAAGAAAAAAATCATGACAACATACATCCCAAAGCTGGTTCAGTGTGTTATTTATCTGTATGATAAGACAGCAACTAAGTATATAAGAAAGCAAAGCGATACCATTCAAACGATCATCTATTTTTGTCTACCCTACAAAGCAAATCAGGCAAAAAACTAAAAAAAAATACAATAGACAGACTGAATTGCCTCGCATAAAACTATAATCACATTGGTGTATCTTATGTGAACCATAATGTCATCCATCCATCTTCTGTACCCACTTGTCCTATTCAAGGTTGCAGGGGTCCAGAGCCTGTCCCAGAAGCTAAGTGTGCAAGGCAAGGTACAACCCAGGATGGGGTACCAACCCATCCCAGGGCACACTCACACACCAGTCACTCACACACCAGTCACTCACACACCAGTCACTCACACACCAGTCACT
>JAODJU010000108.1:12035967-12064253 GCA_026776725.1 Gnathonemus echidnorhynchus | reverse complement strand
TTTTTGTGGAAAAAAATAAGCATTATCAATAGTTATGGGAACAGCAAAATACATTGCTCATTAGTTCCATGGCTTTCCCCTTTGACTTTGACTCCTTATTAATGTAATTTGTAACTTTTAGCTAGCTATTTGTTTTCAGCTTATATTTGTGGATTAAGTTAATTGAAATCAAAGCATTTAAATGGCACTTCACCAAATTCCAGGAATATTGGCCTTTGCATGGATCATACAGTGCAAATAAAAGAATACATGGAAAGCGGGATTGAGAGGGGTTTACTTTTACTGAGGGAGATAAGACAAAGGAGGACACAGTCTCAGATTCATCATATATTTTAGCAATACACTATTCAATAATAATTACAATTACAATTTAAGCTATTGTTTAGTTTCAGCTTTTAATATCAGAACAATTATTTTACAAAAATAAACATATGACCTCATAAAAACTTTTCAAGGTATGCAAATATTCTTTGAATCATCATTTACCACTTTAGAGACACCATTTACAGGTATCGTTTATGAGAAAAATAATTGATACTTTATTAATCTGAAAATCTTAAGAAGCAACCTGTTTTTATTTGATTTCACTGTCTAGGGACCCACAAACATTTTATTCATCCATTAAAGAACTTGACTGCCTGTGACTGAAAAAGTCCTGTGATTCACCCAGTGATTTTAGAGCAGTTTTCTGGGCTCTTTGGGTCACTGACATAATCTTCTTACTTCTGGGGCCTTGTGTATGTGCGAGAACAAGAAACAGTGAGAGTGAGGGACACTGTCTGCTAAAGCAACACAGTGAACAGGAGTAGGTCCCCTGAACTTCTTCATAAAGGTCACTGGATCAAATTCAACTATGCTGCACAGGAGAAGCATTACACAATGCAGTGGTAACATTCAGTCACATACAGCTATTCCCCTTGGTGTAAGCATGTATCCAATAAGAGTGAATAGCAGTGTGGTGCGGGTGCAAAATAGTTCAACAACTAAAAAGGAAGTAATGCAGTTCTGAAAACAGCCAATTTGAGAAAGTATTCACAGAGCAACCAATGGATTTCACAGATATTCATTAATTGATGTGTTAACATTAGGTGAGTCCCATTGGAAATGTTATTTATCTGAAATCCTGCCAATAGTATCCTTGGAAAAACTGCAAAAAGTTCATGAGAAACCAGTTAGAGAAGTCCATTACACATTTGGAAGTTGGGTATATTCTGTGTAACATACATTTTTCAGAAGCTCACAGTGGTAAAAATAACAGAGTAAAGAACAGTATGGATGTAACGCTAGAAATGTTCAGATTTCAAATTATTATTGATTTGTAACTATACAAAAATATGAATTTGCATGCTTTTACTGAGCCTTTGCACATATTTAGCAGCATGTCTGAATAAATACTAAATAAATATGAAATGCAAACATACCAATTTACAGATCCCTAAAAAGCAGGAAAAAAAATGTATAATTACCACATTGCACTGGAAGTTTTTGGTATAAATTCCTTTCAAAGATCAAGGATATAACATAGTGGTGATAAGATATGGCAAACATATATGTAATTTAATGAAAAGTTCAAATTAGAAAGGATGGTTTTTAACAAATATATAAATAAACGGGAGTGTTGTGTATCCTCTGGATGGTTCCGACTTGCCCATTCACCAGACATTAGTGCCTTCTAAAAAATATTTTTACCAATTTACATTCTTTTAGAATATGGATCAGTTTTACAGATTTTAGGACAATTTACAGCATTCAAGAGAAACCTTGTGTAATTTATTGTTTCAATAGAGGCAGCAGATTTTCAGATGTACGTTTTATACTAAAGGCTAAAGCCTGGGGTGATTGCTTGCTTTGTACTGTACAGTAAAAGCATTTTACAGAATGTCGTAATTCATAGCAATTTTTAAAAACTTTTTGAATGTTTGCATTGTTAACCCAAAACGTAACTGTGTAAATGGGTCCCTTTTAAGCTTCAAAACAAAACATATACAGATTATCAAACCTTCGAGAGGCAAACAAGCCCTTGGAAATAAAACCCTAACCATGAAAATATGAAAATGCACAACACACCTAACTAGAGGTATTGGGGACATTCATCCCCAGAATGATGTAAATGGTGGCATGATGCACAACTGCACGTCCAGACCAATATTTGTAGTTCATTTTTAGCTTGGCAGCCAAAGGCAGCAAAATCAAAATCCCAAGGAAAAACCTAAAATCTTACAGGGGATTTAACAGCATAATATTTAAAAATATAGACCCCAGTAACTCAGCCTTCAGTAAGATAACATTAATACAGTATATACCTATGTATATATTGTATAATTAAATATTCAATCAGGTTAGCCACACTAAACTATATATATACTGCATGAAGAAATTAAAATATTTAAAAAGCTGAAAGAACAACGAATACGTTAATACACAATTTTCATCTATAAAAGTGCAAATATTCTACTGAACAGCAAGACAAAAAAAGTTAAGACAAAACTTGACTAAAACAACATAATGAATGTCTGAAAAACATCGGTATGCATGTACAGTATGTATATACAACCAGTGGATGTCGCTTCTGTTTCTGCTGCTTTTTAAGTGGCTGAGAGAATCACGCTTCTCTGTATGAGTTTCCTGCCAGGCCGTACATGCCAGGTTACAGCGTCTGCTGCCGGTCTGAATCTCTCTTAGCCCGACAGCCAATCAACCTCCTTTACTTCAGAAGAAAAACATCAGAGAGCCAGGCAGGCTTCTGCAGCCCTGCCCTGCAGATGCATTAAAATATGTCTGCAGTAATATGTGCCCAGGGCACAGCATGAATGTGTTGAACTGGACAGATGTCTAAAGCCAGACAGAGGCCTGGAACCAGAAACACTGCACTCTGCAAGACCATTCAACCTGAACATCAGGAAAAAGGAGCTTTTTAAGACATACGTTAGAGAAGTTAACACCTAGAAATGCTAAAGAAATAATTACTAAAAATATTTTTTTTAATTCATTTTTCCTTAGCTGACTGCCATATCAAAGGATCTATAATGATTACTCAAATAAACGTCTTTCACTTTTAATTCTGAAAATGTTGTAGAAATTAATATGGTTTATTATTGTTATAAATAGACTTTTTCCCATACAAGTTAAGCATCTGTGCCCCATCATTTGATACACTTTATACAATCAATCATTTTAAAAATGTACATCATACTCACAGTTCCTATATTCACAAATGGGTGAAATGTCTTTATATCATCCATATTAATTTGCTCATAGTGGGCTTCTGCCCATCGCTACTCACAGATCTAGTTGTGTTTTGGTATCAAAAATACAAATTGAATTATCACCTGGGCTTTCGAGTTGTAAACTGACTGTATATTTTGTGAAATCTTGGTCTTCATTATTTGGAACTAAAGTGGCATTAAAAAGTAGGATAGGTGGTGGTAATTTCCTGCTGGCAAAGGAGTAACATTGTAATATCATGATGTAAAGACAAATTACACCACAGCAAATTTCAAATGAAAGTTACAAAGGAAAATGTTTCTTGATCAGGATCATTTATGGACCTCATTCCAAACTTAACCAAACTCTGGTTGTGTTACACTTCAGCAAAGACTTATTCACTTATTTCAGAATATACAACTTTTCAAACGAATGGAGGGATAGTAACAGTGATCACAATTGTTACAGCCATCGTTTCAAGCTCCCCAATGTGTATGGCACAGATGCAAAGCGCCGTCTGCTGAAATACTACTTTTGAGTAATGACACCCTCTGCTGAGGTCACTCTGGGTGTCAAAGGGAAGTTCTGTGGAGCTTTTAGATGCTGGAACAAAGATGTTGAACTAGGACATACAATGGGATGCAGAAACATTTCATTGAAAGAACTAGATACAGGAAACTGACAGTTTACTGCTAGGTGTTATGGGCAAACAAAAAAAAAAGAGCCGAGATGGGAATATTGAAACACAGCAGAGCATAATGTGTTGCAGCCGGGTCTTGAAAGTGCAAGCTATAAGCCAGCTCCTCTGCTTTCCATACTCACGCTGGCCACGCTATAAGCCAGCTCCTCTGCTTTCCATACTCACGCTGGCCACGCTATAAGCCAGCTCCTCTGCTTTCCATACTCATGCTGGCCACGCTATAAGCCAGCTCCTCTGCTTTCCATACTCACGCTGGCCACGCTGCCCACTCAGGATGTAGACACCCACTTCAGCCTCGGGAGGAAAACTAATCTTTTCATTTTCAGCTAACGACGCTCCAAAGATCACTTCAGTCACCACTGCCGCCGCGTGCGTGCGTGCGTGCGTCCTCTCACTGCAGATATCGCCGAAGTGGAGAGGGGGCTCTCCAGCAAACTGCCGTACAGTCCCACAGTCTTGTGTGCCCGCGACACTGGAGATGCTACTGAAAGTGATGTCCGACCAGAAGGGGGCGGGGACGTAGAGCTGAGCTCCCCCCTCTGTCCCATCCAGCAGTTCACAAAGCACACAGGTATACTGGAACTGGAAGCACAGGGACATCTTTTCTTCTTCCCTTGCACTAATCTAGAACATTCTGTGCCCAAGCAGTCTTTATTTATCCCCAGACCTGCCATCGCAACACACTGTCCAGCAGGGTCTGCATCCTGGCTGTCGAACAACGTTAGTCTTGTTAATCTCTCTGGTACATAGACCTACCCCACCCCGAAATCCCCTCTTTCCTTAATTCCGATGCAGAGGTCAAAAAACAGGTAAGGCCAGGTGACAGAGGAGCTACATCATGTCAACATTGTTATGTTTGTGCGTCTTTTACTCCTGCTGGATGACAGCTACATGTAAACCCCTACTTTCATATGCACCGGGTGTCATCATTCCCTAAACCAAAAGGGATACAAAAAATTAGTCTTCCTTGCTACAAAAAATATATATGGCATGAGTGGCACATTTCTTTTTTTTCTTTTTTTTTAAATTTGTAGCTAAGCATAGTGAAACGATTCACTTGTTTAGCATTTTTGTAATATAGGGAAAACACAACGAACAACACAGCAAATCGATATAAAAGCAGACAAACTATGGATTTCAGTTTCAGGAAGGCAAGGGCTTGGCTGGGCAAATGACAAGTGACCTTTGACATCCAAATTTAATAACTGTTTTAATAATTGTTAAAATGGTTTTTGCAGATACACAGACTTCCCCCATCCCTTTGTTGTTAACTTATAATAAAATTAATACAAAAATTAAAAAAAAAAACCTACTTTGGAAGATAAAAACACATACAAAAGGTGGGTGTCTTGCCAGGCAACATGTTATAAAGTGCAAATTTACCTTTATTTTTTTCCCTTCTGGATGAACTGGCCACAGTCAAGACATTCATGTATTTCATAGGATGTAAAGTTATGGTGAAAAAGAATAAAGCAGACTAATAACCAGGAATCGGTGGTGTTTGAAAACTACAATGAAGAACAATTCTCTTGCTAACAAATTCCTCCAAATTCATACAAGCATCTGGTAAACCAGGGGCACTTTAAGGAGAATCAGTAATCAACATGAGACCTTGGTCTTGACATATTCATTATTGCCATTTAGAAGCTTTTCAAACAGATGTTTCCCCAATGCACTTGCCTGTCTGACTGCAGGCAATGTTCAAGCTCCACCAACTTGTTATGTATTCAATTCCCCCAGAAACACTCAAAGTTAAAATGCCCAAAGGAAAAGCTTGGAAAAAGCTTCAAAGTATTATCATAGTAACTTCAAGGCACAATACTATTCTATAAAGACATAACAGACCTAAATTTCAAACGAAATGGATTTAACAGTCATCATTCTATGTCAATGTCGTTAATGACTGGGAAATATTTAATTAGGACTTTTTAAGCCTAAATTTGCATCTAGTAAATCATTTTAAATTATTTGTAGCTGTAAATTTTTATTTACATTTTTTTTTTAATGCTTCAAATAACCGTAACAAATGAATACGAGTGTAGCAGCAGAGCTCATGCTAAAAGCAGCATCAAGCGCCGAGATGCCGGGGCTCAGCCAGGAGACACAGCGAGAACAGGGGCGAGCAGCTGCTTTCCTGGCTGCAGCAGGCTGAGCGACTCGCCCCGACCGCGGCCTGGGCTGGGTGCTCGCAATCTGCCTGCCAGGGGCGAACGACGAGAGTCAGATGGCGTCTGAGGAGATGACAGCCAGAGTACTGTCAGCGCAAGCCCCATTCAGCCTGCTTGAGGGAAAGAGGCGCAGTGTTTGCCTGCTGTAAATACAAACAAGCCTGGCATTCTCTCTGGCAGCACTCTTTTTAGCTGCTGTAAACCGATCTTAACTTGACACGGAAAGATCTTTTTTAGCAGTTGGAACAAAATACTTGAGCAAATATATTAAATGTGAGCCAGGCCTTCCTGGACAATTTCCCCCAGCTGTGCCACAGCAATTTAAATTTACCAAATTACTCATAGGAAATAATATTTGGCAATCAACTGCTCTGAATTAAAACACGATACTTGATGTGGTGAGACGTATATTTTCATTAGGTTGTAAGTTATCACGTATATGCAAAAAATGTTTCAAAATAATAATAAATAAATAATAAGAATAATAATACAAGCAACACCATTAGAACCTAATAGGGAAAATATTTAATCAGCCCACCTTAGACTTTTCGTTTACTTTATTTGGAAAGAGATTATAGCTTTAATCAAAGGCCACTTCTATCACCCAAGTCAATCTCCAAAGCAAGGCACTATCCCTTCTGTTGCAGCCAGGCTGTTTGCACTTTTCATAGAGATTACTTCTTGTAATCGAAGCCACATGGCATCAACATTCATGCCTGGAGGTTTCAGTTTGTTTGTTTAACTCATTAATTTGTTAATATTGGTTCCACTTTCTGTGTAGTATTGCCCACTATAGGCCATGGTTGCCCTACTTGGATGGGTTAGTTTTGCCCTTGTATCGCTCCAGCTCGTTGTGTCAGCGTCCTTCCCAGCTTCTCCTCCTCAGGCCCCCGCTTCACAAAGTCCAGATCAGGGGCGCAGTCCCCTGGGGAGTGCGCCCCCGGGTAACCGAGTGCTCGAAATGATGCTCTGCAAAATGGTACGTTTGGAGTCACCGGGGAAACCAGTGAGAGACGCAGACAGCACTTGCTCAGTGAGCCACACGCAGGGGGGGGACGCAGTGTGGCAGTGCCGCGCTCACAGACACTGGCGCCTCGCTTTTCCAGGTGTTGCTTTTTTTTTTCCTTCAGATTTGAAAATGTTATGTAGCCCTTTTCGAGCAAGATTGCTCTTTTCCTATGAGCCCCGACCTGAGACTGCCACGGTCGGGGGAGAAGGGAGGCGAGGGGAGGAGAGCAGGACACGCTCACACTGCTCAGTTCGGCTCTCTGCTTTGTCCCGTTACGTTAAGGGATCTGTGTCGTTGCTGTGAGGATACGTTAATGAGGAGTTCAAATAAGTTCTGGATTACACTGAAAGATCTCAACTACTTACTTGTTTGATTGTCAGTGTTATGTTCTTTCTTAAACTAAGACAGATACCAGAACAAGAAAATAGGATGAAAAGAGGATGCCACTAGATAACTAGTCTAAGATACTGGTCTGTGACAGTGATAAACATTGCTGAAATTAAGCCTTCAAAACTTTCCTAATAAATAGAGCTGTGTACAGTCGCCATGCAAGTGTGAATCTCTACTTTTTTTTATAAAAAAAAAAGGTGTGTAGAGCCTTAAAACACAGTATTTCTCTATTTCTAGTGTATACAAGCTGTCTAATAGCAGCTTTAATCTTTTATTCAATGTCTTCCATTGTGATTGTGGTGGATTTACCCCAAATCTCAGGTGATGCATCTGCATATTAACATATCTGAGCCTGTTATTTTCCTACGCAGTTTGTGGAGTCTTCAGAGCACACTGGACTTACTTCCTCTGATAAGATACTGCAATGTAAGCACTTATATATAGTCTGTCCTGTCTTTGTGTGATATCCAGCACATTGTCTTTTGTTTTCTTTTACGTCTACCAAAAACAGACGGGGGCATTTAAAACAGCAGCACTCTCTGACACGCTATATCTGGCATCACCTCGCTGTCTCTCTGGAGGTTTGGTCACATCGTGGCTGGCTTAGTCCCCCGAGCGTGTGTACGGCCCTTTCACCTCACAGGACTCTACACCATGCACCAATGTGTGGGTCCGTGCTCGCATCCTAACTCTCCTGCCATTTTTAGCCCACAGAGACAGGCATAAGGCACAATGAATTTTGGGGAAAAAATGTTTATGTTACACCAGCATTAGTGGATTATAATACAGAAAGCGGTTGTGGTATCGTTTGCCTCATCGCTCGGCACGAGATCCAGCATGCAGTTATTTAGACGACAGTTCATGCTCATTGGAAGCTGATTGTAAGCGTGGGAGGACTGCCACAGCACAATTAAGACGCAGCTTTCCAGGTGCTATGGAATCTTCCATTATAAAGGGGGCATTATCTGATTAATTCATTTCTTATGAAGACTTGGATATGAATAAACATCAGTGAAGAATGGACGACTGTGGATCTGACGCTGACTATCCGTTCTTCTCTCAGCCTACTTCTTCCTACCGGTCCACAACACAAACGTCTTTTTACTGTAATTCATCAATGCAGAATTAGCATTATACAACCAATTATGTCAAGCAACTAAATGCACTTAGAAGTCTATATTAAAAATGTGGCAGACATCAATATCTCACACTTTAATATCCCACAGTAATAGAATATCATTTGATATTCTGCAGTCACTTTAGAAATAGCCTGGGACACTTGCTGCCTGGATTGTATTTTCATGGAACAGCCTGAGACGAGTCTAAACCAAATGTAACCTATTGTTATATCTACGTCCCAAAACAGATCAGGTCAAATGAAGGCAAGGTGAAGCAACTAGGCAGGTTCTCCATTGAATGCATATTGATTTTTCTAAACAACAGATTGATTGATAAATCCACAAATAGTTCTTCAGCACTTTTCGTCTATTTTAAAACCAAACCTGCTTTATAACTGCTCTACTATTTTTTTTTTTGGTTGTTATTTTTACTGGATCTACTGAAATAATCCATAAACTCCATAATCCTAAGCCCAAGGTTTCAGTTGTGGGCCCCCAGGACAATATTAGTATCAGACATTGATCTGAAACAGTTGTGCTTGCAATATGACCCTACAATTATTAAATTCAATTAGATGTTTGTTCAACCAAGGAATAGTGACAAGGCAATATATCCTGCCATTTCTAAATCTGGAGACAAGCTGTTTAAATCGGTTTAATAACCATGACACAGAATGCCTTTATCTTTGCTCTAAGTAGCTTACCTGTCTTTTCCTGTTACCCCGTCCCTTCTTCTGATCTATACAAGTATTTACACATTGCTGTTTTTTTTTATATAAAAACCATCAAGACAAAATATATAACTCCCAGGAAGTCACTGTTCCACAGCTACACAAAAATACATGTACAATCTTCTAGAGTGCAATCATAAGAAGAGAATGATGAACACTCCAATGAACCAGAAGTCCTGCCCCTTGCTGTTCACTGACTCTCCAAAATGAGCCCTCGCACTTTAAGCTGCAGCCAGAGAAAGGGTAGGTGTTCAGACCAAGACAGAAGGTAGACAGAGAACAATGAGAAGGCCAAATCCGTACTTTCATTACATGCCTTGCACGACTTGGAAGTTTAGTGTCTGCTGAACACTCTTTTCATTTTTAGGTCTCTTCCAGATCTTTGGGAGTGTAAATGGGCCTGAAACTGAATCTGACCATCTGTCTCACATGTGCACACACACATACACACACTAGGTTAGTGTCTTGCAAATGGAAGTCACCGTACAGTTGTCTGTGCATGTACATGTGGGTGTAAACCTAAACTATGCTCCGAAACCTAACACTTGAATATGTATTGTCCTATCTGAATGTGTATGGGATGCAGGACACATCACGGCTGTGAAACCAAAAGCTGCTTTTGGTTTATAATATGTCAACTGCACAATGCTGCACAATGATCCCTATTCCGGTAAGGAATTACATATACTCATTGTCTCGGAATGGACTGTGGCATCAACAAAGCAATTCCAAAATTGTAGCATGCATAACCATTTTGTGCTACATATTTTGCTTTTTAACCCACAGTTTGGGATTACTACTCAAAACTAAACCTATTTATTTCCTAATAGCCAACTTCACAATGAAACGGAGAAATAATCAGAATGCGAGAGCATGCAAACAGAGAGTACTGAAATATTGTACAGGTCTCAACCTCCGGACATGAAACATAAATCATTGCGTTTGGTGAATCAACAGCTTGTCTGCTGAAAACAGGAAAGGGCCTAAAAGATTTCAGGTACTATCATTCTTCCTTGTCATATTTTGTATGATAATGCGATTCATTTAACAAAAGGTGCTTCACCACTTGCAACGAAGGTAACAGTTTTTTTTTTTTTTAACATTTTGTAAATCATTTCATAAATACATATGACACACAAGAACTTCCTCGAGTGGATTCAGGTAATTAAAATGATGTCTTTGGAATAATGCAGAATTTAAATATCCCAGCTGTTCATTATTACAGACGTATGTAATTATGGTACATATACCAATTACAATTGATTTTTACGTTAAGTACATTGCCAGCAACCTTAAAACAACAAGATGACACTTATTATGGGCATTTAAAACATATTACTATTAAATAATTTTATTTGAATAATCACATTTATCCAAATAATTTCCTTATTCAAACATGAAGGGCATTGATAGTATGGGCAAAAACATAAAACAAGAGATTAAATAAAAAAATAATAAAAAAAAGATTCTTTGGTAGCCTTTAGTTTGAAGCAAACATGATTTTTTTCTAACATAATTCTGTTGCAAAAAAAAGTATTGGATGAAGTAATATTGGCAAACGAGGGCGCTGAGGACCCAGTCGGAGGTGATGCCACATCCTGCACACTAAGTACATGGAACGGCTGAGCCCAGGCACCAGGGCAGCTGGAGTAGCGGCTCTTAGTTAATGTTGTGCTTGTGACGTCTCCTCTGCCCCCTGCGTGTCTCAGTGCAAACTGCCCTTCATGTATCAACTAGTGACAGAGAGAAACCGTCAGGGGCACATAATGCTGAAGGTGACAACACACTGCCGTTTTATTTATACACGTAGAAAAGAATGTCAGCCTATTAAATATTTAAAATACTACGATACAATGCTAACTTTACTCACTTTCATTTTTAACCAGGAGATTCATACATTGGATTTCAATATATGGTTTCCTAAATAAGGACTTGGATTACCTGGAGCTCATCCCAAAAAATGCAGAGGTACAACCTGCATGGGCTTCCACCATAACAATCGTAAATCGTACCTTATCAAACGGAGAACTGATCAGCAGCCCCATGACGGCTTCAGTAAAGGTATCTTAAGTGTATGGGGTAATTGTACAGTTAGCACTGGAGCAAGAATTTAAAAGCCCAAAACGGAAGCTCCTTAAAAAGACTTTTAGTCTGAAAGGGTACAGACATCATTCCCCTTCACCAGCTGACAGGAAGTTCTTATTGGACTGTGGCAAAAAAAAAAAAAAAAACAATAATAATAAGAAAATGAAATCTCTATTCAAAGCTTCAGTGGAGATGGAACAGCACAAGGCACGTCACATCACGCAGACTGTGCGACCCAAATCAAGCTGAAAAACTTCATACTACTGCTCTGGCGGGAGCATCCTAACAGCTCACAGTCCTGGTGCTATGGCATATAAAATTACAATGTAAGGGAGAGGGAGACCTAAAACAATGGGAAAAATATTCCGGAGGTTAACTTGGGGGAAATTAAACAGGGTCATTTCTAATACAGTTCAAACACTGGGTTGTAAAGTCTGGTAACCAGGCAAGTTTGTAATTTGCTTCTAGCAGAAAGCCATGGTTTTCTGTGCGTGTCGTCTTTCTCCCCCCCAGTAGCATACTGTAGAACAGTGCTTTCCAACCCAGTCCTCAAGAGCCCCTAAGACAGTCCATGTTTTTGCTCACAGTGAGCTGGGATGGGGGTCCTTGAGGGCCTGGTTGGGAAACACTGCTGTAGAACACTGGAGAGTGACAGCATTTACCGAGGAAGGTTTTTTTCTAGTTAAATATTGAATGTTGAAGGTTTTAATAAGATTGATGCAGCACATAATAGACTTCCCTTATTTATGCTAGTTATATGAAATGTGTATAAAACATTGTGAAAATTTGTACTCTGGAGTGGGGAAAAAAAACACTTTACGTTTTGTTATGTGCTGAAATGACAAAGACTGAGTGGCATTTCACCATCCGCGGGGGGGGGGGGGGGTTGGGGGTTCAAAGAAGCATATAGCCTCACAGATCTTCCACATCCCTGAAGCTTTGAAGGAGTAACAATAAGAAGGGCTGATGGGATAAAAAAAAAAAAACCTATGGTATATAAAATAATAATAATAATAATACTAAAGCTGAAAAAAGACCTGTAAATTTATCAGGAAGCAATCTGTTTTTTCTTTTGTCGTTATCATTGTTGGTTAAACAGCCCAACCCACAGAAAGAACAAGACAACAGCTGCCTTTGTTTTATCATATATATACATGTATATGTATGTATATACATATATATACATAAATATACACATATACATATATGTTTATACATATATATACACACACGCACACACACTTTTTTCCTTTTTTTTTTTTCTTTTTTTCCTCTTTTTTCAAAAAATTGCTGCTCTCACTGCCAACGCCTCCCACCCTTCTCATGTTTCTGCCCTCTTGGTTAAGTCAGTCAGCTCACTCTCTCGCTGACTGGCGTCCTGGACTCTACCGTCTCCTCCCGGCTGGGCCTGGGCACAGCTGATGTGGGCACGATGTCCTTCATCTCCCTTCCCTCCACCCCCTCGCCCACCCGGTGCTTGCCTTTCAGGTCGCTGGCCACCGCTGCTGCCGCTTGAGTCTTGGTCACTGTGTCCCTGCTGGGACAGCTGTCGGCTCTGGCGACCTCCTTGTGGGCCAGGAGCTGCTGCTTGTCTTCGTGGCAGGACCTCGGGGTGCTCAAGTCCTGGGGCTCGTTGTCTTGGAAAGCCGGAGCCCCCCCCTGCGTGGCTCGGCCGTGGGAGTGTTGGTGTGCGTGCACTGGGTACGGGGCCGGCTGCGAGGGCGGCAGAGGTGGGGGCGGGGGCGAGTGCGGGTGATGGTGGTGGTGGTGGTGATGGTGTTTGTGCTGCTGAGCTCGATCCTTCTTCTGGGTCTTGGAGGGGCTGCTGCTGCCGCTGCTGCCCTCGCTTCCCGGGGACGCCGGCGCCTCCTTGTGCTTCCTTCCCGGGCTTTTTGGCAACTTCGGTCCCTTTTCCAGCACGTCCACCCCGGCCGGGGCACCTGTCCCCGCCCCCTGCCCCGCCCCCGGTTCCGCCCTAGTCTCTGTGGCAGCAGCGACCGGTGTCGACGTGACGGGCGCCTCCAACTCCTCCACAGTCTCTCGCGTCTTGCGCTTCTTGATGGGAAGGGCCGTTTCCTGCACCGGCTTTGCGGAAGACTCCTTAGGGGCCTTCTTCTTGGCCTCGGTGGCCAGCGTGATGGAAGTCGTGTAGGGAGTGCTGGAGACCATCCCACCGGCCACAGGGGTCGTGGCTGGCTTGCGGCCCCTCTTTTTCGGAGCAGTTTGCGGTTCCTGCTCCATCTTTCTTTTGCGGCCGGGCCGCGTTTTGGTGCCTGCAGCCTGTCCCGAGGGCCCACCCACCTCTGTCTTCGACGAGACGAATGGCATCTTGACCAGCAGTTTGCCAGGGCTTTTCTCCACCACTCGCTTCATGGCCACACCCTCCGTAGCCTGCCGCACCTTGCCGCTGCCTTTCGGGCGCCCTCTCCCCCGTCCAGAAGCTTTCACGACCTTGGGCTTCTTCGGGGGCTTCTTCTCACGCCGCGAGGGACTCCCACGGCCCGTGACCGTGAAGTCAAAGTCATTGGGGTCGGTGGTGGTGTCCCCTACCTTTTGGAAGTACGCTATCAGCTCCACTTTGGAACGGAAGGCTTTCCCATCTGGGCTGAAAAATAAATTAGATTTTTATTATTATTCATAAAAACAACATTGTTAAACTTTCAATCTGCCTGTTAATCGTACACCTTGTTTAAAATTTGCTCTAAAATAAAAAAAAAGACAGTGAGGGTAAGTGTTCTGGGGTGAGTTTCCCGAAGCCTTCTTAACGGTATGTCATTCGTAAGTTCTATGTAAAAAGATGGAACTTACGAACAACATTAACAGCGTAAAGGAGGCTTCCGGAAACTCACCCCTGGGTAATTCTGACAGGTGTTGTGCACCAGCAAGTTAGTTTCTGTGGCCCTTCGCCACCAGTCACTGATTCTTTTCCTGGGGGGGTGGCCTTCAGAGGGAGGCCTGCAGAGAAGCACCCTGTAACCCAAGAATAGCCTGCGATATGGGGCACACGGCTGCGGGTGTCACACTGCCCCATATTGTCCTGCCAGCATCAATCAGTTGGCCCGGTGAACCCACTGGGAATGCTCCACCAATGCACGTCACAATGTCAGATTATACAGGATCAAAGCGCATCTTAGAAAATCAATCCCTCCCCTAGCCCCCCTTTCCAAGACACAGTGCTTCCCACCACATATGCTGCTAGGCATGAAATCATTAATAGTACAAGAGACTGTTAATAAAAGTGATGTAGGGCCCACGAGGGCAAGGCACGCAGACGTTTCTCTGGACCTTGACAGTTTGATCGTTTGTCAGCATGTTGCAGACTGGGGTGAACTTGACCCCAGGAGAGCTCTGGCCACATGAGGGCTTCCCCGGTATGAGAGATACTGCAAAGCTCCGAGGTTCCTCACTCGTACTATCTTCTCTATGTTGCCACTGGGGCACATTCAGCTTAAAAAAAACACAGCTTGCTAATGAGCTTCATGCATGTTCAGATTTTGAGGTGTGCAACGTGCTTTCAATCAAATCCATGTTTAAAATGAAACGCAAACCATTACTATACACAAACCAAGGTCTATTAATACAAAGCTTGGGTTGACCATGATGACAAAAATTTTATGCGAATTATGTCCCAAGATTTCTGAATTATTTAAACACATAAAGCTATTAGAGTGTGCAACAAATGCTGAGACTCTGGCAGATCGTGGATAAGAAGATTACAATTTTTGTTTTTACATGAACGTGAAATCGGTTAACTGATATTCATCAGTAAGCAGCCTTATATTTAGGCTACTCATTAAGATAGAGAGACATGAATCTCATTAGATAATCATATGATGTAGCCATCTTCATGTCAAAAGGTGTCAGTATTCCACAGTGGTGATGGTCTCATTTATATGCATATAATTTATACGCATATAGTGTGTGCCATATCATAATAAAAAAGGAATTAATCAGCTGTGTGGAATCTCTTCCAAACTAAAGTAATTCACAAAACAGCCAAACCTTTGCATGCCATAGAACTCCTACTGGTTAAATGTGGCTGCCTCTGAATCGCTGTGTTAGGATATCTTTTAGATGCAGTATAAACGTGGCATGGTCCACCTGCCCTGCTCACTGAGGCTCCCATCCCTGTCAGCACGGAGCCGTCAGGGCTGCATGGCTGACCGCCGCGTGACTTTATCCTAAGCGCTAGTGTGGATCACACTTGGCAAAGCCTACAAGGAAAGCTAAGCTGTGATAAAGACACTGGTCCCCCAGTGGTACTGCATGCCGGCTCATCCCAGAAAAGCGACAGACAGCAGCTCTTCAGCTGAATGTATATCCACTCCCACAGACAAGCTCCACACATCCTCCATGAAACTCAGAGCACGCCGAATTAGAAATTATTACCTTTTTTACACTGCAGTATAAATTTCCTCCAAATATTAAATGGGTCCCTTCTTGGCCTCTGACTGATGATTTGTACGCTGCCGTTTGTATGCTCAGCTGAAGGCGGGGGCCCGAAATGTGCCAGAACCTTGTCAATCTGCTACACTGGTCCGGTGTGTTTTGCTGTTCTACCAGTATTTTCACTGCTGTGTCTTTGAAATGTTTTCAGTACGGAAACGAAATGCTGGCAGCGAGCTAAATAAATGGCTGCTGAGAATACACCTCCTATAAACGTATGCATCAGTCACACCTTCGCGGTGCTTTAAGTAATTAATTCCAATCCAGCTGGACGAGCACCAGAATCATCCTGTGAATTTACACGTTTGTGACAGATGTTCAGTGATTTTATGCATATTGCAGTGTATTTCTCCAACACTCATAGGCCATCTTTCTCAGGTCTGGTGTCAAGCTTTAAATATAAACAAAAAAAAGAGAGATCTCTTTTATTATTTAATATATGCAATACGTCCACAGATGCTAATTTGGATTATAACCTTTCCACTTCCCAAGGCTTGTGATTTCCAAGGACAAATTAGATTAATAATCCTACCCATCAATTTTATGTTGATCTTTTTGTAGTTACAATGCATGATTTTAATCTGGAAGTGTGACCACTGAGATCAAAGGGTTTAGATGAACATCTCCTCAAAGTGAGCAAACCACCAAAAAGTCCTCCTATCTAAACAGTTTTCCCCCATATACACCTAGCTACAGCATGTGTACATTTTCCATTGAATCATATCAAACTATCAAGCAAAACCAAAATGACACTGATAACATTTGTTTAAAATTCTGCAGTGCAACCCAGATACAGTAGCTCATGCAGAAAGTATTGCACTCTTTTTGAATTGCACTGTCGCATCTCTTATTGCACTGCTGTTTGTCCTGTATTGCACTGTTTTTTTTGTCCTGTGCACAAGAATTTCACTGTGTTTCTTGGAACACGTGACAATAAAAACTTTAAATCCACGTCAAACCCACCGCAATAACATGTGCCCATGTTTTCAGCTGATAACACAGTGACATGACTTAACCAGCACTGGAAGCCCTCTAAAATGAAATGCAGGCAGCTGGTTGGCACGGCAGTGAGCACCTCGCATGCTTTTAAGGCTGCGTCAGCCGGCAGACACCCCATGCCGTGCTTGGGTTGCGTGATCTCCAGGGGGCACCTGCTCGGAGCGAAACCCTGCGGGTGAAGCAGGCACCGCGAGGTGGGCGGCACTGTCATCTTTGATGCTTGGAGCCCACTGAAAGGGGCTGTTGGACTTTCAGATCCTTATTCGAGCACACGCTGCTTTGACCGGCGGCTGTTTCCTCAGCGGCCAAGATTCCGCCTCCGTAACGACCATTTTATTTACACAAATAATTTGATATATCACTTCAGTCAATTATTTATCCACATTCCTTTGTTTGTTTTTTGTTAGTCTATGCTAGAGATTCATGTGTTTGAAGTACGTCATACTGTTAAATGATTGTTAGATGACTTGAAAATACCAAAACAGCACTTTTCTGTTTTATTCTGATCAGTTACATGCTCACACTGTGATTAAACAGCCATGCTTTCTGTAGTAAGAAGCCTAGTGAGAGTTTTCTAAGAGAGGGCTGAACGCTGGCAAAAGGGTAACCCAGGGGCTATGCTAGTTTACTCATGGTCTTACCCTCAGCTTAGCTCTGCCAGCAGTGCCTTTGTGTCGAGACACCCTGAATAAACAGGCAGCTTTATTAAAGCCTTAAAGTCATGCTGCTTAATCACTGTCTTTTGTGCAAAGTGGCATGTCACTCTGCCATGGCCCTTTCGGCTTGCATGAAGGCACTTCTTGGAAATGCTGAGTACAGTGAGTATGCAGGCAACTGAGTATGCAGAATGAGTCACCAGACTGATGTAGATATGGGGAAAATGAGAACAGACTATAGCCCAGTTTAGGTCGCACATAGTACGAATTTCATAGTATTGCAATTAAAATGCAAATAAATAGATCACTAACTATTAAGTTGCACAATATCACATCGAGATTATATGGATTATGCATTAATCACTATTGGTGGGTTTCCTGAAACCTTATTAGATAAAAGATAAAACTTATGAACGATGTAGCACTAAGCAGGCTTCGGGAAACTCACCCCAGGGCTCTAAATGACGGGCGTAAACATTTTTCCGGATGCCGGCTTTTCGGTACGATATGGACATTTGTTTACTTAATTTGGTAAGCAGATTAGTAGTATGCTCCACTAACCAAATTTAAAAAACATAGGGATGCACCAAATTTATACAGATTACCAACGTTTGGGTGCCACAAAACGCCAGTCATCTAAAGCCGTGGTGATTATTGCACATGCCATGTGTATAATCGCAACTATATAGCGATGTGATACCATACAGCTCTACTTCCGATTAACTCTTAAGGGGTGATAAAAGGTCCTGAGATTATTTGTATACCAAACTTTACAACTTTGATTCCAAGAGCAATCAGGTAACCTAAAATCAGCAAAACTCCATGTTGATATTGTGGATTAATATTTTTGCACATCACATCAGAAACACTGCCGTGTAATCCTCGCTGCGTGATGCACTTCATTTTGGAGCTTCTGCTGAATAAAACTGTAAATGCATTTGTTCCTTTAGAAGGAGCGTAAACAGACCAAACAGTGCTGGCACCATATTCGATACATTCTGATTTTTCTGTTCTTTTTTTTCCTCCCTCCAAGGAGCGAAGTCTGCCTAAAAGGCTCCAGCAGAACAACAGAGCATGTGTTGTCTGTGCAAAAACCATAATCAAAAAGCCAAAGCATGATCACTCAGATCACAACGGGTCACAGACAAACCCTGTGAAAAGAGGCCGGCTCACGCTGAGCTGCAGTCAGCTCTCACTTGAGAGCTAAAGCGACCGTGTGCAGGCGGCAGGGCGGCTAAGAGCAGCGGCTTCGCGCCAGTTGCTGCGCCGGCCCTTATTTGTACAATGTGAGCGCATAGCAGTCGGGGGGGGGGGCAGAGGAGGTGCCTAACACAGACGTTCAGTGGATGAGCCACGGCGGGATGCGTCTGACAGGGAAGCTGTCAGGCCTGCGTGGCTCGCCGATGATGGAACACATGGCTCTGACGCGGCGCTCCCCGGAATCACACTCCTGCTCTCGCCAGCGCCTCCTCCGCCGCCGGGTGTTTCGCCACCCAAGCCTGAGTCATAAAGGAGCAGGAGAGCTGCCCGGCCAGCCAAGGTTCACCGCGGAAATGCCCGATCGACGGCCGATAGGAAGCGGACCGGCGATGGCGGCTGCCTGAAACAGCCAGCACACGTTTCAGACGGCTGACCTCAGGCAGAGAGCAGTTCCTGCCAATAAGCCGAAGCTTCTTAGGCTGCATTATACAAAACTCTGCATTGAAATTCTACAGATGAAGCGGCCCTGAGAGCGGCGGCTGAAAGGATCTCGTAGTGGCTTACGGGCCTGCTGGTACTCGTTGGCCCGAACCTCCACTAAAGAGGATGAGAAAGAACTGCGTCTCAATCTGCCATTAGGTGGGCTTTCGCATGAATGAACTCGACACGTGCAGACACGAAGATCTCAGACAGCAGTTCTGACGCTACCCTGCTCACAAAGCCAGCCAAATCCCCCACTTACTAAGGGTCTCGGAAAAGGACGGACACACCGGGAATGCAGATAAGGAGACAGCTCCAGGATTAAAGCACAAACCAAAAATGCACCAATACCACACGAGACACTTCAATGTCAGACCCAACATCATTCTGTAATTACACCTTCACGTGTGCCCTCAGGGGGAAGCTTGGCTGATGCATACGTCACAGTATGAGCCAGACCACCATAGTGCAGCCGACCCCCTTCCATAGATTCTCAGGTCCCATCTGCTCCTAGACTAACTTCAGAAACTTCTGTTTGGGACAGGGACAGCTCATAAGAAACACACTGCATTTCAGCACACCTCTACTAGCATCTGGAGAGCCCTGTGTTTTCTCATACACCTCTCCAACTTCCTACAGATTTTGAAAGGAAAGAATGTCAATGGAAACCATTCATCAAAAACTCCCTCTTCAGTTAATTAAATGGTGCAGCTGAACGAAGGGCTGGAAATTCCAAGAATGTGTCTGAAGTATATGAAGTTGCACCACTTGGGGGGAAAAAACATTTACGTTCACTACATTTATCTTACCCGCTAGGGGGAGAATTCGTTCTGAGATGAGTGACAGAATCACTGGAAAATATGACACGCTCTAACTTATAATTCTCACTTTAAAACTAAATTTGCTTTACTCATTTAGAACTTTGTCTCACAGCCTGAAGTCAAAATGTAATACTTTTTGCAAACACGCTTCACGCTTTGTGTAAAAGGGTCAATGTTTGAAAAATTTTTCATAATGACAAATTTGCATAGTTACGGTATAAAAATTGGGAGCTAACCAACAAGTTTTACCCAAACTTTTCTGAAATGCAACAGCTCAACAAGTCGTCATGACTAGATGGGAAGAAAAGCAGGACAAAGCAAGATCACCTTCTATACAGCAAAAGGCTGTGGGCGAGGAAGCCCACCTAAGAGGCGTGCTGGGCTCCATGTAGCTGGACTCCACTTACTTTATCAGGTAGACGTCGTACTTCCCAGCCGAGCGACCGGACTTTCTCTGCTTCAGCCTCCGTGTCCAGCCCGGCGGCAGCGAGGGGTCATCATACAGCGGCCCACGGTCACGGATTATCGAACGCCGCTGCTTAGGAGAGCCTGAGGCTTCTGGGTTGGCCTCCTCGGCGTGCGGAGATGGCGCCTTCCCGGACTCCGCTGCCGGCTTCTGGTCCTGTTGCTGCTCCCCTGGTGCAGGAGGCTGGCTGGACACTGTGGCCTCCTCCTGCTCTTCATCCCGCCGATCCCGCTTCACCTTCTTCAACTTGAACGCCTTGTCCTTTGAGGCCTGCTGGTCGTGCTCCTCACTCCTCTCCTCACTGCAGGGGGTAAATCAGGGATCAGTGTTACGACACGCATAAGAAACAACAGACAGCTGAAATATTACTGACGAGCCTTCACCTAGCATGCGTGCAAACACTTCCGGTGATAAATCAGATAAGGCAAAGGAACTATTGTGAAGATGCAGATTTCCTTTTCCATGCACATTTTTTTAAAGCCTGTCTCCCAAATATCATTAAATTGCTACGATTTTTAATGAACACATTTGTCCTCAGTGCTGGCCAGTTCTACACAGGCACAGTGAAAGGGGCATTTGGCTCATTCAACAGATGCTCATCTGACTCAGCTGAAAGAAACTCAACGTCTGTCTGACTAGTAGTTCTGAAAGCACGGTTATGCTGAGAAGGGACATCTGTGGATGACCAAAGATATTTCGTCTCAAAAATTATTGGTCCACATATACTGTGTGAGAAATATCACTCAGATCTTTCTTTAGTTGCACCATATTTATTCCTGATCTAATCAAGCAGACACTAACATGACTAACCTATATCTAGAAAAGAAAATTCTTCTGGGGCTTTGCAGGTTTGTTAGGCCTGCATAACGTGTGATGTTAATGTTATGCACATGCAACCGTCAACATTACAATAACGGTGATACTCAGCTTGTTTGAGTTCAAGTTTCACTAAATCATTTTTACTCTGTCATACGAAACAAAACTTAGCAAGCATTGCAATTGTAATGATGTTCCTTTTCAAGACCATCTAGTATACGTTTTCCATGAACTCTGCGTGTGCTCTCCAAGCCAATCACAATCATTCTCGTCCTTGCTGTTGGACTCACTCTTGGACAATGTGCCGCATTTGTGAAAAATTTTACCAAAAAATGAGCCAGGAGGAGAAAAGCGAACAACTGGTCACTGAAAGACAGTCCTCAGCTGTACGAAAATATTTTGGATTCCACAGAGATGATATTGAGCAAACTGCATTGTTTCTGTTGGCACAAGTTGCAGCAACACCAACTTTTTTTTTTTGTTTTTGAAATATGACAATATTTATTGCAAAAATTTCACATATCACAATGTGTATTCTGTCCAATATTGCGCAGCCCTAGATTCATTTGAGGGGGAAGACAGTGAGAACACCCACGTGCCCAACAATGTCCTTCCCATCTACACCATTTCATGCCATCACTTAGGTACACCCACATAATCTAAACATGCACAAGCCAACAATCTGCAATGTACTTTATCAGGCAGGCTTCAACAAAATACAGATTTTTTCCAACAAATATAAAACTGGATAATGCTTAAACGTAAAATATTACATGGAAGCACTGCAAGGTGCAAAGTGATAGCAGTGCATCCCCCCAGTGTCTAATGTCCAACACGACCCTCTCTGCAGTTAAAAACTCACATTCCTTACATAACTAATAAAATAAGGCAACTTCTCCATAGTGTCAGCTTTCGTTCAACAAAAGTGATTTTACAGAGAATTATGCATTTTTCCATGTTGATGTGCCCCCCAATGAGCATAATAAATTAAGCCAATTAACAACTGGAAGCCAGCCACCGAAACAAAACTGCAAATCTGCACCATAATGCAGAACCACAGGCTTGTTTCATCAGCAGTAATGATATAGAACTCAAGGAAGCTTATATCAGTGTTTTAATAAAAAAAGGAGTTTGACCACTGAAAAGAGTAACAGTGGCCTGCAGCAGTGCTTCTGGCTTCTAAAAGCCATTCACAAAGGGTCTTAGCAAAACAACAACTTACAAATCCTGTGTAAAATTACAACTTTCCTGGCTGTTAAAATAAGTGTAGGCGCTGCCTCGGCTTTGGCTGCCCCATCAAGCACCCCATAAAAAGACCTCTCCGGCAGGCAAAAGGAAAAAAGCAGCCTGCATTTAAAAACAAAACAAAAGCACTATGGTATGCTTCTGTGAAACACATATGATATTGTATCGGTCTTAAAAAAGAAGGCCTCTGTTCTAATATACAGAAGGAATACAACTTAATAAGGAATCCAAAGCTCATTCGGCACAATGGACACCTATGTAACAGCTTTGGCGTTCAAAACTGGGCCATAAAAATCCCTTGGTACACTGTTGGATTCTTTTATAAATAACTAAATAGCAAAGGTCAAGTAAGACCGTATTTTTCCTTTTCTAGCCTACAATCTTAGGTTTTAACATCGGTGATTTATTTTTAGCGATTAAAACATTCCATGCCACCTTATCCTTTCAATCATCATGTAATATTGACTAATATAAATTATTGCAGCCCAATGAATTTAACGTATTGTTAAAATTTTGTTTTTCATGATGCATCAATGCTGTTTACAATGAACTGTTAAACTGACACACTCATAACCATGGATACTAATACTGCTTCAAATATATTACAACCTGTGAAAGTTTGGGACCAGAATGATTTATATCTCAATTTTTCCAGTAAAAATCATTCCCACAAACATGTTTCAACTATAAACCTTGGATCACAAAAAAACATGAAATGATTCCTATTCAGATAGTCAAGAAAAGGCGATGGCAGGCTGTAATATCAATAACGTATTCATTTATGTTTCAGTTAGCAATACATTTACCGCGTGACATGTCTTAGCTATTCAGGCAAGGTTTGTGCATTTATGGTGTACATCTTAGACCGTCTTGCAAGTTGGATAAAATAAACTAGCTAAGGAAGAATAACGTTTTTGTCATTTAATACGTATACGAACATAAGTTCATGTGTCTCTAACGAACTTGTTATAATACTGTTTCCATAAAATCATTTTTGAGCCGTCTCGTGTATAATACACAGAAATCTCAGGATTTGACCACAACAGCAGTTGTAATGTTGTCGAACATGAAACGTTAAAAACACTTTCCCAAAGAGCATGAAATATATCCATCACAGAGGCCTGGCCAATTTGTCACTGCAGATTTAACAAAGAGAGTTGTTTTTACTCACTATCTATGTATACACTTTCAGTAAAATGTCAGGAGCCTACCCCAGGAAGCACAGGCCACAAGGCAAAAAAAAGCCCTTTCAGACATGGACTGCCACCCTAAATTATCCAGAGGGGCAGTATGTGTGAACACAAAGGCCTGAATTAGTCGTACCGGACATTAAAAGGACTTTGCCCTGCTTGCTAGTCCAGGTAATTTCTGATTGATCCCCATGTGTGAATGGCGCAGGAAAATGTCTGGAGAATTCACTTTGAGCAAGTGGCATGTTGCTGACACTTATATTATGCAACTGGTGTGAAAATGGAATAATACAAACTACAGAGAGGGATGGTGAAGAAGGGTCATTTAGACAAACACCCCAGTGGACATGGCTAATTGGAGAAATGACGAGAGTCAGGAACATCTGTCAGTATGGGCCTAAGTGCTGTAAATAAAACAGTGTACTTTTTATGTCTTGTCCTGCCTCCTGCATGCTCTACCGAAGCACCACAGCTCGTCTAAACCAACCAGAGTATATCTAGTAGGGTGTTAACACATCTGACATGGACAATCTCCAGTTGTGTGCTACATATGAAAGGGCAACTCCAGAAAATATCTGGACCTGATTCTTTGGATGCTCTCGACCTAAAAGACTAAACGTGACCCAATCAGTACTGTAAAATAAAAACTGCACCAACTTTTAAAAATAACTCTGTAAACTAAAAACTTTACTTTGTAAAATAAAAACTATATACCTACTTTTGGCCCACCCTGTACATAAAATAGTTTTAACAGCAACCCTAGGAAGTTAAGGATTTTTCCTTTTATTTAAATTTTTTTTAATAACGTTCAATGAATGAGTACCAGCTGAGGAATTTGGTTGCCATTTTCTAGTTTGTCATTCTTGACTCATGCTGAACATTTATATACTGAAACTGTTGTTTTACAGATCCAAAAATCCATATGAACTTTGTATATGAATACAACATTGCCTTCTCACTGCAGTCTTGCCACTGGGGTTTCTGCTCATTGTCAGAAAGCCTAATAGTGCTGAGTAGGATGACTGATACGCTGCTAATATTAGACCAGTAGTGGCTGTTAATAAAGACAGCAACTTCCATTTTAAAAGAACTGTCATCCCCTTTATTAAAATAACTCACACAGTCATTACTACAGGTTTATTTGCACTCTGTATGTGGGTCTGCTGACTTGAAAACATTCCACCCTGTAGTGTTGTGGCATGATATAAAAAGACACCACTTTGTTCATTCTAAGTATGCAACAGATTGTTCTGACAAATGTGTTCAATTTGAAGAGTTGATATCATTTGAAGTACATGCCACCTTTAGACTATGCCACCAAAAAAGCCTGAAAGATGCCTACATCTTGACTTTTTCCTCATCTCATCTATCTAACCTCATCTGTCATCAATGGGGTCTGGGGGAAGCCATCGCATAATCATGGGGGGAGGGTGAAAGCTGCATCTTTTCACACTCATTAGCTCAAATCATGCTGTTGTCAAAAGTTACCTTGGTCTCGAAAAATACAATTCACTGAAAGTAGGCCAAACTTTCAGATATGTTTCTTGGTTTGTGATTTTTTTCTCCCAAAACAACTCTTGACAAAGCCCTGACACAGTAACCTAAAGACGTTTGGAGACCTTCTTGTGGATATATAAGGAATAAATAAACAATTTGTGTTAAGAAGTACTTTAACATCCATAAAGACAGATTCTTAACTTATTCACATCATACCTTCTCCTACTCTCGTTGTGCAAATATAGTTACGAATTGAATGATCTGGTGAATTTGGGGAAAGTTTGCAGTACAATCATAGATGGCATTGAGATACAGTTATTACTGTGCCTTGCACACCAGCCTTCAGTTGCCTGAACTCTCCTCTCTGCCCTGCACTCACTGACAGCTAGTGGGCCTGCTGTTCAGACTCCAGAAGCCAGTTTGCTCACTTTCGCGACAGCTGAGCACAATACGGCACACTATAAATACCACTGATCTGCTGCTGCACAAAACAGGGTGCAGCACAGCAGTATGAAAGCAGGTGAGTCACAGCAGAGGAGCCCCATAACAGGAACCAGCTCTCGCTGTAGCCCAGCTGGTCATATGATCAGGCAAGCGAGGCCAGCTACATATTCTGACACTGAGCAGCTGATTAAGAACCCTCAGAGCAAGAACGCAGCCCTGCCACTTTCCACAAGAACGAAAACAGACTTTGCTAATCAAAGCAGAATACCACATGGCTTGCAAGAAAATCAGAAAGTAATATGCTATACTGTTTAAAAGCAAGCTTCTCACGTAAAGTCACATAAATATGTACCCATGCATAGGGTTAAATACTGTGCTCAGACTAGAACTATAAATTATATTAAAATATTCTGAAAGAGTAGATCAAAGGGCACCCTTCTTATACCGAAACAAAAACTGAGCTCAGGAAAAGCATTAAACTTGCCTACAACGTTTTTCCGACCAGCCTTCATAGATGCACGTCACAGTGACACAGAGCAGGGCATTCAGGACTCCTAACTACTTCGAGTTCATGGCCAGCAGTTCAAAAAATTAATGAAATTAACTGGCCGACTGGAACATTAAAAGAAAGGTGAGCATTATATTCTAGAGACGCAAGTCTGAATGCCCTCCATAAATGGTCAGAATTACATTTAAGACCAAAATAAATGTTTCATTAAAACACAAAACAGACTGTAATCAAAGCAATAAACAAAAGCACTCTATACTAAAATATCTTTAGACTGTTTAGCAAACCTTAATGGTGGTTCACGTTATTTTGATAATTACAATTGGTAACTGTCCTTTTTTATGAGAACACAAATGAATTTCACACTAAAGCCTAAACTTCCAACTGAAATCATGTTCCGAAAAAAAATTGTTACAACAAAGCTTTAAAAGTCTCTCTGCTGTCTTTTTAAAAACGTTCTTTAAACTGACTTTAGACATATTTTATTTTCCATTTAAAAAATATTAACTCTATATTAATGTGAACCCAAAATTAAACATGGTTGCAGTGTTACAAGGTAAGCTAGTCATCAGCCTTATGGACAGTAATTAGGAATTATTCAAGGAACAGGGTATTTCTTTCCATGCAAATGTGGTTTTATAACATTAATGGACTGGATTCAGCAAGTGAATATATGCAATTAAATTCCTTTAGAATTTATATTTGCAGGCACATTTTGATTTAAGGATTAACTGACAGTGGTAGTGTAACTTTTTATGGATTGTCCATAAATTAGCACATGACTGACAGCTCAGCCTGATTAATCCAATATAACATGCGCTGCACACACTACCATTTGTCTCACTGCAAAGTGCAATACCGATTCTCGCACATCCTCTAATGCAGGAAGACAGCAGTTTTCTTGTGGGGTTGGGGGGGGGGGGAGAGAGGGAGAGAAGGGAAGTCAACGGCCAATATAGGACACGCTAGCATGCAGACATTAATACCAGTTATTTGAAGCCACTTCACTCATTTTAAATCAAGCCTATAATGACATGCTAGCAAATGGAACAAGATCTGAGTATCTGTTACACAAAAAAGAAACACCACACTGGCAATTCATATCTAAAAACTATTTTGTGTTGCAATACCACACAAGGCTTGTTACATACATGTTGTACAATTTATATCCATGTTTACCAAAAAATGTCATGCTTATTCCAAATTTGACTAGTTAAAAATCCATGCCAGTGGAAATAACCACCAAATTTAAATTCATGGATAAACAAATATTAAAAGCTAAAATGATACTAACAAAGAAATACATGACAACCATAAGATATCTGCAGTGAATGTTTTAATGCATGGGTTAGCCTGTTACTGCTGTGGACCGAAGGCATAATCAGTTTTGGCTGCTTATGTGACTTCCTTCCGTCTTTTTCAGACACCATACGTTTAGATGCACTGCCGTCTTCGTCGCAGCAAATCTCAAAATGAGCACACAGGACTAAAAACATGGCACCAAGACCAAGCAGGCATATTTGCTTTCTCTGTATTTGCATGGTTTCTGCAGACGTGCCATTCAGATGAAGAGGTGACTAACCCGCCTGTGTCACACTGCCGTGTGCTGAGACTGTCTCCAGTCGCTAACTGGACAAGCAGTTATGAATAATGGGCTAAAGGCTGAAAAGTTCTGGTAGATATGGAGAAATAAAATTGATTTTTGCTGTTAATTGCAGGACTGTCTGCTTGGATTTACACTAACAATGCTCACTCATATTAACGTACAAAAACATTGTCAAAAAAGTTAAATTAAATGTGAAATTAAATTCATTAATAACTAAGATATTACATTCACCATTTATATGATAAACCATAAAATTATATGTTTCTTCTAATACCTTCAAGACAAACTTACCTGCCATGATTTATGGTAAAAGAACTGTAGGACTGGAAAACAAAATAAAATCAATTAGTCTGATCAAAGACTGGATGCTCATAGATGTGATTCCTGAATAAAGGAGAAAATTAAAAGAGAAAGAAAAAAAAACAACACGGCAAGTTCTACATGTCCTTTGATTTGGCACATCGTACTGAATTGACCTGGCAATAAATTTCGATTGTAGGCTTCACC
>JAODJU010000108.1:11996226-12031131 GCA_026776725.1 Gnathonemus echidnorhynchus | reverse complement strand
GCGAATGCGAGGCTGAGACTGAAGCGTTACCCTTTGTTTCCACTGAGAGACGTGCCGCGTGACTCATTTCCCTGCGCGTACTAGTTATCTTAGGCCAGCGTTCACGGTTTGACTTCTGAGATTCAGATCAAGCTCTAGGTAATTTTTTTTTCAAACTGGTTGGTTCGACTTTTAAGAAATTCGAGTTCTAATGAGTTCGAGAACTGAGGTATCATTGTATCTACATTTCATGGTTTTATCACAGACATTCACTAACCATTACAGGCAGCAGAACATTGCAGATGATTTTCTCTTGTAACCAGTAAGGTTTAAAAAATGTATAAATGCTTAAAAAACCTAATTGTAAAAAAGGCTAAAACAAATAAAACTGCTTGCACAAACCCACACCCATCAGATAGTGAAGGTCTAACACCAGTGGTCACAACTGGCTTAACGTCATACTCTTAATAATTACTGTAATCAGTTTAAGTTCATTCCCCCACCCCCCCCCAATACATATATCAATAAATCTTTATCCTGAAATATCGACTAATTTATACAATTAGTTTTGGAAAAGGCGCAGGTGTAATAGAACAGGTAATGATACGTGTAATTGTAACAGTACAGGGATAAAGGCTTAAGACCCCTCTTTTATCTTTAATGTTTGCAATTTTTCCCCATGGTTGGAAGATACTGTGATTCAGCATAGCACAACTATTGATGATAACATGGTTGCCTTCCTAGGAGCTGTAGGGGTAACGTGAGATTAATAAAATATATAATGGTTTACTGGGTAATAATTCAGCTGTCATAAACCTCACCAAAAGATAGTCACGCAAACACACACACACAGGAGTACATGGATGCTTAATAACAACAAAGCACTAAATTTCCTTGGAAGTTAATGGAAACAATATTTACAACCACAAATGGTATTGTTTTCTCATGATCAATTAGAATTTCTTTAAAACAAAAAGAATGCAATGAGTATCTAAAGCAAATCAATACTTATTAAGCATATAACAAAACTATAAAGGATTCTGCAGAAGAATCAATGAGGAACATAAACATCTATTTAAAAAAATTCAAGTCAGCTCTCATAAACACTGCTTTTAATTCATTCCTTTGTATCTGTAATATGCCATTGCTAATAGTAAAATTAACTGAACATTTAAATTCAGTTTCTGTTAGGCAACTGCCAGAGGTCTGTAATGACATCCTTAAAAAGACTTGTCAGTCATTCATAGAAAATTAATGGCAAATGCTCACTTTTCACCAGAAGTAACAAAACACAATAAAAGCAAAAGGAAATCATAAAAATGCAATATAATTTTAGAGCGAATTATAAAATTAATTTTAACAATCATCTTCAAGTGAGCAAGTATGAACGAATGTAACAAGTCAAATTCTAATTTACATTTTAAAACAATGTCAATGGAGAAACGTTCATGAATAATATGGACCATGAGTATAACTTCATATCAGTATCACCAGCAAACCAACCTAGTGATAAGTAACTAACAACATTTGAAATATTTCAAAAAACATACTTTGCAAATTAAATTAAAAGCCATCTTTATTACATATACAAAATTACAAGTGTTCAACTTAGCTTAATCAAATGCTGAAACTGGCTTTATTCCTTATGTTTAATCATAGCCTGTTTGCTTAAAGTCCATTGTTATCCACTGCATGTTACACTGCCCATAATCACATGGAACAGAGAACTGACCTTTGTTGTACAAAAACAAATTGATCTGGTTGCATATTCAAGAGAGATTTCGCTTGTGATTATACCAGAATCTGCTAAATGCCAACATATTTCTGGTTTCAAATCTTCATCCATCACATTTTCCAAATTGTCATTTAAATTAATATGGTCAACTGTTCAACCTCATTTTGTGACATTTGCACTAGGTGAAGAGATCCCTTTGTACCCCTCCATAATAGCATATATTGCCCTAATTCTCTTAAAAACTTTGGAAAAGTGTGCAGATTATGGCAAAAAAACTCAGCAGCAGCAACAGAAGGAAAAGATTTTGTTTTTCACAAAGAAATTGTGACCGCTGTCATCAAAACTTTACTGAAAAACAACTAACAGACAACCAATGCAGGAAAGTTCTCATGTCATTTGTAAATGTAATGTAATTAATGAATTTGGATTCAATTAATTACATTCCCTTGAGTTACAGAAATAAGAACACAATATAAGTTAACAAAACTTTATTCAGTGGTCTTGTATGCCCATCTACACAAAGCACTAAGCACATACAAGCTTAAATGTGGTTACAAAACACCTCTATATACCGCTATACAGGCATGCACAAAAAGAACATCAAAAAAGAAAAATGAAAACCCTTTACGCAGCAGAAAGCTTTACAACCCGGATTATTTCGTGGAAAGGATGTGGTTTAATTCATAGGCACTATTCTCCCATGCGTCACTGCATGTATGGTAAATTTATCATTTACCTTTAAAGGCCTAAATGTGCAATGAAAGAATCAGCTAATAAAGAGCAGCTTTCACAGTACACACCAAAATGAGTGCCAAGTGTCAACCTCAATAAATGGTGACTTCTACAGGCCACACATTGCTTGTGCTCCGTTAGCCAGTAGTTTTCACCTAACCTGTCATCATTACACATGGGATGGGTAGTTCACCCTGCCAGTATCTCTCAGCTGGTCACTGCACAAGTGCTTTCTACAGACTCATAAGGCACCTGCTGGTTGGCAGTAGTCAACAGAAAGAGAAGCAATGCTGCTCCACTGGGCATCAGCAACTACTGCCCTGCAGGACATAACCTGTAGAGTGTGAAGTGCACTGCCATATCTGCCTGGTGAGTATCGTCATAATAAAAATGTTATGCCGGCAATATGGTGATAAAAACGGAATAAATATCAAGTAGAGAATGTAAAAGGCCACATAGCTTTAGAATGTTTGGTGTGTCACCTGAAATGCAAAATTAAAAATTAAACACATAATATTAATAAATAATAGAATTTATCCATCTTACAATCCTTGTACCTTTAAAGTATCTTGGAATGGTGTGTGAGTGTGCCCTGTGATGGGTTGGCGCCCCATCCTGGGTTGTTCCCTGCCTTGTGCCCGTAGCCTCCGCAACCCTGAATAGGACAAGCCGTTTCAGAAACTGAATGGATGGATGGATGGATGGATGGGAGTACATCTTGATAAAATAATTCAATATTCCCATATTTCTAGCTACAGGACTGATAATTAAGACATTTTGGATGTTTGAACTTAATATATTGTGACCAATCAGTGCCTGAGAAAATATAACTGACAAATGAAAACATGCAGTTTACATGCAGTGATACCTATTTAATCCTCACTGACGACATATTAGCAGAATACATAAGAATGAAGGGCAAAGCAGGATTGCTCTTATTACTCCTACAGACTGTCCCCAACTCACAACCTATGTGACTTACGATGATACACACATACATGTTTTTAAATAATTAATTAATAAACCAGCAAGCAACCAACCAAATAAATAAAGATGACAAATAAGTTGAACAAATTTATGCAAAACTATGGGAGGTTGTACAACTAGCAATACAACTCTACCTACTGCATGCTGCATGCCATATGATAGGTGCCGCAGAAAAGTACTGTACTGTATGGCAGTGAGATCATCCCCACCTCACACACATCTCTCAGTTTAATTCTCACAAGTCAGTGCGATTGCCCTATTGCGACATACGTCAAATTTGACATAGTTCTGTTCTGAAAAACAGATTGTGAGTCGTAATTCAGTACAGTCTGTATCTATGCGTAAAAAAGTAGGAATGCACTGATGTGAAGGTCCTCGACATTAAAAGTCACTAGGAATAAATATTTTTAGCAAAGTAGTGTAAGTTCTGTGAAAGCTTAGCCATATAATTGACATTTAAAATACAATAATACAAGCATTGGGACTCAACTAGATTTAATTGTGTTACTCTGGAAATAAGACTTTTACGGAAATCCTTAAAAAGAGCATACAACACTGATTTTCAACCCAGTCTGCAGGGGCCTCCAGCAGCCCACATTTTTGCACCCTCCCAGCACACCTGAACCAAACAAACAATCAAACAAACAGGAACACCAAGTACCTGGTGGAGGTATGTTAGGTGCATACATTTCACAGTCCAGAAAAAAATATATGAATTAATAACAGCATTTTAACAATGATTTGCTGGTAATGTGTATTCATGCTCTGAAAAACCATGCACAACATTTTATAGCAACCTCAATATTTTTAAACAATTTGGATGTACAAAATGTGTGCAGTAACTTACACATCACTTTGAACAATAAACTACTACTAAAAAAATTAATGTGCTGCAATCTACCATCAGGTTAAATTTTTAATGAAACAGATGGGAAATCACTACAATTAATTTTAAAAAATGCATTTCAGACCTGATTGTTTATTAAATGAACACTGGTACTACGAAAATAAACCTGCAATAAACCTGATGGTTTGAGACAGGTCAAGTCAGGTCAGTTTGAGAGCAAAAATGTTTTATTTAGGTATTATACAGGCCCAGCTATGACAATTGCCACAAAAGCATTCATTCAGAACAGTAATAAAAAAGGAAGTTAACATTACAAATAAAAATCAGAGACAGCTTCTCAAAAGCATCACATAAGTAAACTACTATATGAAGCTACTCCAACATTGTCAACAGCCATTCATGACTACTGTGAATATTTAAAGATGACTCTTTAAAACCCAGCAACAGGTCTTTGAAATATATTGACTGTTGCTTCTCAAAATCATTACCCAGTCCCAGCACAAAAAACAAGCCAAATTAATTAGTTTTGTAATTATGCCAAGGTGGGATAAAGCACGGACATGTAGCTATTATCTAGATAAGCATTTTAAACATTTAAAGATTTTTAATAATAAAAAAAATCTTTCATTGTCAGACCAAAGGTTCCAGAATTCAAAATATTTTGCTGAATTAAAACAGATTTTTTTTCCTCACTTCAACAAGCACCAACAATTCCATCACAAAATAATTACCATAAACTACACCACTTATTGTAGACTTCTTTGGATCAAACTAGATGTTTTAAAAATATAGAATTTAAAAACGCTAAACCACTCAGGTAAAATGTCTGTAGAACGATCATTAAAAAACAAAGTTAATAGCTTTGCTTTATTTAAATTGCACAATGATACTTTATAGTGAGGTATCCTTCATCATATTCCACCTCTAGTAAAACTACTGTAATTCAGTATTTTATGACACAAATACTCAAGGAGAAGTCTGAAATAGACAGATCTTAAAATAAGGTTTAGGTGTAGGGCTGTCATTATCAAATTTATCAATAACCGAGTAAGCTACAGATTAATCTGAGGATTCATCAAGTAGTTGTTTATATATCATAATATACTATAACTAAATTATATTATAATTAGGCTAGCACAAGGCAGGGACCAATCGTCCATTGCATAGTGCACACTCAGTCACACATACCAGCAGTTTAGGCAACTCCAAATCATTTTAGCTGCATGTTTTTGGACAGTGGAAGAAAACCGGAGGATCCACTGAAAAGTCACGCATACAGAGTGAACATGCAAACTCCACACACACACACACACACGGCGGTGTGTGGCCACAGTGCTACCCACTGCGCCACTATACTGCCCTCATTTTATAGACTTGCACGTGGTGCAACGTTAACATCGACATGGCATTTCATGCACATGCAACTGTCGCATGGCAAGGACCACAATAGTCTGCTGGGTTCACATCATCAATAAAATGTGCTGAAATATTTTTACTCAGTCTGATGAAACATAACTTAGCAAGCTTTGCAATTTTAATGATGGTTCCTTTTCAACATTATCCAGGAAATGCTTTAAAAATTAATAAATAAAGAAGTTCACCACCACCACTTTTGAATGAACTCTGCATGCGCTCCCCAAGACAATCATAATCATTCCCATTCTTGCTGTTGAACTTGTGGCACATTTGAGAAATTAAACAAGTCAAAAGGCGAAAAGAAAACGAACTGGTCATAAAAAAAGTCTTTCCACTATATGGAAATATTTTGTATTCCATACAGACAATATTGAGCATAAGTAAGTTTTGTCAGCACTGCTTTATATCTGCTAGCACAAAGTACGGCACCACCAGTTTATCTGACAGACTTTTGAAATTTTCAACTGCTAAATATCGCAAACACTAGAAATATAGCAATGTGAACTTCTTCCAGTTTTGTTCAGCCCTAACACACAATGCGTTCACAAAAAATAATTCTAATTGGTTAGATGTCCCATATTATGTAAAATGATGCAGCTAGAAAGGTCTAACCTTTGTTTAAGCAGCGACTATTTTGACATACGGGATTTGTAGAAAGTAAATTAAACAAAATAATTTCAGTCAAAGTGGTGATAAAGGCATGTTAGGCTACTCTGAGAGGCTAAATGGCAGATATCCCATATCTAACCTTGCATTATTGGGTGTCCCTCAAACACATAGGTCTTCTTTTAACATGTATTTGCATCGCAGTCATGCTGTGGTGATATTTAAGTTCTGCTTTGAAATACTGACAGATGACTGCATTTTCATTCACTTTTAATGTAAAATGCTTCTACATAAATGATGCTTTCGGTCATTATTTTGATTATCATCTCTAAGCATCATCTTCCTTCCACCATATTGCTGAGTGATCGAGAAGGAAAATTTTAGTCTAGGCTTTTTAATAATCACGTAATCGAGTTTAATCGAGTAATCACGAAAGCTCTAGTTAGGAGACAGTGGTGATATCTGAATCAGAAATTTGCTCCACTTTATTCACATTTTCTTAGTAAGATCCCACAGAAATTTGAAACTTCAACACAGAGAAAGCTCAGTAAAAATAATACTGCTTACAAAACATGGCCTTTAGTTAATTGTGTATATTTAAGAAAACAAATTAAAGGCCAATCATGAGAACCACGCAATACATTTCAGATAAGGTGTGTCACACACAAAAAAGGAAATTAAAAAAAAAAAAGGCAGCAGCAAAATATTTAGTAACCACAGCTCATTATTCGGGAGTAGTTGGAGGAGAAAAAAGATTTTCATCCAAAGGTAAGCTCACAGAGTCAGCCTTGACAACTGTCATAGATTAAAACAAGTCACCAACTGTATCAAACATCCAGGGCCCAAAGGCAGAGTTCAAGTTAAAATGGCCCTGAGTGGTAACACCACAATAAGGATTATGCACCAATTTAAACACCACAAAATACATTTTCCTTACAATTTAATATGCAGACATTTAAAAACACTGGTGGATTAATGACCCTCTTTTGCAGAACTTTATTAAGTACAGGACTATATTTAGGCCTAACATGTGACATAAGTCAAGAAAGTTCCTTTATAGTTTGACTATGAAACATCAAATTTGCCATTGGCCATTTTTTAATCAATAGACAAGACAGTTTGGGAGAGGAATGACCAGTATGCAGCCAAAAAATGGTTATCAAAGGTTGATAAAGGAAAATGGTAGATAAATCATTTTAAGATCAGTCAGCAGCACACAGTGAGAAACCACTCAAGTAGGCAAGCAAGTAAGATTCACCGTATGACACATTTTTGAGTGGATAAGGTTTATGAGATGTAGTGCAAAGTGTTCTGCTCGAGCAGCCACACGTTATGTTGCCTCAACATCTATTCCTCTATTTTTGTGATCAAGGAAAGGATGCTGTAGAGAGAGGGAGAGCTACTCAACCCCACTCCCTTTAACTGATAATATTTCAAGGTACTGGGGGAGGTTAAGTTTCCAAATTTCAACCAACTGATATGTAGATCACTGAAGGTTTGGATTTCATTGGATGTGATTATTACCATTTAACTCCATAACAATATGTATGCTAATAATGATCATTTGTGTGTCTAGCTTTACTTTTCCTATGTTAAACATTGGCCTTTATTATGATATAAATATATGACAGGAATCATCCCTGGTCAAATCCAACCAGCAGAGGACCTTTGTATACACCCTGTACCAGAAATCTATTGTAATGTATGCCTTTTTCTTCCAAAATTGCAAAAACTAAGCCTAGTGCCTTAGTTCAGACGTAAGTTGGTGTGTTACTTCTGAACAGTTTGAGGTGAATTATGTCATAGTCACCATTTCCTGTGTTTCAAATCAACTTCAGACATTAATTTACACAGGTTCTATGAAAAAGGTAAGTAGTGCAGCCCACCTCACATCATCTTGTAGCTAAAAGGTGTACATTCCAGGAATGTATGCTAGGGGAGGAAACTGTGTTATATTCTTAAAATGTAAGAAATCAGCAGGAGAGTACATATCACACTTACAGCAGCATGGCATTTGTTCCATGTTACTTTAAAGCAAGATATTTCTTTTGAAGCCAGACAAATCCCACACAAACTCAAACTTATATCCTCCAGTATAAAAGACTGAAAACTTTTTTTTTTTTAATTAAACAATACTGAATAAACTAATATCCATCAAATACAGCAGACAAATCCTTTATTCTCATCAGTAGCTTTTAAATTTTGAGAACTAAACAACCAAAGCTTTCTTTTCATAAAGAATTTTTATGCATATATTTCAACTCACCGTACTGAGTCCCAATTATACAGCTCAACTATATCCCAAGCGAAGACACGCAATTCCCAAAAACACTCCCCCCCCCCCTCCTCACACCAACAGTGACGCACTTATAGACAGCAATGCGAGTGCGGTGCCTGTCACGCTAAAACGTTCAGGGCTAACTCACATTAATGTATTCGTCTGCATCCCGATTACAGACCATTTCTTTAGGGAAATATTGCTTTTTATCACTGCGAATAACCGCATACGGAGCGTTTAAAAAATCGCGTCAGTATAAATTGTCATTTAATTTTTTTTTTCCAATTTGGTAATGTAAATCACACGGTGTACCTAGAAGACACTGATCATTTTCATACGCCAAATAGCTAGCGGAGACCACGTCCAAGGGCAGAAAATTGGTCATTTTTATCAAAGAATTAATAAACACACCTAAGCATGCACATACATTAGCAAGTCCATGATGTTAAAACAATTTTATATGCATAAAGATGTCAACCTCCAGTCTTTCCCCAAGCACAACAAATGACGCAACAAGCCTATCCGTGTATCTGCGAGGGATGCGAGGTGTCTTTAACATATTATTGCGAACTCCAGAAACAGAAATATACATATCCTGAGCTATAATTCGTAGATTTTATAAAATAACGTTACAGAGTTTTCCAAATTAACGTTTTTACGGAAACACATGAGTATAACTTAGCGCTAGCTTAGATACATCATACGCACCTCATACAAAGTCGCACGTTAGATTTAAATACACTTATACGTTTCTTCATAGCAAAACACAAAAAAACTACGCAACAAAGACAAAATTTTAATTAAAAAAATATCCATTCTGACACCTATTTTCCTTAAATAATAAAAAATACAGTCATTACGCAATGTATGAGGCTGCCAAATTATACAGCAAGCTAGCTTGCTACATGCCGAAATAGAAAAAAAAGACGAGACATCAAATCCTGCACAGGTCTCCCGAAATGTCAGAAAAAGATGATATTCAGGGCAAAATGAAGACGAACTGGTTTCTTTCACTGCGTTACTTTAAGAACGAAATAACTATCTAGTCAGCAGGCTACAAGTTAGCTGCCTAGCCAGGCAGCTCGCGAAGCTGAATTTAAAATCTGCTTACAAAGGGGTGTGGAAGCAGCCTAGGAAAGAAAGCATGAAGTATAAAAACTAGAAAAAGGAAACAAATCATTCACTAATAATGTACTAATTACTGCAACTTTAGCTGGCTACAAAGCAAAGGAGTTTTCAGAAACGTCAGAAAATGACACAGACAAACACACCTCCTCCCACCAAACGCGCAAATTAATTTTCTTCTCATCCCACTGAAATGTTAAAGCGGGAGAAAATACTCTGACGTATTCTCCCCGCCTCTCTACACCGGCTAACAATAAATGTACAATAATTTAAAAGACAAGATTAAACACTCGCGTGTGTACAGCGAGCACCTCGAATCAGCGCAGACACTCAAATGAGACCTTATGTAGCTAATTCACACTTACAGTCTCTCCTCTCCGCTCTCTGCGGCGGCCATTTTTTTTATTTAAATAAATAAATAAATAGAATTTCACTACACATCTTTTGTGGGCGCCCCCTCCCTTCGCCACCCTCCCTCTTAACACACGCCGTCTCTGCTCGGAAGCAGTCGCGCGAGAGCTCCTCTTCAAGCAAGCGCGCTGAAACCCCGCGAGAACAAGAAAGCAACTGCGAAATCGTTTTCATCCGAAAAGGATCCCAGGCATTCTCCGCCTACAAAGAGTAAATTGATACATGTCGATTGGCTTTACGGAACGTCGTTGATGCTTTGTGTAACTGTCATTGGCCGCAAAATATAAATTGCACGTCAATCTTGCGCCGGAGTTGGTAGGCTGTAGAAAATCCCACTGGTAGAAATTATTTTTTATCACCAAATTAGGAGGCAATATTTTTCGAAAACAACGCACTAGAATCTCATAGGCTTACACAGGTCACATTGATTCTCTGGACCAATCGAGACAATCCCGTTGGATCTTCTCAGACATCGATATGATATAATGATTTGAGATGGTTTTAATGATTGTGTACATTTGTGCTACTTTTAAGTACAATTACTTTACCGACCATATGAAGATGATTTCCTTCTACTGCAGCAATACTTAAAAAGATGCATAAAGGTTACAGTATGCCATAAAGCAGCCAGTTCCCACTTTTGAACTTTAGTTGTGAAAATGTCCTATTTTCTGCAAGTGTAATTGTAATTTAGTCATACAGAAATTGTGTATAGAAATTTTACTAATTAAATGCAGGTAAGGCTTTTTCACTTCCACCCATTTACCCAATAGAGGGTCACAGAAATTGCCTAGAGCCTATCCCAGGCCCTATAGGGCACAAGACAGGGAATAGCATGATCACAAACCACACACATGCATTCACTAGGTCACCAAACTACATGTCTTTGGCAGGAAACCTGCATGACATGGAGAACAAACTCACATACCCAGGATTCAAACCCACAGCACTGAAAAATAACGCAACAGTGCCATCCACACTCTATTTACTTCCTTTCCTTCAATGTTATCTTTAATATGAATACATTATTCAATAGTCTGACTTGATTCTATAACTTTATAACATACAGCAGATTCTTTTCTGTTTAACAAGCTCTCATAACCAGTTCCCCCATCAGATGAGCGACTTTGTACCGCTTTTGTGTACAATTACTTAATTTCTGATCATTCGAAGAAGTTCTCCTTCCTTTAGAATTTTTATTCATTTTCATTGAGAGAGCATATTGCAATTTCAACAACCATACTATACAAAGATTTGTCTATCACTACTTCAAGTAGCCAACCTCTGTATTAAACTTAATGGTGGTTCTAGGAATTTTTAACTAGGGTAACCCAAGCGTGACAAAGGTATATCTAGAGGTGGCCACAATGTGTGTGGAATTTTTATATGCATTAATATTCTACTAATAAGAGGCTAAAACGTAAATTAATAGGCTAAATGCATACACACAATTGTTGATGTTCAGTCTCCTATTTTGCATAACCTTTAATGTAGTAGGCTAGCATTAACCATGACAAATAAACAGGACGTCTTCATGAGTTCATTTACAAAATTTAAGGCTACATAGTCAACTGCTCTAAGCAAACCACCAAACTATTATACCTGAATTTATTAGTAACAAAATTATGCAGGAATGCATCACAACTTACCCATGTAAAGTGCCTTGGGGTGACTGTTGTAAAAGGTTGATAAATTGAATTGAAAAACTGCATTTGATAAACCCTGGATTCTATATTCCTCTAAATGAACAAAAATGACTAATCTGAATGACATAATTATATACCATAAATTGCAACATACTGCATACTGGTATAATAAGACAATTAGCCAAGATGTTTTGGATAATGAATAAAAAAGATTCTTTATATATTTAAGGTGGTTAAAGTTATGGACTTATAGTTCTGCAGAACAAATTCCAAGGTGTTAGCAAACCCTGCCACGGGACACCAACATAACCAATTTAAAGGCTTTTATGGTTTTAATCAGCCCTGGCGCCAGAACGGGCTATGCGTCGTGCGTGGGGGGGTGTACAGTTTAACTCATCGAGAGTAATACTGGTAACACTGCTATGATAAAACTGCTATGTAAAACAGCAACTAACAGACACTCACTGACAAAGTAAATGACAAACTGAATGTCATGCGACCATCACTAAGTCTGTATGTTGTATATCATAATTTTATTTTGCACAAATAAGAGCACATGCATGTAATACGAAGCCAGAGGTTGCTAAAAAAATAAGCCTATAACGCCTATGTTCTTATATTAAGCATGCTAAGATACCAAATGTGACTAACTGGTCAGAAGAGCTTAAGTCTGCGCCGGTAACTTAAGTTAAATATGTGTATCCTATGTGAAATATTTTCGGTAACACTTCACTTAACAGGGCACAAATAATATAGTATTATACTATTACTTATGCATTCATTAACCACAAACTAAGTCTTAGTTACATACTGATCTTATGTTAATTCATCATTAATGAACCGTGACGCATGTTTTATCAAGCATGCAGTTACTATATTTGTAGGGTTGTCGCGTCTGACTCAAGCTCACATAAGAAATCTAACGGCAAGTCTGCATTATTCAATTAGAAACACCAAATTAGCTGCATCAAAAGCGTTGATCTCCTGTTTGTTCATCATTTATGAACTGTGACGCATGTTTTATCTCAAGTAGCTACTACATTTGTTAATGATTTGCTGATAATTTGTACTCAAGTAGCAACTGAGTTATTACTATTATTAGGAATTTGTGCCCCGTCAAGAGAAGTGTTGCCATATTTTCTGACGGAGCCTACATTTTACCACATTTATCTAGATTCGCCCAATAGCTTATGCTAGTCGGTCAGAAAAAAATGAGCCTCCGCCCACCTCCAAATTAAGGTTAATTTTTACCAGTCAATAATTTTCCCTGTTTACTGTTCAATATTAAACTACTTTTAATACCAACTTAGAATTAATTAATCTTAATTCAGCTTTTTATTTATTTTTACAATGTATACACTATTACGTAAGCCTATTTATTTTCTTTTGAAAACTTGTCTTCCCCATCTTTCCGGAGCCCCTGAGGTCAGGGTGGGAAAATATTTTTTGAAATACTTTTCCGTTACTATTAAAAACTGCACATCCGTGCAACTGCATGTCCGTTTAAAGTACAAATACTAATAAGTATAAATCGAAGCGATAGACATGTCCCGTTAAGTGTGCTTTAAGTATTAAACTATGGGGGACAATGCACACCACGTAACTTTCACATATGTGTTGTTATACGTATTTACTAATAATTGTACTGTGTCCATTCACTGTATGTGAACAAGACAGCTGGGCTATAGGCATGTTCAGAAAAGTCTGATTTAAGAAATGGAATATGGCCTACGGTCCACAATGCACACCACGTGAAATTCAGATTACGTAGGCCTATTTTTTTTTTTTTTCATTAGTAATTGCACTGTGTCCATTCACCACCCGCTACTGAACGTTAAATGTACCTGAAAAAAAATATATATTAATTGATATTCACTATAAAGTCAAACTGCCCAACCAACGCCTCGTTACATCAGAGATCGCGTCTTTTCTTAAGTAGGCCTACTAACAAGATTCAGCACACATAGGAAAAGGGCTCGGAACGCAAAAAATGATCGGTGTGCATCCCTAAATATATATATAAAAGATCTGTGATTAAACACTACCGGGCTTGCTTACTGAAAGATATCACAAACTGAATATTGAATATATGGGCAATTTTACCGCAGTCATAGGATTGTTGAGGACAAACCATGTTTCAGAGTTTCGGAAAGCTCATTTGTTACTTTTTCACTTTGAAAGGTCCACGCACTGTTTGAGACTCGTGATCCTGAAACTCAACCTGCTCCGTGGTGATGTATTCCATTAAATGAACCAACATTGTGATTTCGAGAAGCCAGAGTTACCGCTACTTATCCACAAACTTATCGAGCTAGGCAAGGCATCCAGCATCGTAATACAGGACTCAGATGTACTCGGTATAAACAAACTTGTTGGCCAACCACCCAGGTAGAAGCCAATGACGTGGCAAAAATTTTGGGGTGGTGTCTGAGGTGGCCAATCTGATTATCACCTCTTTAAAATCGCGCATTATTAGACTATGCACATTCAGATAAAACTTGTAGGGAGGTTCCATAAGCGTTCACAATAGGTATCACAGGGTAAATAATTTTTGTACATAATATGCACATAAGTTTTGTACATCAGTAATGCCTTTTAGCAATATCAATATTTCTATACACAATATTTAGCTCCAAGCATCATATCTATTTTTCAAATATAATATAGTCGGGCATGTACTAAATTAAAATTAAACAATAAAATATAATAAATGTGAATAATTAAACGTTATGTCACACTTGAAGTATAACATTTCTGCCACAAGGTAGCGACAAAAAGCAAAATAAAAACGTAAATGTGCAAAACTATCGAAAGTGTATTTTTGGTGCCGAAGAAAATATTTGCTGAAGGATTTGCCACCTATTATATCTCTAGACAGAACTAAGAAAAATTAGGAATTATTTGAGATTTTTTAAAAAGGTATAATAAACAGGTGAGGATTATTTGACAGCATGGCTATGAATTGGATGTTTATTTTTCATGTTAAATTTTTTACACTTAAAATTTTTTAAATGTATGAACATTCATTCATCTTCCATACTGATTATCCAACACAGGGTGATAGTGAGAATAAGTCATTCAGAAACAGCATAATCACATTTTTCCATTAATATTGTCTACAAAAATTATATGGCATCATACCTCTTATGGACCACATGGGTGATAACAACTACTATCCAACCAACAACAATGCTTTTGAAATATTTGAAAATACAGCATGGCTCCTAATAACAATATCAAACCTTAAAACATTTCTGAATGGAAGCAGCAGCCAACAGAGTAAGTATTAATTTAGAGAATTGCATTTTTAAGAGAATAAATGGAACTGCAACAATTTTTAACTACTGTCATCTATTCTTACATGAACCCAAAGTCATTCCACAAATTTTTCCTATGGAATTACTTATATATGTCCATCCATAACCACTCAATCAGTAGCGGGGCCTGGTGAAGCTGAAGTACATGCCAGTAAGCATAGGGCACAGAGAAAAGAAAACCATGGGCATCAGTAAATGGTCCAGTGGAAATCACATCATAATCACATGCTAAGTGCAATTTAAGCCAGTTCATCTAGTCACTTGATTTTGAACTGTGGGATGAAACAAGCGTATCCAGAAGAAACCTGGTAGCAAACGTAAGGAGAACATACAACTCTAGCTGCATGTGTTATATAACTAATGTTCTGCTAAACACAAATATGATTATCCAAAGCAGATGTGATAAAAACAGAACAGAACAAATATGTGGAAAGGCTATAAGCAAGACAAATATGAAGATGGACTTCATGCCCAATTTATTAAAACTTTTCAGAGTGCCAAACTGTAATACTAAATCATTAAAATAAACAAGAAAAGGCCACATGTTGCATTATCAGGTATAATTTATTGCTTGTAAACTTTTAGAAGTAGTGCCTGTAAAGAGAACAAAAGGATTGTTTCACAAATCTAGATCTGTCTTTAGATTTTTTTGATGTTAAATCAATTTTAGTCATTAGTTATATTACAGGAAATTGAAAAATAATTTCCAGAAAATAAGTTCAATTCAAATTTCAATTATTTGTTTGTTTAATAGAAATTTATGTATATATAAAAAGCAGGAAGTATACAAAATGGCAACATACACCGATCAGCCATGACATTAAACCATCTGCCTAATATTATGTATAGGTCTCCTTTGTGCATGCAAAAACAGCTCTGAACAATCAAGGCATGGACTCCACAAGACCTCTGAAGGTGTCCTGTGGTATTTGGCACCAAGATGTTAGCATTAGATCCTTAAAGTCCTGTAAGTAGCCTCCTTGGATTGGACTTGTTTGTCCAGCACATCACACAGCGGCTTGATTGGAGATCTGGGGAATTTGGAGGCCAAGTCAGCACCTTGAACTCTTTTTTATGTCCCTCAAACCATTCCCGAACAATTGCTGCAGTATGGCAGGACGCATTTTCCTGCTGAATGAGGCCACTGCCATTGGGGAATATCTTTGCCAAGAAAGGGTGTACTGCAATAATGTTTAGGTGGTACGTATTAAGGTAATATCTACAAGAATTACAGGAGCCAAGGTTCCCAGCAGAACATTGCCCAGAGCATCACTCTGCCTCCACCAGCTTGCCTTCTTACCATAGTGCATCCTGGTGCCATGTCTTCCTCAAGTAAACAATGCATAAACACCCAATCATCCACATGATGCAACAGAAAACGATGCTATCAGACCAAGCCACCTTCTTCCACTGCTCCATGGTCTTCTGGCGGTGGACAGGGGGCAGTATGGGCACTCTGACTGATCTGTGGCCACGCAGCCCCATACAAAGCAAGCTGCATTGGTCCAGATGGGCTAGCCTTTGCTCCCCATGTGCCTCACCGAGCGTTGGACATCCATGAACCCATCACTGGTCCACTGACTGGCCATCCTTGGACCATGTTTGGTAGGTACTGATCACTGTATACCAGGAACACCACACACGACCTGCCGTTTTAGAGATGCATTGGCCCACTCATCTTGCCATCACAATTTTGCCCTTCAAACAACGCTTTTCCACTGGCACACAGGAACAGAGTGGTACCTGACCTGTACCATGAACTGAGACTAGATCCTCCTCGGTTCCGGCTCACTTTGGTTTTCCACTACAGAAGGGATGGTTCAGTAAAGGCCTTGCCAGGTTTGGAGAGTGACAGTGACATAAACCTGCTTATGCACTTATTTGCTTATGTACTTATTTGCTTATTTACTGTTCACATGATGTGTACATCATGATTTACTAGTGCTAAATTTTGCTAGCAGGTTTACAAGAATCGCTGTATTATGTTAGCATCAACTGTTAACAGGATTAACAGGATTGGCTCGGTTCCTGCATGGTGGCAGTGGAAAAGATCCAAAAGTCACTCCTTACCTTACATTTATTATGCACTTATCCATTTTTCCTGTTTCCAAAATATCCTTCATGAACTGACTGTTCACTTGCATAACATATAATGTCACAGGTGCCATTGTGACAAGTGCCATTGTATCAAGATCAATGTTATTCATCTCACCTGTTAGTGGTTTTATTAACCTTTATTTAACCAGGCAAGACAGATTAAGAACAAGTTACAACTTTACAACTGTGGCCTGGCTGACCGGTGTATAGCTACATGTTGTCACGTCAAATCCAACATCTAAGTTCACATATTTGAAGGGAAAAAAAAAAAAATACTGGCCCGTACGGGGATCGAACCCGCGACCTTGGCGTTATTAGCACCACGCTCTAACCAACTGAGCTAACCGGCCACACGCACGCACACTCTTATTCTATATAAATGTCTCATTTCAACACACTCTACTGACAAATTCTTAAAAGTTCCAAGTTTTTAACTTCCCGATAGTAGTCAGGATTTACGAAGGTCGGCGATTTTTTTAGTCAACGCCTCAACCAATGCAAATAACCTTAATTGGGCAAAGCTAACTTGGTGTCCCCATGATCATTTTCACCCCAGCGTTCAGCTGCAACTAATACTAAATAACGTCTAAACGTCCACGTTAAACGGCCCTTTCATTGCAAATGCTGTTTTCTTTATAATGAAAAAAACAATAGGGTGCCATCAGATACGCTGTTTAGATCCCTAATGAGATACAAATCATTAAGCGTTTTATTCTCTAGTCTCTAATTTGAAGAATGGATTATCCTGCTGGGATCGCGTCAGTTCATGTTTTTCCACGGTTGTACAAATATGGTAAATAAACGTACTGAACGGCGGGAATGTCTACATTACTAGGATTGCACTTACCTTTGTTTATCAAAATCAGCTCCTAGTGACAGACTTAAAACACTTCGGTTTATATGATGAGCATAAGGTTGCATTTGTTACATTGGTCCATACACCCCTAACGAGTATTTTGATCACATTCTGCTCCACGAACAAGCGAAGGTCATCATCAATACATTGACAAATCAGAATTTGGCTCGCTAAGTTTGACCTACGGATGAACTTCCTGATAGCTAATAATATACCGTTGGGTCGTGGTTTAAGCTTTCAATAGACATTGAAATAGGAAAATAAGCGTAATGTTTTTGCACGTTCGTGCTTGGTGAAAAGTCTACTTGCTGATCTTAAGGGCCTCACGCAATAAAAGTGTAACTAATACGTTCATAAACCATTGTGCTATATGTAGTCCCTTATAGAGTTTTTCACCAGACGCCCATTTTTTGTAATTCGCCCTTAACCGTCGAAAGGTATTAAGCATTACACATTTTGGGGAAAAACGTCGTATTCCTTTTGACCAAGTCTCTCCTGGTCGCCGAGTTATTTCAGCAGAACATGTGGATCCTTCTCCTGTGCGCGGCCGCCTGCTCCTGGCCGCCGTGCTGCGCGCGTGGCTACGCGGAGATGGAAGCGCGAGGCCGCGCGGAGCTCCGGAGGCTGCAGGGCTTCGCGGCGCAGCCGGTCTACGGCGCGTGCTGGTCCCGAGCCTTGGAGCGGATCCGCGCCAGATGCCGCCAGTTCACCGAGGAGACACAGAGCCGCGTTGCGCTGGCTTTCACCCACTGTCACCTTCGCAGGTGTTGGAATTACTGTTATGTGGCTGGATCTTGTGCTTGCGTTTGTAATTTGTATAATCTGTTTTCATAGGAAAGTGGAAATCCTATGGGTTAAACGCAGAGGGTCAACTTTTAATATTTTCCACATTTATTTTCAGTTATCTTATCACTCAGATCAACTCTTAAGAGTCCAGTTGATCACCTCGCTGTGTCAGGATTTATCAATACAATATTATGATTTGTGTATGGCTGGAAGTGGAACTGTATTGGGTGTGTAATTTTTTTCCCGTAGGTCAAATCGCCCATTCCCGGAGTGCATGGATGACAGCAATGTGAAGGAATGCACACAAGACATGGATCCTGTGGCTTTCAATACATATACAGAGTTCTTCACCCACGTTCACAGTATCTGCCACTACCTGGAGAGCGAGCGCTGGCAGCACCGTGCAGAGGGCACCATTCACAGGTGACCAAATGCAGTGGGAACGCCCTGTCATGGGAGACTCTGTGCACCTCGGGCCCCACAGTAACAGCTCTGGTGCCGTTTTCCTGCAGGCTGACCGAGAGTTCGGCAGGAGTGGCTGAACAACTGGCCTCAACTCAGCGCATGGCTGAGGATTTGGTACAGGCCCAGCGTGTGGCCCTCAAGTCCCAAGAGGCCATACTGCGTAATGGGGAGGAACTCAAGTTTACACTGCATGACTCCACACAAGGTGATTGTATTGGAAACAGTATACCGGATGTGTACTCTCTGGCAATTTTTTGCCTTTCCAGGGGGAATGCAAGTCCAAATGCATTTTCCAAGGACCATCTGGACTTTCTTGATACTGATGGATGATTTTTACAGGATGGTTTTTTCATTCCTTCACATTGTTTCTTCACATTGCCTATTCTATTTGAATTTGTCTTGCCCAATCCGATTGTCTAATTTCGTACCTCTCATGCACTCCGCTGGCCCGGCAGGCCTGAAGGATGTCTTTGCGGATCTGCAGCACACTGCGCAGGAGCAACAGTTGGCATTCTCTGAGATCTTTGGCCGCATAGCATTCCTGCAGAACTTTGTCATGTCGGAGTCCCATACACTGGGCTCCCTGCTGTACAACACACTGGGGCTGTGCGTCGCCTTCCTGCTGACAGCCACCAAGCGCACTGCTGCAGCCAGGTGGGCTTCCATTATTTGAACTGGTGACACAGTACTCATGCAAGACTGCCATATTGTTTGTACTTAACAGCAATGGGAAGCTTATTCAGAAATTAAAGGTCAGAGATGTGCTGCTTCTTCAACTACTGTGTAACCTGTAGTAAGGAAAATAATTACTTTGACATGAGGTACGTAAGGAGAGTGCACCCTCTGCTATCTCAGCAGGCCATTGCGATGTGTTACATGCTGCACAGCAGATTTTGAGGGGCTTTTTTTGGTTAGAACTGGGAAAAAAATTGTGGTATTTTTTGTGAATTCTTTGTGTGTAAAACATTTTTTATCTGTAGGCTAATCCTTTTCGTGCTGGTGGCAGTAAACGTGTATTTGGAAAGGATAATCTGTAATGCTGTGTTGGACTCCACGGATTCTGGGTACCAGCAGATGGTGAGTACGTAACTAAATTACTTTGTCGATCATGTTCCACGGAGGCCGTGCATAAAAGTCACTGGCAAAAGTTCAAAAATCAAGGTTATCTGCTGCATACCCCGTAACTAAAAGCAGCATAATTAGTGGCTGTGTATTTTACTGCTACCCTGTATACTATGATTGTCAAATGATCTAAAAGTTTACTCTGAAGAATTCCCCTAGGTCGCTGACTGTCACTTTGTTCCTGGCCAGGAGCGGATTGACCAGCTGGTGGCGCTACTGCGGCGAGGCATGGTTTTCTTGGGACTGCTGGTTCTGATCTATGTGGGAGTGAGGTTCAGGGATGTAAGCAGGGAGAGCCTGGAAATTCTGACCCAACTGAAGGAATCACACTCCAGCCTTCAGCTGGCTCTGCAGAAAGCTGGTGACCTACCCCTCCCCTGTCTTGCACTTGCACAGTTTCATGTACCTTAGTCATGTGATTCTAGCTCAGGGGTGGGCAATTTTATCCGCAAAGGGTCGCTGTGTATGCGGGTTTTGCTGCAACTGCCTAATTAGATTACTAATTAGAGGACTGATTGGCTGAAGAGTCCTCACACCTGGGTTTGAACAGCTGACCTACAGGTTACCCCAAAAACCTGCAGACACACCGGCCCTTAGCAGATAAGATTGCCCACCCCTGCTCTAGCTGTTACCTACCATATCCACACTTACAAATGAGGAACCTCTTTTCTTTTCTGTCCAGAATGCTTTAATAAGGCTGTTGCTGAAATGCAGCTCATGAAGAAGGAAGCAAGAGAGAGTCTGAGGGCAGAGCGCTGGAGAAGGGTCAAGGATGAATCCTTGAGTACTGCGCTACAGGATCAGTCTGTCATACTCTTCAATTCTTCCACCCTTCACATACCATCTGTTTCACTCAGTCCATCTCGTTTGGACTTGGAGGAAGGTAAGACGTTCCTCCAACCCCCTCCACTCACCCAGTCATCAGATGCTGATTTGGTGGCCACGATGTTACCCTAATTTCCCAGTAACTCCTGTTGCTTGCATTCAATTTGGCATAGGACCGATCCTGCCATTCAAAACTACTGTAAATTCAGTGAATGAAAATGATTTTATCCCAAGACGTCTCCAGATCACTTTGAAGAATTGAAGCACGAAGATGCCCGAGTGCTTTTTGATCATGATTTTAAACTGGCAGAATTTCTTGATTTGGCTCATTTTCTTGAACATGTCACTTCATCATTTCCCGTGCAATTTAATGCACCAGTGCATTTTTTTAGTCGATGATCTTTGTCTCTAAACACTACTCTTGTGCTGCTTGGAATTGTGGAGGCACTGTCTTGGAGACCTCTGGGAGGCTTGGTCAACCTCAGCCCTCGCGCTCTCGAGGGAGGCCCCCCACCGCTCTCACGTATAGCGTCTTGGTTAATGATAGTCAGGTAAGCGCACGACCCAACAGACCAAATAATGTGACTAGTAGGTTCCTGGAAACAGAGGTGCCCATATATAATCCTGTATTAAATCCAATACACAGACATCAAACCCCATTTGCCAATAGAAGGCAGAAGCCCTCTGGGTTGCTTACTTGCACCCAGTATCTCGTTTCCTTGGTGGTGTGTTATGGCAGGGTCTGCTTAATCAACTGTAATTTATGCTCTCTGTATAACCTTAATTAGGTTGTCATTATGCTGTGTCTTGTTCCTCTGCCTACGCATACACCCCTGGGCGGGAAGCAGCCGAGATACAATCTACGCAACAGGAGGTCCCTGCCGCCCCCCACGGAGCACAGAGGGAACCGGTGATGGGCGGGGCCTTGGAATGCCCGGCAGGACAGCATGTTCCTTCATACAGCAGCTGTGTGTCTGTGTGTACATATCAATATATACGTAAATGTACACACACTTATGGATAGAATTGTTAGAAAGCTAGCCAGTTTTTCATCTAGAATGTAGTTGACCAGAATGAATGCATACAATGAATATTTATGTACTATAGCATTCAGAACTGATACTGTCAGATTGCTGTTTAATTACATACAAGGCTACAGCATCGGAGTGTCTGTTTTTAAATTTTGTATGTGGCCGTGGTTTGAATCTGGTTACGGAAGATGGATCGATGGATGTTATTACAATGTAACTGTTTACTGTTTAATCATAATATTCATGGGAAAATCTGTAGTAGTTTTAACTGTTTTGGAAACGTCTATATAACAATATTAGAGATGTTACAGGAGAGCTTTTTAAAACCTATTAACATGGAGATTAACTCAAATAAATAATTCAACACTTTTGGCACTGAAATGAGTTGTCACCAATTCTCTTGGCAATACTGACACCTTCTGGTGAGAGTGCAGTAATAGTCTATGATCTGTGTGACTGTAATTGCAATAGAGTACTGCACTGCGGTGGGTATAAAAGTTTAGTCGGTGTCTGCGGCTCTATAAACTCTTAGTTATCAGTTAAATGGTAACGAGTAATGGTAACTTATTCTCATAGCTGAATACAGGTATCTGCTTATTTTGACTTGCCTTTAGTGGGCAAAGGTCTGATTCATTTTTTTCATCTGTTTATTATGAACGAAAAACAGGTGACTTTAATGCTTCAAATTTTCAGCTATTTATCAGTTTGGGGGCATAAGTTGAACCATATATATCAAAACAGGTCCATTTAAAAACACAGGAAATTATTAGAATTAATCATTTAAGAGTGAAGTCATTCTGCTTTAACTGTGGTCTAAATAGGGGCAGCCTCTGCTGGGAAGCAGCCCTTGGGCTTTGGACCCTAACTGCCCCATAAATGTACACAGTATGAGTGCATTTAACAGCTGGGCCTGAGTTTTTCCAAGCACCGTAAAGCAACCATCCTCTCCCTTTCCCTTCTCTGATCCTGGTAACGTACTGACTTCAGCATGTCTGTTCTGTACGCTTTCCTCATTTAATCAAAGGCCCTCACGCTTATGCAAATTGGATGTTTAATTTGATTGAAGTATCCAGAAGTAGCTGCTCATCGTACGGATGAAATATTTAACAAATTTGAGAATACCCACCTAAAAATGGCTGACCGTATGCAGTCTGTTCTCTAAGTGATCTGAATGTTCAGATTTAGTACAGTGTATGTTCACACATGAGTTTGCAGCTGGTAGAATCTAATGACTCAACAAGCACTGAGTCAATGTAAACACTTTCAGGAAATTCCAGTGAGCAGATTCAGGTGATTGGTCTGTCTTGCAAAACAAGATATCTTTAAAAATGTAATCGTCTGTGTTGTTAAGGTGTTGCAGTTTAGGCAATGCCTAAATAATGATATACAGAGTCCATAAATGCCAAATAGAACTGCCTGAATTCAGCCAATGGAAACTGAGGTACACACTTCCATGGATACTTATGCATGTCTTGATTCCCTGTTCTAATATCTGAGTTTTAAAGTTATCCCTGTAGAGTTCTATTTCCAGAATTTGATGTATATGTTTTAGGCACAACTTACAGCAATACACCAAATTCATACTGTTTACCCTAAAAACGATATCTAGTTTTAAGACAGCTTATCATGTGGCAAACATATTGATCATTAAGAAATATAGCAATTAACGGTATTTCCTGCTTTTTTTTTTTAACGCGTTAAAAAAGTTACTGATACTTTATCTCGGTTAGTTTTGGATGAGCACAATCAGTAGAAAGTTCAGTGGATTTTTTTTTTTTTTAATTGATGAAGTGTTCAGTTATTACCACTTTGATTTATTGCATTGAATTAGTAGTCTATAGTTGTATTCTACCTGGAGATCTGCGAACGGTTGGATTGGTCTACTGGTGTAAAACCTTTCCAATTCAGATAAAAATATAGTACCAAAAAATATAAACATATAATCTTTACCGGATTGAACGCAATATCCTCCGCATTTGAATATACGAGTATATTTTTGGCTGCCAGCTACCCGATTCTCCAAGCGAGATCACCGGTTCTAAACACTTTTAAAATGGATCCTATGAGATTATTTTCAATCGGTTGCAGTTAAACGTTAGTGATGACACATCAGATTGCAAACTTTAGGTTTAGAAATAGGCAGTTATAGCCCATTCTTTGGAGGGAAGTAAGACTCTCCTCAAAGCTTTTCAAGGAATCAGATTTCATGCACAATCCTCTTGGAAAAAAAAGTCCAAAATGAGAAACAGACTTTGGTAGAAAGAGATGGCGGAGGAGGGGGTGGAAGCTCGGTGTCGGATGTCGACGGACTAACGCAAACAGGAGCAGGGAAAAGAGCTGAGGGGAGGGGGAAGTTAAGTTTAACATACTCAGGACTGCAGTTTGACGGTATCGTTAAAAGTTTCACACAAAGAATGGATACGGACTATGTCATGAAAGTCGGCGGCTGCGATGGAAAAAAACTCAGAAACAAAACTACTCTGAATCAAGAGGAATAACGACTGAACTGTGTTTAAAACTGAACGCACAGATTTATACTGTGAAGACTTTATGTCTGATTTGAATTTGGGTAGAAGAAGCTGACTTTGCATATTTCTGGGATAACATTTTGGAAAGGAAATCGGGGGAAAACCAAAGCCAGGGCAACATCCGAAAACTAAATGCAATTGTGGCATAAAAGAACACGTCGGCTCTGTTGTTAAAACGTGGAATTTGTATTTTGTGCTCAGGAGTTAAAATGCAACTCTTAAAAATTAAGCTCGACGACAAATTCGTTATTGCAGAACTTAAATCAGGTTAACTGCAGTCTATTTTAAGTCAGATTTTTCTGAAAGAAATAAGGGTCGGAACCGGGATAAGGGAACTAAACCTCAGTATTGGAGGACTGAAACTCGACTGGGGTTTTGCCATTTTATGCCGCTTTTTATATCCAGGAGAAGTTTGAAATTCAACCCCCTCCCGCATACGTTTGGAATCTGAAGAACAATACAAAGACCGTTTCTGTCAGGAATAGTCTCCTGTTTACTTGAGTGGTGTCCTCTTTTCGGATTCAGACAAAATCAAGATAATACTTTTAAGTCAACGCACTGTGAAATATAGTGATTTTTTTTACAGTTTTAACGGTCAGGGATGTAAAGGAATGTTGCTTACAGTCGCCTACCTCGGCGCTGTTGAGTGTAACAGTTATCCCTATATGTCGTCAGATTTACCGAGGGCAAATGATTGTCCGCAATTTTCCTTCTAAAACGAATGACACAAACTGGTTTACAGTAATAATTATTCGCATACGTTGGATAATAGCTTGATTTAATAGTTATTTGATGGCGTTTTACATGTGTTTAGTGGCTTTTGATGGCATTTGTAGTCGCCGAGGACAGCTAGAGTGTATTCCGGCTGGGCACTGCAATTTGATTTGGGGGTTCTTTGCAAGTTGCAATCCAGACTGGGACAACAGCGCTTATTTGGTGACTGCTACTGGGACAGGCAGGTCGGACGAGTACCTGGTGGCGGAGCACGCCGAAGACCTGATTCCGAGGGGATTTATGACTGGACCGGGAATCTGATCACTTTTTTAACGCAAGGAAATCTGAGAATACTTCATATACCTGTGTACAGGTATGCAGTTTAACCGACCAAAGAGCGCGTTCATCAGCTTCACGCCACCGTTATTACCATCAGACACGAATTCCTTCTCCAGCCAGTTTAAGACAATGCGGTTCTCCTACCACATCAGCAGCGGCATGCCGAGTCCTCAGCCACCACTGCGCAGGATAGGTGAGCCCCGATTTTGCTATACAGTGGCAATATCGCATATTTTTCATCTTGATTACCTACTGCTGTGCATGTTATGTGTTCCGTATCCTCTTGGGTAAATTACGTTTGCGGCTTAATTCCCTCGCTGTGTTGTCTACCAGTCGTGTTCGTTATAGGAATCAAAATCATACGGACACCATCCTCTGACCTCACTGCAGTACCTTATGCATCAAACAAGGCAGCTGTATGTCTGTTTTCTAAATAAGGCATTTGTGCCTGTGTCCCAGTATTGTAGCTATTGTAAGTATATATATTTCTGAAAATGCGAATAACAAACAAGGTCATCAATGTTTTTGCAAGGGTTAAGCAACACATGCGATATAGACGTGACTTGAACGCTAACTCGAAATATAAACAAGAGAGACTGAAACTGTTTATTTAACGTATTTTTGCATGTATATTGTATGGTATAGCCAAGATAAAGGGATTGGGTCAGCTATTCACGTTAATAATATGCGAAACTCACTTACAGTATATTTGATTATCCTTTCTGCTTCCGACAATGGTATAACGATTGCATTAGGATTCAGGCTGTTATGGGATTAAGACTTCTGGATTTCTTTCTCCGTTTTTTGTCCTCATCGATGAATCTTAGACTACTTGAGTAACCGGTAGTTTGTGTTTTCCTTTTCCACCTTCGAAGCAGTTCAGTATGTTGTTATTATTGTGTTCGTGTGTTAACGTCTAATCAAATTTCTTATCCAGCTAGCCTCTGCTGTCTAAGATTAGTTACTGTGGTGTGTTGCACCGGATCACACCTCAGATGAAAGACAGCATGTTGAAGGGATTTGGAAGCTGGATGTTAAGGGAATTAAAAAGACTAAGGTCAAGTGAAGTCAGTTGAAGGACCCTTAGACTCAAGGGGAGGTACATTTGTGTGGAGATCAATCATTTCTAATTAACTTTAAAATAGCATTGTATTTCAGTGAAACAGCATTTTAAAGCACTGTACAATACTGGGCATTCAACAATAATTGAATGTATGTTTGTATTTTTCTTGGAAATAGTCCATTTTTAAAACAGGTATAGCCACTCTGCTACTTCACATTTTATAATTACTGAATGTTTCATGCATTGGAGAAGCTGCTGATTGACTGGAACTGATCTATATACTTTTTTTTTTTTTTGCCTGTTTTAATGTAGAACCATTGTTGTCATCGTAAATATAAATGTATTACTTTAAATGGATTCATTTAAAGCAGTTGTCAGGTTTGGGCATTTTGAACAGAACTGGACAGCATGATACCTTAGGAAAAGTCTAAGTACAGTTACTTGTATTTTGCTTTCTGACATTTGAAATCTTCTTCAAGGAAAATGTATGTGTACTTTAAACCGGGATTTCACGCAGCAAGGAGAGGCAATTGACTGTTTTTTTTTTTTTTTTTGACAAAGCAAATGCAAAAAAACAACTCATTCCACTGTTTGTGCCACTGCTTCATCATGGGATTGAACCCAACCACTTGGAAGCTGCTGCATCATTTTATCGGTGCTGAAATTAGATGTGACCCCCAACCCAGATGCTACAAACACTCCTGCACAGCTGACAGTATGTCCATTTGGTGATATGGAAGAAACATTGTTCACATGTCCTCACGTGCAGACAGAGCTATTTCTGTAGGGCGCGAAAATCTGAAATGGATAAAACCGGCTTTTAGCTGCCGTGCCTTGTACCATGCTGTGGCAGCTGTTACAGTATGAGCCATAGGTCTGGATGAAGGGTAGGACTGCTCATTCTCAACACCCATTCAGCCTGCCATCTGAAAAAATTATAAACGGTTAAAACTGAAACCTAAACAAGAGCAGACCATAAAAGGGAAGGTTATGAATAAGGAGACAGACGGCGGCTTTTAGAAGAGGGGGGCATTTATTATAACTAGTGAACCTGTATGTTATACACTCTATCAGGGTCCCTGTTTACACTATGAAAATGGCAATGGGGGTGGTGGCTCTGGAGACGCGGTGTGGCGATCAGCCTGGATTCGCGGTCAAGTGTGAGCCGGGCTGCTTCCCTGTTCCCTCTTGTTTGTCAGGTCGGTCTGCAAAGTCCAGAGCTGGGAGTGGGAAACAAGAATTAGGGCGCAGTGCCATTCAGGTCTGGGACACTGAGATGCTCTCCAGGAATGGTGGGCAGCTGTAGGGGTCTTTGGCCACTGGCAAAAAGTGTACTTTATATGTCATGTGCCCAGCAGGAATGTAATGGATGTGCTAAGTCCCGCCCCCTTTTTTTGATCTTAAGATAATTAGCTAATTAAGTCAGAAATAAAGAGAATGTCAGCTACCTTGTCTTGTGCTTAGCATTGAGTCCAAGGCAGGGGGTGCAGAATAGTAGCCTCCAGCTATTCTTTCTTCTAATGACATCTGAGATGACATGGAGCAGCATGGTTTTCTTCCGCTTTAGATGTTCTCATAGAATGGTGCCAACGTTTTGTTTTGTTACAAGCATTTATTTAAGTCTACTTAGAGTGCTAACTAGGGAGTGTTGGATGAATAAGGAAGACATCCTCATGAGGACAAGAAATGTTCTGTGACTTATGTACTTAGTTTGAGAACTTTACTTAAGTGCCCCACCTGATGACTAGACCCCACACCCCCGAGGCTGGGATCTGAGCTGCAGTTTCTGCGCTTAATGGCAGAGTTTTTAAATTTGGCAGCAGAGGCTCTCAACTGTAAGTGGAACCTTCAGGGTAGAGTTATGTTAGTATGGGATTGTCTGATTAGGTTATTTTTTTGTTGGAAGATGCTGTGTGGCTCTTGTTTCTATACCACATGCACATCTACCTGGGTGTTCATTGGAAGCACAGCCAAGCCTCACTTATACTTTAATTTGCGATTAGCTTCATTTGCTAAATAAATAAATGTAAATGTATGGATCAGAAGTACCATTGTTCATATATGTATGGTGATATCTACCCAGACATCCACAACTGCATATGGAGTGCAGAGTTATGGAAAGACTGTAGCCTGTGCCAGGAAGCACAGGACAGGTGGCAGTGTGCCCCGGAAAGGGATGCAGTTCTTTCACAGGGCACATGCACACACACACACACACACAGAGACAACACCCACATACACGTGCACATGCTCAGAGTTAAGACCATTGTACTGATTTATACTGTTTTTTAATTGTTTGCAAAGTAACTTTTGCCTTTTATGGAATATAAATAGAAACATGATTGTTTTTTTCAATTGTTATTTTGCAAATTCTTCTCCAGGGGAAGTAATTGCTTTTTATTCAGCAGCCTGAGTCTGAACATTAATTTGGAATAGCAGCTGCCCCTGGGTACACATGAGTAAGACGCTCTGTAAATAACACATGCAAAGTGAGTAACCCCTGTAATTTCATTATGTGATTGAACTGAATTGCAATGTCACTTAGTGTGTATGCATAAAGATAAACAGCAACTTCTGGGCTGTAAAAGAGCAGGGCTGTTCTCTCCTAGAGAGACGTTCCAGAGTTGGGAGTCTCTATTTGCATTTCAGCTTCGTCTGGCCCAATACCACAATTCCCCAGTTCAGAATCACATGTGCTGGGTGGGGGCTGACCCATTGAAAACTCTGTCCTGCTATATTCTCTATTATTCAGACCAATGACTCAGAGATACTCGGCCATGGTGAGTTTAACATATGTTTAGCACATCGAAATTCCTATGAAGAAGTATCCTCAGATCAATGGATTAATTGAAATTTCTATTGTGTAAATCAATAGTTAGTTGTCGGTTTTGGCCGAGGAGCTGTTTGTGTGCTTGCATTATTCTCTGAGCGTATGCCAGTCTCCCACTTTAGCGCTACATTGTGTAATCCAGCAACAATGGAATCCATGATGTGTCCCTTTCTGATCTTATTTACTTGCATTTTTTGCAAGTGTGCCTTGCACATGAAACTGGGACCTTACTGAAGATTTGCTTGGTCTCTCTCTGAAGTCCTTCACACAGAACACTGTAGCAGTCAGCCGTGGGCTGTGGTAGGTCACTGCAGTTTTCAGAGCTCCTTCCTGGTGTCTTGACATTAGCCCTGGAAACGGTGCCTACAATCTTGACCCTTGACCTCTCTGATAAACATGTTACAGCAGGGGGCTCCATGGCTCTGTGGCAGTGACCGTGACCCAGGGTCTAGATCCTAAGCAGCACCACTGTGGCTCTCAGGCTTCACAAAGCTTCTGTCTGATCCCTCACACGCCACACAGTAACCACTTTACCAGAACATCCTCAGCAATGTAGCATATATAGAAATACATAAATTAATTCACTGCATTTATTTATTTATTTATTTATTTTTGTTAGGGTAAAGATATATATATATATCTTTACCCTATACACACACACATATCATTGATATCAGTTATAATGTAAACACACACACAGAGTATTGGGCCAGTGCATAACAAATAGGAGCAGTGTAAACCAGAATATCATAAAATTACATACCATGCAAAACAGAACAGTGGCACAGGTTTCCAAGTTTTTCTTCTGACTTTTATTTTGAAAGTATATAGTTATTGGGGTGAGGAACAAGAACTGTCATCAAACTGTTAGCGCATCACCGAACGCTGGAGATACCTCTCAATTAGGCTGTTTCCTGAAGCTTTTTTAGTTCCTTGTCTGGTTTTGTAACTGGCATAGACCTGTAATGTGCAACCTGCTGCGAATTTCTGAGCAGCGCCGCTTCGCCTGGTTATGCCACTGAACAGCGACAGAATGTTATTTTGACACTGGGTTTAATTTACCTTCTTGTTGAGCAATGACTTCTCCCAGAATTAGCGCTAATGGGATCGAGTGCCTTTGAGATTTCACCTCACAGCTGCACTTGCGGTTCATAGGGCCATTAATGGGCTGTCAGTGCTGTGTTTTAACTTAACAACATGGTTACTTATGGTCAACCATGCTCTCCAAGAGCTAGTTATAAAGCCTCAATTTCATTAGTGTGGCGTGAATCGCGTATGATTAGTCTGATACTTAACACAGTAAGAGCTACAGTAACTGGGATTTGGGGCGCCACCAGAAACTCCCCCAGCCACCGCTCTGGGGCGTCCTTTTCCAGTGATGAGTCTTTACTCCTCCTAGCCGTGACTTCAGCAGGGCCCCAGTGACCCGGGACAGCCGAGAATGCAGACCAGTGGGTCTGCCCTGACGCTCCGTGTCTCGTGTCAGGCGAAGGGCGACAGGAAGGGAAGCTGGCGACGTACTGTACAGCTGGCTGCAGCTGGGAAAGCGGAAGTCGCCTGAACTGTGGTGCAGTGGGAGCAACATCCCACCCCCTCCCGTACAATTATGCGCTGTGGCGGATCCGGGCCCCTGGCTGAGTGTCCGCGCACGGTGCAGGATGCCAGGCACACTGGACGGAGGTATTTAGGCACATGTGCTATTTGGATGAAACCTTTTTTCCTGCACTGAGATCTTAATTTAGCACTTAACACAAATACCTAAATTAGAAATTATAACTTTGTAATGAAAAAAAGCTTGTAAACAATGATTACGCTTCATTAATAGTACTTTGCCTTAGATGGTGATTTGGACATATGCCAGATGCATTCTTGGATTTCTGCTTTTGTTTATTTGCACTGGCTATTCAAAGCAGCTGACCTTTGTTGACCTTTATCGTCTTGTGCTTGTGTTCTTCCTGGCAGTATTTTTGGGGCAAATTTGGATACTTTAATCAGAGTTGGTGGGTCCGATTGACTGGGAAAGAGATGCTGACCTCACCCCCTGGAACAATAGAATCTGTGCTATGCCTTTAAAACAGCAGACATACCCTTTAAGAAGTTTGGAAAAAAACGCCCCCATACTTCTATAAAAGCCATCTGGAAGAGAGATTAGATTACACAGAAGCAGCCCATACTGTTAGTGAACGTGTCTGAGTCCTTTTTGGGGGGAAAAATTTGTGTGAGTGTGTGTGAGTCAGTTTAACTCTTAGAGCATGACTGGTAAATCTAAAGAGGAGTCACAAAAATTTACACCTCTCTGTACTTAAAAGTGGTGTTTCATAAACTAGAAACACATCCTGTCCAGAACAGTGTGCCAACACGCAAATTCGCAGTCTATTGTGCGATGCTCAGTAGTTTACAGTATGTGCTCTATTAGGCACATGCCAGCACCCCAGTTTATACTCTCTGGAAATCTATATCCACATTCCATTAGCAAGAAGCTAACGTGTGGAGCCAAGTCCCCACAATATGCTCAAGCCATCAGTTGCTTTTGGATCTGGAGGCATCACTGATGGTTTTATTGCCATATTTTTCCTTCCAGTAATGGTCTGGAGCCCCCCCCCCCTCTTATTTGGAGTCTCTTTCCACAGCATTAGTAGAAATGTGAAAGGTCACAGACCTTGATTAAGCTGTTTTTTTTTTTAATGTTTTAGATGTCCTTAGCTTTGGCATGCTTCCTTTATTCCAAGGTCTGCTCCACCAATTAGTGGTTAGGTTGGCACCGGGGGATGGGAGCCTCATTAACAAATGCACATGCTGCTTAATTAAGGAGGAGAAACCTTAACGGGCCTTATTTTCACATGGCGACATGCAGCACAGCCATCCTGCCCCACTCCAGTCCCCAGTGTCTTGTCAAGAGGAAAATGAATTCAAGCATTAACAAATACTTCAGACTTCAGTAGTAAAATTTTATAGGAGGTAAAACCACATTTCAGCCCAAGCTTAGGAAGTCTGTGTAAATATATGATGTGCAGTTTGGCATTATCTGACCCCCCCGCCCCCACCAGCTGAATGTGCAGTTTTTTCACACCTGCGGACACATGCTGGTGATAAATGTCCGCCTTTCCTACCATAGTGTCTGTACGAGCCTCAATTCAAAGCCACGTGTTTTTGTAAAAACCAGAACAGGTGAGTTAATGGTTTGTACAGAAATGTGGGGCCTGTACTGAAGGTTGAAGGAATGTGTTGATATGTGGTACTCGAGAGGTTCAGAGTGGGCTGTGCTGGACCATGTTCACGACGGGCCTTCAGCCCAAAAGGAAAGCTGCAGTCCAAGTGAACTACCAGGGAGGCAGTAAACACAGGAGCCCCATATCGAATTAGGGGAAAAGTGTGATTAGTAGACACATGGCGTGAACGGCGGGTGCAGACGTGCGACCACTATCAAGACAGGAGAAGATGTGGCACTCCATTCCTGCCACAAGCCCTGCACATATAAATAGCCCTGCGTGTCACTCGTGTGGCTGAGTAGCCCCTCAACCTTGCACCCGTTCCTCGTGTGTGGCGTCGATACCCGCTCTACCAGCTCCCACACTCCTTCACCCGTATCTGGCTCTTGGGACTCGTGTCTTTCCGCAGGGTGTACTGAGAGCGTCGTTACTGTCCTTATCACTGCCGTGCACTCGTAGCAGCCGCTGCTGTGGAGAGTGAGCGATCAGACAGGCATGAGTCCCAGTCAGCCAGCTGCCTGGCACAGAGAGGTGTGTGAAGGGAAGGGTAGGAGATCCGAACAGGATTCCAGGATGTGACGGGATGGAGGAGGGAGGAGACAGAACATGCTGCGCTCTTTGTTTGTGTGGGAAACCCCCCTCAGAATGGGCTCCCTGCTCATCCTAATTTCATTTACTTAACTGCAGCTGGTAATTCGATATTTAGGGTAATGCGGGTGTTTGGCCGCCATTGTCTGCCGCCACAGGCCGCTCTAAAGAAGGCATCCTTGTCAGCGCTGTCCGGAAGCAGCCTGGCTTCCCATAAAACCACTCTGAGTGCTGACTGAGGCTCGCGCTCTGCTCCCCAGGCCCCGGTGGCCCTGACCCCTGCCCCATCAGCGGGGGCAGCCTTATGTTCCCCACCCATCACCCTGCAGAAGGTTCACCTTTACAGTAAATAACTGACATCCCACAGGAGCTCAGTAGCAGGGGTGTAAAAAACCATAACGTGAAAGGTACTAGATGGTGATAAATATTGCGTAGAGACCGTAGAGGGATTGCCTGTCCCAGCTAGCTTGGGAACACCTGGGGATCCTCCAGAACGAGGTCATGGAAGGAGAGGTCTGGCACCCACGAGACGTGGTCTGAGGATGAGCAAATTGGAGAGATGGATGGAGGGATATCATTCACTCTGTGTACTTAGGTCAGCTTACCAATTAAGAAAATTCAACTGTGAATAATTATTTTGGAGCCATAAGTTGAAGGGAAATTGATTTGATTAGTATACTGCACTGTTTGTGGATGAAGCTTTGATCACACAGCGTTGCTATTAGCTCTTATGGAACGGATGCCTGATTGAGTTGGACATTTACATATCTGCAATCACCAGATGCTTCTGGTACTTTCCCTCCCAAACCCTGTTTGTTCCCAGTGTCAGTAGGGGTGAGCTGCCTAGTGAATAACAGCCCTGCTGTTTGTGCACAGCCAGGAAAAGGTTATGGAGAGCTTGAGTGTGTGTGTGTGTGAGTGTGTGTGAGTGGTGTGAGTGTGTGTGTGTGTGTGTGTGTGTGGATTATGTTTATATTACATTGTGGGGAACATTTGTTCCCCACAATGTGATAAAAACTTATTTTCATGTTGTGGGGACCAATTTTCAGGGCCCACAAAGATCTGTGAATGCAATAAAAAAAACAAGAATAGCAAAAGTCTCATATTTAGTTGGTTACTTATGGTTAAGGTTAGGGCTGGGTAGGGGTTAAGGTTATCATGTTGGATTATGGTTTTCCCCATAGAAACGAGTCCCCACAAAGATATAATTACAAACCTGTTTGTGCGCACATGTAGGGTAAACATATCCTTATGGGGACCGCTCATTCATTTCAATGGGAAAAATGCTAATGCTACCTATGACAACCTTAACCCCTACCCTGCCCTAACCATAACCATAAGTAACCTAACAAAATACAAGAGTTTTTGCATTT
>JAODJU010000108.1:11976658-11989083 GCA_026776725.1 Gnathonemus echidnorhynchus | reverse complement strand
TTTAGATAAGTTTAGGAGGGTGTTTCAAACTGGTAGCCCTTCATATGGCTCAGTACCCGTGAAGTAGCTCTCAGTTTCAAAAAGGTTGGTGACCCCTGTTTTAGGCTCTGATCACAGCATCCCTCCCTAAGACCCTCCTACCTCTTGCTGGTGATGCAGGACCAAGCCAATCCCAAGGCACTTTTCACAAACAAGGATGTTCTGGCCAATTTCTTTTTTGGCTCCATTAAGTGCCCCATCTAATTATTTTCCACTTACTTGCAAATTAGGCTAAATAAAAACCGTGGTTTCTACTGTAAGTCAAGAGCCTACTGAGTATTCTGCTGCAGCATGGCTCCAAGGTTTCCTGACTAATATTTGTAGTATGATATCAGTCATTATCTTGTTGTACATTTCCGTCATCCTAAGAGATTCAATTTCATTTATGGAAAATGGAAGATTATATTTATTATGGCTCAAACAGACTAAACTTTCAGTTCTTAAGTTGTTTTTCTGCAGATTTTCATTCTGATTTTAGAATGAACCAGTATGGAAAGTATCTTTACACTGTAATTTATAAACCCACAAGCCACACACACATAGTTACAGAAATGGCCTGTATGTCCGTTAGTTATGTACCTTACTTGCTAAACTTACTCTCCTTAGCTGTCTAAACTATCTGTATTAGCAATCTTAACAGATCAGGCATTGTGGGTGACTAAATAAGCTGCCTTTTGCTGAACCTCAGCTCTTAATTTCTGTATTAAGGTTGTTTGAGTAATATGCTGTTTCAGAGACTAATGAAAGTGTGCAGGACCCACATGTGGCCTCCTGGGACCAGGGCCAGGCGCTGCTGTAACTGACATGTAGAACCTCAAGCAAGATGCTTTTAGTTTTCTTCTGACTGGGGCACATTTCATTCCCTTTAGTCCAAGTTTGTGAGATGTTTTTTTTTTAATGCTTTTCAATAGCATATGAATAGTCATTTTATTAATCACCTGGGCTATGAAAGTTACTAAATTTAACATATCAAACTAAAACTCGTTCAGGTTGTAAGACTATGCATGCATACTTATCTTCAGCAAAGATTCTTCAATAAAAGGTCCACTTGGAGAAACAGAATAAGGGACAAAAAATTTTTGGAAAGAACTAAATAGTTCAAATTATTATTAGTGTTTTCATTTTACGGCCTGACAGTTTGTGAGGACAGGACCTCATATTTTGTATTAATCTAACGATGTTGGGCAGAGCTTCTTAAACAGTTTGTCATAAACGTACCGGGTCATTTTCAATGATTTATTTTAATAGAGATTATTACATTTTTGCAATGAAACATCACACATTTAAGTGTCAAATTTAAATGTACATATAGAAATATACATGTGAACTTATTTTTTAAAAATATACACTGACGTATATGCGGATATGTATCTATACATGAAGTATGTAATATGCTGTATATACAGCTTGTATATGTTAATGCACGTGTTATTACTTAATTATTTGCGCAATTAAAATGCTTGTACATTTTAAAACATAAATGGCTCGTATGATCCATTGCTGCTGATGCATAGAAAGCTTTATAACCTGACGTTGTTACTGGAAAAAAAAGCTATATTTTCTGGGAGTATGGGTTACAATAATGCCGGTTTACAGCAGGATAGAATGGATTTCGTTGGTACTGTATTTGTATTCTCAAGTATCGTCTCAATCAATGAAGAGCTAAACACACTGTCTTTAATTTGTTGTCAAGGAAACCAAAATGGGGGGGGAGGTGGGGGTCCGAGATTGCCAGGTATGAGACTGGGAAGGAGACGAACGGAAACAGAGTAATGAGGACGGCAGGGAGGCGGCGGTGGACGGGGTCATTGTATGAGATTCGCCTATGTGTTAGAAGACTGCCTGCCACGATCGCACGCTGTCCGCCTTCTCGGATAATCCATCAATGAAAGGCGCTTGAAAAAAGGGACATTTAATCATCCTCGCGCCTGTTGTCCGGAGATAATAATACGCCGTGAATTTTTGTCGTTTATTTTTGGCATGATCAAAAGGCAGGGGGGATAACCGAGTCTTTCACACGACGGAAGAGACACCTACCGTTGTAATAGGCGTGCCGGCGAGGATACTCTCAGCTAAACCGGCGTTTTGGCGAGGGAAGGCTTTGCTTTATTAAAACATGCCGCATTTTTTCTTCAACGCGCATTTATTACGGATGGTAACAGAAAGACTTGTTGTATTTTAAAAGATACAATACTATCGTTTTTAAATCCCGTTTTGTCGTTTAAGCGATTGGGGGATTTGTGTCTCCCGTTCGGTTATTTTAATGACTGGTTTCGTGCTTTGCTGCGCGATGTACATGGATAAATCCAGTGTGCTCCGGGGTAAGGCAATGAACTGTTTCTTCACTTAATTGTGTTTGTCTTTCAGTGTACAATACATATGTATCTCTTGTGCACAGACTGAAGCTACTGAGAAGCGATGATTTCTAGCAAACTGGTTGCCGCATGTTGTATGTCCGTGCAATGCGTCTCCTGTGTGTGCAGCGGATCATGGATACATTTTGCATGTATGTACTGTGTTAGAATGAAGACTGTCCGGTAATGAACTGACGCTCTTTCGTATTTCCACTCTATAGAAAATGATGGTCTCAAATAAAACCCCACAGCTTTTAATAGAAATAACATTCACAGAATCTCATTTTCAAAACATGAACTCTAAGATTTTGCCGCTGTTATATGCGCTTGGATTTACAAATCCATGTACGAAGGAGTCCTCTGCAGTTCCTGACCCTGTTGTTTTTAATCTCCCTATTACTGTCTTAATCTTGTGCATTACTAGTATGACAGTTAATGCCTGAATGTGCAATTGATATCGCACCTATAGTACCGATTCCCTTGAGAGTGATGGGCTATTTCCAGGCTATATGTTGGACCTCATCTTTGGCTTGGATTCATTAGGTTGACTCAGGTGTGTGTCTGATTTTTGATGTGCTTAGCTAGGCTGATATTAATGGGATATTTGTTTATTATATTGCTCCTGAAGAATCAGTCTGTGGGCAAACGGTATGTGTTATTAGGGGTATAAACCCACTTGGATATGCAGTTTAGGGGGTGTGTCACACTAGTCCCCATGATCACAAACGTATAATTTTGTTATCCTCAAACGGAAGGTCATATACACATGAGAGACATGCTCATCTGTATTGCTTGGTTTGACAGCAAGGTCAGCCCTAATATATATTTTGAGGTATAGCGGCTAAATGTGTCCCTTTTGACACTTTAAGTTATTGTAACAAAAAGCTGAGTATATTTCCACGGGTCGAAGAAAATCAGCAGAAAATCATCTAAGTGTGTGGGCAGTACATTGTATAGAAAAGAGTTCAAAACTGTGAAAAATTAAAAATCACACCAGTGGAGGTCTGCATTTTGTCTTTTACTAACTTGACTCGCCTGTGTGATTGTTGGAAGTGTTAAGAGGGAGTTGAGAACCAAGGAAGGATGAGAATCAAGACAGATCATGGGACTAGCAAATCTCATGCCTTCCAGGGTGATTTTCAAAACCAGGAAAGCTATTAATGTTTTCTTCATTCTACTCTGCAACCCATCTGGCTCTCATACATCATCATGTGTATGTTAATCAAAACACATAGCCTCTGAATAGCCCGTTTCAGGCTGACTTGTTTTTAATTTTAAAATTGCTCTGCATGTGCTATTAGTTATAGATTACATTCATATTCAAGAGTAATAACAGTAAGTTTAGACATCCCAGATTGAGTTAAGTATCTGGAAAGTCATGTTGGTTTTTTTAATACTTTGTCAGTATGTAACATTGCCAGAATTGAATAGGTCATCCTCTGTTAGCTGTTAAGTCAAGAAGATGCCATAGATTTGAGAGTTGGGCCTGACGGTCTCTGAGTTCAAACAAATGTTGTTTAATCATTAAGGAAATACCTTGATTACAGCTTACCTCTTGAATTAGGTATGAAAATCGCATCGGAAACTTTCTACTGAAGGACATCAGGCATTGAGACGGCAGAGTGAGCTTGATTAGCTCGGTTTCTAATTCCTGCTATTTCAAGCTGTTTAACATCATTCCATATTTTCAGTGCTCTGATCTGAATAATCATAATGGAATAGATATGCAGTTTTTGCATAGAATGTTATTTCGTGTTTGAATCCTTTAAGTTAAGATAAAAAAATAAGCTTCTTACTTGGAATGAACTATGCCAGAGAGAAAGAGGGAATTTTCTATTGCTTTGCTCTTTCTGCCTTAATTCATATTGGGGGTTCCTATTGGACCATCCATATTGGGGGTTCCTATCGGACCATCCATATTGGGGGTTCCTCCAACTGTCACTTAAAATATAGGCATAGCCATTTCATCATCAGCTGGAGTGGATCTTCAGGCATAAGCCTGTTACTCACTAATTTCATCCTGCCTGTAGAGACGTTTTAGTTTGATTTTTGGCCACACACTCGATTACCGCACAACTGGCTCGGAATCACATCCAGCGGGGAACTGAAGGTTGTATATTTGTGCAATGTTGATCATTTGCACAAGGACATATTAATAAATATGCACAAAACATTAGGGCAGCAGCTATCACAGGGGTTAATGTTATGAACTTGCAATTTTAGGACTGGACACTTGAGCAAAGTGCAAAGATATGTTGCTCCAGTTAATTATGTAAGTATGATTGAATAAAACTGTATCTGTGGATAGCAAAGCTGGCCAAGCAGCTAGTTAATAATACATGAGTTTGCTGAGAATCCCATGGCCAGCAGAGTGATGTCACTGCTGGGCCCTTCAGCAAGGCTTTTAACCTTAGTTGCTCAAGGGACTGGCTGACCCGGCCTTCTGATCCACACTGGCTCATCCACGAATCATCTGCAAAATAAATAAAATGTAATGTAATGTAAATATTTTCCTCTTATTTATAGACAGTAGTCTATTAAATGTATTATTTTTGGCAGGGAGCTGTTTCCTGTCCTTATGCATGTAACAGAGTATTTTAATAGATTTTAGGAAGTTATCATCTTCCTATCTCTTCCCGTTTTTATTCACTCTTCTGAAACAAACACCTGCTCTTACATTTGTGTTTGCTAAGCTTTTTCTACTGCCTTAAGAACTTATCTTCGGGTTTTCCTCTGACTTATGGATGTCGCTTTGCCACAGCTGTTCATTGTTTGTAACGGTCGTTCTGATAGGCTGGGAAAAATGCTAAGACGACCACATGTTCACTGTGTTTAGCTTTGGTTTAGGACCTTGAAAAGATCTCGATAAACCAACATGATATCAATGAATTTTTGGTTTTACTGGCATGAACAATAATTATAATGTAAAAATCCAGGGGCTGCTTAGTTCCAAACCAATGTCCATCTGAGGTGTGTTTTCAGATCGCGACTATCTGCCTGTTCTTTGGTCTTCAAAGAATGACTCACTCAGGACACTTAAAATTCAGTGCCTTAGTGTTACTTCCCTGCTTTTCAGTTCAACATTTTTACTTAAAACTCTCACTGATCTGTTTAAATAAACCACAGTTTTTAATAGGTTGACACTGATATTAATTATTAGTTATTTATATTAGTTTCTGCAGAAACCATTTACCAGAAAGGGGAAGGGACTTTAACTTTTTTAACCTGTAGATCGCAGTATCTACCTGAGGACCATGCTTATTATGTGACTGTGAGTTGGTCCAATATTTTCCTTAAATGTCAAAGGACAGTGACGTTGAAGTTTGCCACTCTGCAGATGTGTGTAGTGCTTTCTTTCCTCAAAGCACAGAGGGTGTCTTACAAATAGGAGAAAGTCTCTCTTTTGTCTTTCTGATGATTGCATGCTCTACTGACCTTGGTGAAAATTTAAATAAATAAGCACGAATGACTGAGAAGCAAATCTGAGCCCGAAATAGCCTGGGTTGGCTGATGTTAGCCTGTCTCACTAAAGCAAGTTCAGAAAAACATGTGGAACTCATTTAACCCCCCAGCCCGGAGAAATGGGTGCGAGTGTCATCATATGGAACCAATTAAGACCATGTGGGGGATCGGCTTGGGTCTTCTAAAGATGGCAACATCACCCCGACAGCAGACCAGCCTACTGCATGACCCGTAAATGCCACTTTAAGACATGTTCTGGCTTTCCATGCTTGTTTTTGTAAAAGTCATTTTTAACAGAAGTGTTTTTATCTCTGCTTACTCCCAGTCTTCCACAGGGAGGTAGGGGCTTTGGGGTGGGGGGGGGACCACAGCAGTTCTGGTTTTTTGAATCTGTTGACATGTAGACCGCGCCTCCAGTATGCTGACCTACTGAGCACACTGTCACTGTCCTACTAACCACATTCAGTTGTAACCCAATTGCATGCTTGCCCTGTCCTCTAGGGCACCTCTGCAGCACCTTGCAGCTTGAAGCTTTACACGCTTACAGTGTTTGCTGCACCTCAGCTTTGCAGCCCCTGTCTGAGCCTTTAACCCCCGGCCGAGCTCATGGCAGCATGATTCCACGTGAATCTGTCCACCTGGAGTCTGAAATATTGCTGCTCACAGGCCATCAAGGTGCTTCTGGGTTCACAATTTCTGAAAATGGTTCACTCTTGTTCATAGTCCATTCACTGTATGCTCAGTACCACGGGGGCTCTGGGTGCAGCTTTCAAATGAAGGGTCTCGCAGTAAATTTGGGTGAGTCTGGCATCTTCGTAGCCTTCTGTCAGGTATAGTTATGTCAAGTTATATGCGGAAGTGGACTTCATATTCACAGTTATTGATGTGGGTATCTATGGAAAAACCTGTCAGTTTTGCACATTCATCATAAATTCGAAGTAAGACTTCTTGAGAACCTGTAGTTTATTTGGTTAAAAGTCTTGCTGTCATGCTGATGCACATTGACGTTTTATTGTGTCAGGTTTATTTTTGACCTGCTTTGTCAAGCATCTGAAGTGACTCAGCAGAAGCGGACCAAGCGAATAGCTCAGCCCCCACCTCTCCTTCCAGGTTCTTCCTCCTCCAGTCCGAGGCTCTTGACGAAGAGCCTCTCCCTGGAGCCAGGTCCCTGTGTTGGGAGCGATGAGGCCCCTCAGCGCCTCTGCTCGGACCCTGGACCACTGGGACCCCACCATTGCAATGGCACCAATGAGAAGACCCCCACGGAACCCGCAGCAGCTACTCCCAAAACACGCCCCCCCCTGCCTGGCCCCAAACCCCAAGGTAGGCCGCTCCCCCAGCGTGTTCCTCAGTGCACGTCCGTCTCAGTGATGCTGATCCACATGGGCAGTAATTGCTAGCTTTCATTCCTCTTTCCAGTGCCCCCGAAGCCTCCTCATTTACAAAGCGCTCGTCGACCAAGGGCTCCAGATAAGCCCCTCCCACCGCCCCCCTCTCGCCCTTTACCTGCGGACCCCCGCTCTGCACGCTGCACCCTGGCCCGTGGCGAGGGCACCCTGTCCCCCTCCTGTGTGCTCTCGCTCATTGAGAAATTTGAAAGGTAAACAGTGCAGGTGGGCTGTATGACTGTCTTCCCAGGAGAATGCTGCTCGTTCCCAGCCGGAGCAGGGCATTCTGGGAGGGGATTCCCTGTTGATATCCATGAAAGGAAACCTGTGGCCAGACACTGACCAAGCCTTTGCTTTGAATCCTTAAAAAAGCTAAATTCCCCCTGAGTATTCTAGTTCCCTTTATTGTGGAATCAGCTTTGGGGTATATACATAATTCCTGTGCTGTGCTTTTTTTTTTTTTTTTAATCAGAGAGCAGATCATCGTGGTGCCAGACATCACTGGGGGCGCCGTCTGCACGCCCAAACTGCCGGAGCCACCGTCTGGAGCAGGAGAGGTTGCCCCCCTGCAGCAGGAGCCCCCCGCATGCAGCCTGGAACCTCAGGAGATACCGGGCAAGGTGCTGGATGTGTCAGAAAGGATGGAGGAGGAGGACAATAATGAACAGAAAGAGGGAGAAGATCGGCAGGAAGAGGAGGACCTGGGTGCCTCTTGTTTGGAGCGACGGCTCTCTCTGGAGTCCGGCTGCAGCGTCTCCGACAAGCTGATGGACGCGCTGGAGATGCGGGAGCTGCTGGCCAGCCAGGCGGACGCGCCCCCGGAGCCGCGGCTCTCCCTGCCCCCCTCACAGGCGGACGGCAAGCTGGCCAACCGGGACAGCGGCATCGACAGCATCAGCTCGCCATCTCACAGCGAGGAGCTCTGCTTCGCCGCCGACGAGGAGCGGGCCCTCCACGGCAGGGAGGCGTGTCCCTGCAGCCCCGCCCAGCCCCTGCTCCGCCTCTCCTCTGCCCACTTCTGTGGCTGCGTGGAGGCAGCGGAGGGTGTGGGTTCGGCCTCCGCCGAGGGGGCCAGGGACTCCGAGGGGGACAGCGACATGGAGGAGGTCAGCGGCGATGAGAGCGAGTTGACCCCCACCGCGTTGCAGCCTTTGGTCCTGCCCAAGACTGAAAGACAGGACTCCTCAGAGGTGAGCGGCCTGCCATTAGGCACTGGGAGGACTGGGCTGCCTACTGGCATCATAAGGGCACCCAGAGGGTGATGCAGTGGCTGTGCTGCTCTGCAGTTATGCAGCGGTGTGACACTAGCAGTAAACGATAAAACAATTAATAATTATTAGGAGTCTAAGCAGCGTTTGTGGCTGGATCCCTGTTGTTTTTTCAGTGTAATTGTCACTCTTTCTCAGTAAAATGTATGCATTTCCAAAACAGACTACCAAATGCACAAAAACCATGGGAAATTTATTGTTCCTTAAAAATAAATGATTATTGAAATTGATATGCCTCTATGGCCTAAGTGGTTATGCTGTAGCTACTTGTGTGGTTTGAAGACAGAAAACAGAAGAGCTATTGACTGGAAAATGAAACGTGTGTCACAACATGCACTGTGGCCATGATGGGATACCTGAGGTTAACCAGCAGGGGGAGCTCAGTTACTGCCCAGTGAGGCAAATCAAGAGGCCAGCATGCAAGATGTGTAAAGCTATACAAGGATGAGTGTAGGACCGTGAAGAGTATCACTGTACATCAATCAATGAGTTATCAATACAGTAAAACATGACATATTTCATGTGAAATGAGGGGTAGAAAATGTTTGGAAGAATCATGCAAGAGAAGTAAGATAGGTGAATAGGGGTAAACAGCTGTAAGAGATTAGCACTATTAGATAGTGATTTTGCACAAAAAAATGTCCCAGTTAAAAGCAATGTCTGGGTCATGTGGAGATTCTCTGCTCTTCTGAAATTGTAATTAAATGGGACTAATCATTTTAGAATGGTGGATTAAAACCAGTCAACTCACAACACAGTTACAGTTTGAACTGCGGCCTGGCTGGAGTGTTTGGCATAATCATGTTTAATATAATGTTTATCCTCAGTCTGGATTATCTGTTATGCCAACTTGATGCCCCTTTTCTGGTTTATCTAGAGATTTCATATGTACCTTGAGGCTGAACTCATCATTCTTAATGGTAGAAATGTAATGTGTTATATTTATCCTTTAGCATGTGAACCTTTAGTCTTTCCAAAGATGGCTGCAGGTCAGTTTTCCAGTGCTGTGATGATGTGCTTGTACAGGCTCGTCAGGTTGCCTCCTCTGTCTTGTGCTTCTAGCTATCCGTCCAGCAGAGGGTCTTCAACATTGCCAATGAGCTCCTACTCACGGAGAAGGCCTACGTGTCCAGGCTGCACCTCCTCGACCAGGTGTTCTGCTCCCAGCTGATGGAGGAGGCGCGCCTGCGCAGCTCGTTCCCCTGCGAGGTGGTAATGGGCATCTTCTCCAACATCTGCTCCATCTACTGTTTCCACCAGCAGTTCCTGCTCCCCGCACTAGAAAAGCGAATGGAAGAATGGTGAGACTTCTGACTGGGACTTGAATTTTTTCCATTGCTCATCGCTTATTTTTTCTGTTAAGGAAACCCCACTGGGATATTTTGTATATGTCTGCGGGACGCTGATATGAATTTTATGTATTTCCAGGGAGCTGAATCCTCGAATTGGGGACATCCTGCAGAAATTGGCTCCCTTCTTGAAAATGTATGGGGAATACGTGAAGAACTTCGACCGAGCCATGGAGCTGGTCAACACCTGGATGGAGCGGTCTTCCCAGTTCAAAGCCATCATCCATGATATTCAGGTGGGAGCTGTTGTCATGGCAACTTGAGCCTCACTTTTAAACGTCCACATTCTACTCAGACTCGAGACCACTGTGATTTACCTCCACGGCTCATTAGGCCAAGGTTCCCGCCCTGTCAGGCTCTTTCCAGCTGTGGTATTAGTTACATTTTCCACTGCTTTCCCTTCCTTTTATATTTTCAACATTACTTTTGTGAAGCTTTTTAACCGAAGTAAAACAGGTGTATGTGTATTTTGAAATGATTTCATGGAATCTTGACATTTCATATAAAGCACATTATAGTCACCCTTGACATTTGCGAGGTTTGGGGTGGAAGATCCCCACAAATGTGAAAATTCACAAACAATACTTGGACCCTAACCACAACTCATCTGCCAGTCTGACAGCCTAAACGGTAAAAAAGACTATTGATTGCCAAATAAACAGTTTTGTATTGTACACTTTGCATGTCAAATTACATTTCAAATAGAAGCTGAGACAATGATGTGTGGCGTACACAACCCGAGACTTTTGATATTAAAGATACAGTATGCACTTACACAAAAAAAACTATGTAACACTAATGTTTATAAATTATATGATTTTATGCGGTCCATTTTCAGTTTTTTTTTTGGCTTGCACGTTTGTGAGTTTCTGCAATCTTTTAGTAAGCTCCACAAATTTTCCCATTTACTTGTTCATGGGAAAATTGTGAATAATCGAAACCACAAATGTCAGATGAGCAAATCTGGAGCGGCGACTGTAATTCCATAGTTTCACTGAAATAAGTGCAATTTTTGGCACTATTCAGCACAGCCTGAAGACAGCACAGCGTCATGCTCCGGATCTCTGTTTATTCCTGCTTTATCTATCATGTTATTATCTTTATTGGTGTTTTAATTGCATTCAGTATGTATCGCTTTCCTCTGACTGTGCCACACAACAGCAGTTAGTCACCACAGCTTGTGTCTTAACCGCTGTGCCTTATATCTGCCTGGTCCTGGTGGGACAGCATTACAGTGAGTCATTCTAAAGCACCACACAGCAAATCTGTACTGTTTAAATATTATCTGCATTTTCATCACGTTCACGTCAGGAGTCCCTGAAACCAAGTGTAAAAAGTGCTACTTGATCAATACCATTATCTTATACACATATTCCTATATTGTATTCTGTGATCAAATGCTTTCACTGCACATTGAGCCCTGTGCAGTGATACTTGCAGTTTCCGGAATCCGTATTGCATCCTGTCCGTAGCTCTGCCCTAAAATTAGATGCACTCCTGAGCTGTCAGTGAGCTGAGTGATGAAAGTGGAAATCCAGGGTGAAAGGTGTTGATGACGTACAGAACCGCAACAAGCAGTAACTGTATTTAACAACAGCATACAAGACACTCTGTGTGGAAAGGCTGATATGTTGTTTGTCGGCATTTGTGTAGCTTGTGGGCAATACGGGACCTGTCATTGTTTTCATATTCAGTTTTAATATCAACGAGTGAATTGTGTCACTTTTGACGTACTTCACGTTAAATTACTTGTCTTGGTATAGAGAAATGTAAATGCATAATTCCACTTGTGAAGCCTTTAAAAATTCTGTTATTTTTGATTAATACCCTTCATGCATGCAGAGTGCCCCATCTGTCGCGTTCAGTAGTGTGTGAACTCACTTTTGTTTCGCCTTTAATATTGTGGAATCAGAGAAAAGCTTGGCATTTTCCCGTTTTCCCTCTCGAGACAGTGGCTGAAGGCAGCACAAAGCACATTTTAGGCATAAGGCCTCCGACGGCCACCTGCAGTGAGGCTAAGAGGGAGACTGCTTGTTCAAAATCCAGTGTAGTGATGTAGATGGTCAGCTGGGGGGCGCCACAGTACACTAGCAGAGTACTTATAAGCCTTGGGCCTGAACTGCTCCGTAGCATCACATGCTTGTTCTGTGTACATAAGGAATATTGATGCACCACCCTGTCATGATTGTGGAGATTATTAGACAGAGGAGTGCACCAACAGAGCCTCCCCCCAGATGGAGGAGCGTACCAACAGAGCCTCCCCCCAGATGGAGGAGCGTACCAACAGAGCATCCCCCCAGATGGAGGAGCGTGCCAACAGAGCCTCCACTCAGATAGAGGAGTGTACCATCAGAGCCTCCCCCCAGATACAGGAGTGTACCAATAGAACCTCCCCCTAGATACAGGAATGTACCAACAGAATCTCCCCCCAGATACAGGAGTGTACCAAAAGAGCCTCCCCCCAGATACAGGAGTGTACCAACAGAGCCTCCCCCCAGATATAGGAGTGTACCATCAGAGCCTCCCCCCAGATGGAGGACTGTACCAACAGAGCCTCCCCCCAGA
>JAODJU010000108.1:11940991-11976558 GCA_026776725.1 Gnathonemus echidnorhynchus | reverse complement strand
AACAGAGCCTCCCCCCAGATACAGGAGTGTACCATCAGAGCCTCCCCCCAGATATAGGAGTGTACCAACAGAGCCTCTCCCCAGATACAGGAGTGTACCAACAGAGCCTCCCCCCAGATATAGGAGTGTACCATCAGAGCCTCCCCCCAGATATAGGAGTGTACCAACAGAGCCTCCCCCCAGATATAGGAGTGTACCAACAGAGCCTCCCCTAAGAGTGCCCTGCAGCCCTATTACTACAATTGGCTGCTAATTGTTTACCCTCATGCCATCTTAGGGTTTCCTAGAAGATAATATTCCTTTTTTATACCGCAGGGGGCGCCCCATCAGAGACTGGGGTGTATAGTTCTGTGGTGTGTCGGCCTTTACTGGTATATGATGTGCTCGTGTGGTACGCTTGGCGCTGCCTTGGGGCTCTGGCCGCCCCCCTTTGCCTCATGCTCCGCCTCCACCTGTCCCGCAGAAAGAGGCGGTTTGTGGGAACCTGACCCTGCAGCACCACATGCTGGAGCCCGTGCAGCGCATCCCGCGCTACGAGCTGCTGCTCAAGGACTACCTGCACCGGCTGCCGCAGGACGCCGACGACTTCAAGGACGCGCAGAGTGAGTGTCCCCACCCACCCTGTCCTGTCCTGCCCTGGCCCATATGTGCTGCGCCTTGCTGCCCGAGCACATCGTGCCCCCCCCCCCCCCGCCAGGCCTTGTATGGCCTTACTGTACATTATGGGGGGTTTGCCTGGGCCGCGGGGTATTTATGAGCGCCACCGCTCATAAATGGACTTGCTTGGATCAGCTTGGGGAAACTCCTCCGCTGTTACATTGTGCATCTCCTGCCCTGCAGAGTCTCTGGAGCTGATCGCGACCGCCGCCGAACACTCCAACGCGGCAATCAGGAAGATGGTGAGTGGACACGACCACCGGCAAACCACAGCAGCCCCCCTGTGTCCCCACAGCAGGGCAGCAGGCCCTGAAACCAGTGCTCTTTGTGAGGGGTTCATGAGGGACAGCTGTATCACAGTTTTATCCTGGCTTTCCTTTTCTAGTTGGTTACAGGTGATACTTACCTGTGTTTTTATAGGAGCATTTTACCTCCATCTGTGTGTATCTAAGGCCATGTGAAACTTTCATTTGCCTACATTCCTGTGTGCAGATGTCAGGGCTTCCTAGTAGCACAGCTGGTGAAATTGCTTTTTTTGGAGCGTGACTTCTGTGCTTTAGCTCACATTGTGCTTCAGTCAGGCCTTGGCTGCCAGCTGTAAAAACCCTCTGGCGGCATCCTGCATGACCCACTGTGCGCTAAGAAGCCAGCCAGCCTCTAAGGCACAGGAGGAAATGTAGACTGCAGCCTTGTGCAGAGCTGGAAAAGGCCAAATGCAAAACAGATCATTTCTCAGTTTTCCCGACCTAGGGCTTTTTGCTTGAAGAGTGTGTTGCCCTGTGTGTGTGTGTAACAGGAGAGAATGCACAAGCTGTTGAAGGTCTATGAGTTGCTGGGCGGAGAGGAGGACATTGTTAACCCTACCAATGAGCTGATTAAAGAGGGCCACATCCTCAAATTGTCAGCCAAGAATGGGACATCGCAAGATAGATACCTCATACTAGTGAGTAAACATCACTTCTATTTTTAAACATTCATTGTAAATATTTGACTGCCTGTGCAAGATAAGCAGTTGGAAGATGGATGGATAAATGGATGTACCTTTATCTGTTGTTAATTGTAGTTTTACCATTAGGGTTGCTGGTGATCTCAACAGCAATTATATCAGCCTATTCAACAACTCAAAGGAGTGTTGCTGTGTGGTTGTTACGGAAAGAGTGGAAATTACACTGTCTTTGTTTGTTACTGGGCCAACACTCAGCTCTGTTTATGACTGAGAAATTAAGTTAAACACTTGCAGATTTAATCAAGCCCATTGCAGGTGTTTTCATTACTGTGGCCCCTCTGCACCTGTGTAACATCAAAGGGTTCATTCTGAGTTACTGTGACAGAAGGTAGCCGGAAAATTGCCCACTGCTTCCCAGCAAAGGCCTTTTCGGTAACTTATGTCTTTCCCTGAAGTTCAATGACAGGTTACTGTACTGCGTCCCTAAACTGCGGCTGATTGGACAGAAATACGGGGTGAGAGCCAGGATCGACGTAGATGGCATGGAGGTACGTCTTGGACATCTTCTTTTTCCATTTACTTCATTCCGATCTAGATTATATATCACCATTAATTCGTTTCCAGATGTATGAGCAGGGATGTTTTTAACCACACAGTCTTTGATGTATCTCAGTATGCAGACACCTACTTCTCAGTTCAATTCAGTTCAGTTCAATTCAATTCAATTCAATTCAGTTAGGTTCAGTTCAATTAAATTCCATTCAATTAAATTTTATACAGTGCCTTCCACAATGTAGTCACCCCCAGGAGCTTTACATAGGGTGTATTACATTCCTGCATCATTTGTACACAATAATTCAAAAACAGGGAAAGAATTGAATGACAAAAAGAAATAAAGCTAGATGACAGCAGAGGAGAGGAACCAAAAACTCCCAAGTAGGGAGAACAAAATCCTCTGGGGGGTCCAAGGGCCCTGGCTAGCCAACCCCCCATCCCCCTTGTCTTGGGCGTGTTAACATTATAGAATTTTGATGCTCTCTGTTGCGTTCCAATAATATTAGGACTGCATGTGGCGAAGCTGCTGGAGGCTGGGATGATAGTGAGGTCACTTCCTTTGTGCCTTTTTCAGCTGAAGGAAACCGGTGGGGTGAACATGCCCCGGACGTTCCTGGTGTCGGGGAAGCAGCGCTCCCTGGAGCTACAGGCCAGGTGAGTGGAGCGCCGGCCCCGAGGACTGGCGGGCTGGGTGGGAGAGGCCTGCAGTAGCTGCAGCTTTACCTCCTACTTACAGTGCGGTGAAAGATGCAGAGGAGTGTAGGTCAGTCTGGGCTCATGCGGCTAGACCCCACCGCTGTGCTCACAGCCACGTGGCTCACAAGCCCACGGCAGTGTGTTTTATTACCGCCTTTCCATAAATGTGCACCTGGGACTTTTTATTGGTCTTAAACTTTTTTCCCCCCTATAGGACGGAAGAGGAGAAGAAAGATTGGATCCAGGTAGTTTTTTATTCTCATATTTTCTGTAGTTTTTTTTTCCCTTCTGTCTGTCCCTGCTGACTCCTGTGCTCCAGCGTCTCATCACGATTCCTTTCTGTCTCAGGCTATCCAGGCCATCATCCAGAGACACGAACAGACGCTGGAAACCTTCCGGGTTCTCAACTGCTCCTTCCGGGATGAGGACTACACCCCCCCCAACTCACCGGTAAGCGTGACAGTAGGCGTGTAATAAGTAGATTAGTCCACTTCTCTCCGTACAAGTGTTTCGGCGCCTCCTCGTTCTAACGTGCCTGGTCCTCCCTCCCTCCCCCAGAACAGCACAGAGCTGGGGAAGCGAGCACCGACACCCATCCGGGAGAAGGAGGTCACGCTGTGCATGAAGTGTCAGGAGCCCTTCAACTCCATAACCAAGAGGCGTCACCACTGCAAGGCCTGCGGTCATGTATGTCTTACTTGCCACAAAGTGTCCAGACATCGTAAAGTAGGCCCATGACGAACACTTATGAACACGCCAAACTGCCTACAAAAGAGAGTGACTAAGTGTGACATTATATTATCTGGCCACCAGAACTAAACCCAGTGGAGATGGTTTTGGAGAAATTTGACCAGAGAGTGAAGGAAAAGCGGCCAATCAGTGCTCAGCATATATGTGGGACCTCCTTCAGGACAGCTGGAAAAACATCCTAGGAGGCCACCTCATGAAAGTGGCATAGAGGAGACAGTAGGGTCAGCCAGTCAATCGAGTAACTGGGGTCAAGGGCCCAATGGTGGCATCACTTTATCGGCCACAGGATTTGAACCGGCAACCTTCTGAGTTACAACCCACAGACCTCCCCCCAACAAATTTTTGTTTAATACTTTTTTGGTCAGTGCATCATACCATATATGTTATTTTATAGTTTTTATGTCTTTATAATTATTCTAAAATGTCAAGAATACTACAAATAAACCTTTCTATGGTCCACGTTTGTGACTGGTATTGTATAAGTTCCACCTCTGGACAGAAAATACCTGCTGTGGTGTTTAGCAACCTGCTGTCTTCTCGGCTTAAGGTGGTCTGTGGGAAGTGCTCTGAGTTCCGGGCCCGGCTGCTGTATGACAACAACCGGGCCAACCGCGTGTGTGTGGACTGCTACACTGCCCTGCACGGAGTCCCTCCCTCACCTGCTGGCATGACACAGTCAACATACAGACGCAGGTCCATCCTGGAGGTAGGGCGCTGTCTTAATAAGAGAAATTGGTGGGCTGTTGGAACAGGGAGCGCCATAATGGGGAAAGTTAAGGCAATTTCAAGGGGCCCTAAATGACAGGGGCCCTAAAAAATTTGGAACATATTTAGATTGGTCTGCGTTGGGGGCCCAATATCATATGCTTTCATGGGGCCCAAAATCTCTAGCAGCACTAGTTGGAACATCAGATGATAGCCATTTAGTATTTATTTGTGCAGCTGATGTTTTTGCTGTTTAGATATACAAGGATTTTTCCACTTTGTATCCATTTAAAAATTGACTTGGCACTTCAGTTAACCTTTGTTCATGAGTTTGTACATACCAAGGAATTTGATACTGAAACCCTTTAGCCACAATTGCATCCCCTCAGCCACTTCAGTAGATGCACAGAATCTGATATTCCCACTGTAGGACTGACCGAAGTCCCTCGCATAGCCTCAGACTGAGAGCTCCAGGACAGCAGTGTAAGAGACGACGGTGCCAGCCTAACTGTGTGTGTGTGTGTCCGTCCTCGCAGAAACAGGCCTCTGTCGTGGCTGAAAACAGTGTGCTGTGCAGTTTCCTGCATCACATGGAGAAGGGAAGTGGTCGCGGCTGGCAGAAAGCTTGGTTCGTCGTCCCGGACAACGAGCCCCTGGTTCTGTACGTTTATGGTGCCCCACAGGTAAGAGGCAGACGGCATTTAAGACGTCTCATTTAACATGTTTATGTGTGCTCTAACTCTTTATGTTCTCGGGGCTCCAGCTGTGGCTGTAGTACTTCAGGACACTGAAGGAAAAGTCGTCCACTTATTGAGAAAAGGTTCTTGAATTTTCCCTTCAACACTGTCACATTTACACATGATTTTTTGTGCTTATCTGAATAGACACAAACATAATTCCTCTGGTAAGTGCTGATTTAGTAGACATCTCTCTTTTTTTGGGGAAAACGACAGCGGTTCAGACTGGTAATTTTCTTTGAGCTCTGGGCGTAAAACATTTCAGACAATTTAAAGCTGAGAGAGCTACAGATCAGGTTCAGTCAGCTATGATGCAGGGCCTGAGGCTTTGTTCGGATTTCAAGGACATGACTGGCGCCCCCTGGAGCCAAGGGGTGCATTGCAGCATAAATCTTCATCACCATACATCCTCTATCCAGCAGCAGCTAAGCCATTGGTGTTTTAGCATGCAAAGGATAACTCAGCATTAGAAATTTTTAATTATCTAACAGATAAATTAGGGAACAGTACATTGTAGTGTTATTTTGCGATTATAGGCAATAAAGGAACTTTTACAACTTGTTTCTTCAAGGTTGAAAATGACTGGTAAGTGTTACTTATTGGTTATCTGATTATTGTGATGAATAATTGAAATGTGCCGTTGGTGATTATTACAAGATTAGAGTCCAGGTGTCATGGGATGCATGCGGATGCCCCTCCCCAAGGGGAAAATGACGAAAACCACCCCCTTCGAAAATATACCACCCACCCCCCATTGTCCCCCTAAAGTGTTCTTTGTAATTTCATTCACATGAAGGTAAATAACATCTCAACCACTGATTACAGTAGAAAATATTTGAAACTTTTAATCATTTTATTGTCATGTCTATCATCATAAACATACAGAATTTCTATAAACACAAAAGAGGTATGCATTAAATGGAGGTTTTTACATGTGACTGAAGGATTAAGGTAATTAGGCTGTGCAGAGTCCTTATTAATTTCATGCAGCATTCTCTTAAGTGGAAGCTGGATCACAGGCACAGAGGCTGTGCGTGTCTTAATGAATGCTATAACGCTTCTGGTGTGTGTGCCTGTCTTAATGAATGCTATAACGCTTCTGGTGTGTGTGCGTGTCCTAATGAATGCTATAACGCTTCTGGTGTGTGTGCGTGTCTTAATGAATGCTATAACAATTCTGGTATGTTTGCGTGTCTTAATGAATGCTATAACGCTTCTGGTGTGTGTGCGTATCTTAATGAATGCTGTAACGCTTCTGGTGTGTGTGCGTATCTTAATAAATGCTGTAACAATTCTGGTATGTGTGCGTGTCTTAATGAATGCTATAACGCTTCTGGCGTGTGTGCGTGTCTTAATGAATGCTATAACGCTTCTGGCGTGTGTGCGTGTCTTAATGAATGCTATAACTCTTCTGGCGTGTGTGCCTGTCTTAATGAATGCTATAACGCTTCTGGCGTGTGTGCCTGTCTTAATGAATGCTATAACGCTTCTGCTGTGTCTGCCTGTCTTAATGAATGCTATAACGCTTCTGCTGTGTGTGCCTGTCTTAATGAATGCTATAACGCTTCTGCTGTGTGTGCCTGTCTTAATGAATGCTATAACGCTTCTGGTGTGTGTGCCTGTCTTAATGAATGCTATAACGCTTCTGGTGTGTGTGCCTGTCTTAATGAATGCCTTTTTCTGCCCACTGTCTGTCGCAGGATGTCAAGGCTCAGCGCAGTATACCCCTCATTGGCTTTGAGGTGTCTCTTCCAGAGTCATGTGACCGACTTGAGCGACGCCATGCTTTCAAAATTAGCCAGAGTCACCTCACCGTGTACTTCAGTGCTGAGGGGGAGGAGCTACAACGACGCTGGATGGAGGTGCTATCAAGGGCTGGACGAGGAGAGGAGCTGCAGGCTCACGCCCCCATCTCAGAGGCTGTAGAAGAGGAAGGGGAGGACCTCGTGTCTGCAGGGGAAAACACGTGATTGTGACACCACTGTGATTAGTGACATCCATCTTGTACACACACTTTGCACACCTGTACACTAACTCTCCCATATATACACTCTTAATGTCAATGGTCAGTTGCATGAAACGCCAGCAGATTCACTTTCTCCTTGTATCTCTCATCTTGTTGGTTGGATGTTTCCACCAAAATCATGCTTAGCCTAAAGGTAATCTATAAGAATATATAGAAATATTTAATATGAAACAGTGCAAATACAAACATTCTTCACCATAACCCATCAGCCCAGCTTTTGCCAAGCATATTTGTGGTTTGCAAAGAAATCATGGCTTTGAGAACAGGTAGACTTGGCAGAGAGGCTCCTGTGTTTTCCACCTTGCTGTAGAATGGCCATTTGGGGCTGTTCACCACAGCCCTGCGGTGACGTGAAAGGAAGCTTTTAAGAAGACGTGAAAGGTGCATTGGGTGGACTGGCATGGCTCCCTGCTCGCAGATGCCGACAGAGCTGCAGGCCTGAAGAGTTTCCCAGGACCAGCTTGTGGTACATCGGCAGCTGCTCCGTCTGCTGAACGAGGGCGTGTTTCTTAACTCGGCTCTGGTGGACAGCTGAATGAGATGGTGGAAGACAAGCAAGGGCGTAGATTTGGGTATGGACTGTAGGGACACGTCCTTACCAATACTGTGGAAGTACCCTGTGTGTCTGGGGGTGGAGGGTTGTGGGGTTGATTTGGTCCCTACCAACACTGAAACCAAACCTATGCCCTTGGAGACAAGCTTTCCTTATCAGCATTTTGTGTCTTTAAGTATGTTCTGTCTCAAAATTATGTTATGATTGGGTATTGTAAAATTGTCTGGATATGGAAGAAAAAAATCTCTCACCAAATTATTTGTTATATTTTATGGTAGCAGTTTTACAAAACTTGTGTGATTATGGGAGACAGATTTTTTTTTTTGTACAGTTTCACAACCATAAAACTAGTAATTTCTCACCAATGTCAACGGGTTACCACCAGCCAAATGTTTTGTGCCTGCTAAGTCTTTCCTTGCCTGTGCTGACAACAGTTGTTATCTACTCCCTCGTTATCGTCTGAGGTTATGTAGCTTCTCTGCCCTCTAGTGGACAATTTAAAATATTGCACAAATCTATGCCAAAGAGCGAATATATATCTTCAGCTTGGCTTAGAGGGAAATGTTAGTATCTAGTGATCTGTTACACTCCAAATAGACTGAAAATTGAGGAGACTTTAAAGAAAGTTAAGCAGGTAAGTTAGTTGGCAGTTTTTTTGACAGTGTGGGCACTTACTACTATGTTCAAAAGGGAAGGCTTCTTTTGTTTTTGCACTTTTTATGCAAATCAGTTGTTTTTTGCCTTTCAGATAATTCTGCTAACAGTACTAGTGGGTTAAAAGGCAAGTGAAGTTTGGCCTTCACAGAATCAAATGTATAAATAAAACAGCAGAGTAAATTCTAATGGAGCTGCTGAAGAAGTTAATTAGGTCGATTTTATGATGCTTCTTTCAAACATAATATAAATGTCTTGTGTTGTTTAAATGACATCTTTTTTTGTTTGCAAAATTAAGGGTTGTAATGCCAGAAGAAAACAGCAATTTGTTTAAACTTCTTCAGTTCATTTTTCTTAGATGGTTGGTTGACTAATGTATTAAGAACCAGACAGAATACTTGAACCACAATGGGGTTAAAGAGCAGGGCAGACACAGAGAACCCTAACCGTTAACACAACATAAATAATTTAGATTATCCGAAGATAAAACTGACATCCACTTTAGAACAATTTACCCCAAAATCATACATTTTTGTAATACAGATGAATAAATGATTTAGAAATACTTTTGTATTGTATTTGGATATCTGCTTGGTAAAATGAAAAGTTATGCTGTATGAACCCAATAATAGGTCCCATTTAAATATCTAAAATAAGGACTTGGAGAGAAGTCCTATCATTTGGTTTACCATAGAGAGATTGACTTATTTGGGAAATCTGATATTTCAGGCTGCAGAAACTGTTGAAATATTATACATTGGTGTGTTATATAAAAATGGACTTTAGCCAGAGTTGTTTATAGTAGAGTATAACTGGATGAATGTGTGCATGAAAGATGATTGACAGTAATGGGCTTTCTCCCTATAATTTGAAATGTCTATGTAGATATTTAAAGATTTGGTTGCAGGGAAAAGATGAGATTTATGTGACAAAGAACGTGCATTAACCTTTTCTATATGGCATTGTTACCTTCAAAAAAATAAATATATGGTAACGTGAAAAATTGAACATTTTAGATTAAGTACATAAATATTGGGGGGGGAACAAAAGGGTAAAATATATTTGTAAATATAATTTATTCCGTTTCATGCAGGCCAATGAGTAAAATAAGACTGGCAACTTCTTATTTCTATCTCGTGCAGTTTGAGTTGGATTTGTGATCATAGTGGTGGAACTTATTTTTAGGAATAGCTTTTGTTCCTTACATGACCACTTGGGTTCCCCAGGCTGAAGTGTTTTTTTTTTTTTTTTGCGATCCATGAATGGAATAGGATTACTGTGTCCTGTCTCCCTTCATTCTTTCTCTCACAATGTAGGTGAGTTCATTAAAAAAAAACCTGCAAATCAGCTATAGATATTTGTTAGATATTGTTTTGTTTCCTCATTATTGTTATTGTTGCTCTTGATGTTGTTCTTGTTGTTGATGACATTGCTGTGGTTGTGGTTGTTGTGGTTGTTATTTTTTTGTTTAAAAGCAATCACTTGACCTAATAGTAAACCCGGACCAGTCATAACCTCAGAGTTTGTGAGTTTGTATATAACAGCTTAGTGTTCTTACTCCCTCTGTACATGATTCATTTTTCCTTGTAAGCAAATGCAATATGTGCCTGATTGGTGCGACAATGATCCTTGATTGTTTTTGGAGGACGTATACCCATGATTTAAATGAAACTCAGTGGTCAGTGGAAGTACAGTACTGTTACTCATTAACCAACTCATTGATGTTTATTGTTTCAGTTAAAGTTGTTTTGAGCCACTGATGGATAGAGCACCAAAATTCAGAGTGGTATGAGAACGTATGGAAACTCCACATTCATCTTAGAGACATTTTAATCATTGTTGGTCTCGAGGACCCAGAGGTGCAAGGATTTTCTGGCAGATTCAGGGGGGGCAGCACTTGACAGGAGCCCTTGAATACTTAAAATTATACATTAAATTTGGTGGGGGCCCAAGGTAACATTTGAGGGACCCCGGGAACTTCTAGGTATGTCCCTGCCTGCACCTTCTATATATTTTTGCAGTGTTTAGATAATGCCTTAAAGTACATTATTTCTGTATATTTAGTGGTACTTGCAACTTTATTTTACCTCTGCTTTAGCCAAATTAGACTACAGAAATGTCAAAATATGATTGAGACACATCACAGTTGTCTATGTTTTTTATATTTATTATTTTTATTCCAAATTGTAGCCTAGCTTTGACTTCCAGCTGTGTGGACTGGTAAATCTGGTAAATTGGACTCAGTCATTGTTTTAAAAAACTTAATTGGTTTAAAAAAAAAAATGTTGGAAATTCAAATGAGACAAGATTGTCAGATTTTGCTGTAAAATTATTAAATTGAAAATGTAAATACCCTTATGATTTTAGCTATATCTAGGGTTCTCGCATTTCATGCATCATCATTCCATGCATTGAATTTGTTGTGTATCAGGAAATCCACATTTTGGTGTTTACATTTTGTTTCCTTTACAGTCACAGTTCATTCAGTACCTGTGCAATTCCAGTATTCTCACAGGTCTAATCTGCCAATATTCAAATTGAAATTGATGTACTAAATATTCTATGGATGAAGTTCAACTTAATTCTCAACACTTTAGGGTGAGAATTGCCAGAATACAAACTCCATTCAGCTTTGAAACAGTATTATATTCTTGCTAAGTTTATCATTATATGTGGCACAATTTTTCTTTCGTGAATACAGATTGTATAGGATAATTTGTACACATTGCGTATTACTGTTATAATTATTGTTATTATTATTGTTATTACTTTTAATTATTAGTGGCAGGCCACTGGGTACCATTGTAATGTTGATATCCCAATGAAATATGTGCTAAATAATGAAAATGTTTATGAATAAAAAATTGAAGAGGAGAACTATTTATATGGTTTAATTTCTATATAAATGTGTCAGCATAAATTTTTATAGTATAGTTCAAAGCCAATACCATTATTTAGATGTCCTACTAATAGATGGAGCCCATGTTTTTAAAATGTCCTCTTTATTTTTAGCATAATTGGGATTTTGATGTACTTCTATAGTATCTTTAGACTTTTTCTCAAGCAATTCCTGTGCTCTGTAGATGTACTCTAATCTGTCAGTAGAGAGAACTGGCTCTGTTACCCAAAAGCACATATCACCGCTCATACCATTTTCACTTCAGCATCTGGTTTCAACATTTCATGAACTGTGCCACACATGGTCCGCAAAGTGGCAAAAATAAACAGAATTTTATACAGACACACGATGACTTTGAAATACCATGAACATGTTAACATCAATTACTTAAGCCCTAAAGAAAATTATATAAATAAAAATATACATATTACACAGATACACACACACCTACTTGTGAAATGTCAAAGGCACTTAAATTGGTTGTTTAGGTACTAAATATTCCCGTCCCAGCTGATGAAACTTTCGGGAAATACTGCATAATTAATACATTATTCCGCCCTCCAACATAATAGTATTGGATGGTAAAACGATCCATAAACGTCCAACAAATTCCATTGGATGGCAGCCCTGTCACTCGTGCCTCGGCTGATTCGTCGTTGGTGTGGTACGTCATCCTGGGTTTCCCCTAGTGTGACTTGTGGCGTTCGGCCTGTGCTGTAGCGCATCTGCGGCGTGATTGGCTGCAGTTCGTCTGTATGTTAGCTGCTTGCTATTACCGGGTGAGCGACGCAATCTGCGATGTGCAGTGTTGCTCTAAGTAGGTGACGGAAGGGAGCGTCGTGCATTTCGCTGTTTATTTCTTTAATCGAGTTAGATAGTTACACTTGTCCGTGCCATTCGGTCTCCTCCAGTTCATGGACTTTCGATACATAGTTTTATTCTACGACGTAGGAAGAAAGTAAACTTCTCAGACTTAGAAATGTCTGCGGTTTCCTCTCAGCAGAGAGAAGGCGATAAGAAGATCTTGCTGCTCTCGTCGGCAGCAGATTTGTACCAGGACTCACCCAGCCCGCTAATGTCACCTGGACACCCAGCCCAGACCGTCTATGTCATTCTCGATTCATCCGTGGACACCGTCATAAGGTGAGCTGGTTATAGCGGTTTTACCGAATAGATTCACAGTAGTAATGTAGTTCCGCTGAACGCCGTGAATTTTCCAAGGTAAGCTGGTTCTTGTGGTTTTACCGACTGTAGCCGAGTACGTTGTGCTATAAACGACCCACTTCACGCGCACTTGTTTATTGACAAGTCATTGCATTTAAAGCTGTAGCTCGTAACTACTAACGAGTCACGTTACTCGTTAGTTAGCATATGTTGTTGTTGCCAGGAATGTGGGTCAACTAATTACACGTAACTGTCCAACATCGATTAAGTAGCTGGCGAAATGAAAGTGGCCCAGTGGCCAGTTGAGTACCCCGCCTCACGAGCTCTCTGCGGGGGGGTCAGTGCAATAAGCGCAGTCGTGCTTGAAATGCAGACATAAAAGTGATCGATTGACTTTTAATTACCTGTAAGTTTAGCTTAGCTGTAAGTATACTCATTCCATTCATGTTGCCATAGCCGGTGCAGCGTGGATCTTTTGAGTCGTTTGTCTCATTGCGATAGTAACCCCCAAAGTTTAGTTGTAGGTACTAATCACATTTTCATCTTTGGCGCGACACAGTCAATAATTGCACAAAGATGTTGTGCACTGGGCAGTAATTACAACGTGGATCGTCTCCCACTGCCTGTTACATATTTGATTCTATATTTGGGAACACCGTGTTGATTTACTTTTCCGGGCGTCGATGAAACTGAAACTGGCAAGATCTCAAAATAAAACGCTGGGCGTTTGCAAATGGTGCCCGGGAAATTAACAATATATAATGTTCGCGGAAAATATCAGGAGCCCTCACTGTCCTTACACACGTTTGTAGAAATATAATAAACTGGCTTGATGTAGAATTTACTGGCGCAGTATAAAACTGTGGTCTTGACAGTGATGTGATCGTATTTTATAATTTATTTACACGTTATATCTAATTCAGCAATGGACGTAGATAGTTAAGTTATAACGGTGCATATTTGATAAACGTTTTGTATGTGGGAAGTTATGCGTCTGTAAAAAGAGAGAACCCGTATTTCACATAATCGTCCTCGTATAAAATGCGTTTGAAAGAAATTAACGGTCATCCATAGTATTTTTATATTACAAAATATAAAAACCTCGATGTGGTTTAGTAATGGAAATTTGAGTAATGAAAATCCGGCTTACAGATTAGAATACCGTGCTTTTGTTATTTCATACTCTGAAGCAATACCATTACTCGTGTGATTTGGTGATAGAGTCCTTTGGATACATATTTGAATTTGTAAAATTACTGAATTTCTTAAAGTATTCACCATACATTTACAATGCACTGTTTGTGTGAGACTTGTAATTTCTGTTAAGCATGAGTGCACATTTATTTGGCAGCTCTAATTGATGGTTCCCGGGAAAGGGGTCAAATTGTAATGTATTTAGTTATCGTTATTATCCCACTGAGCCCCCAGCTCGAGTATTTTATAAACAGAGTCTCCTTTGTTTCTTCATTTAGTTCAGAAGTGTAATTAATATGCAATGGTGGCTGTAGAGTCTGGTGACTCATTCTGCATTCTCATGGACTTCTTGCAGAGCTTGCCTACACTGCCTCTCAGCAAACAAAATGGGATTTCCTTTCATAGTAAATGGAATAAAGTAAAACTAGTAACTGTTGTAGACTGAATCTAGGGGAAATTAGGAACCTGTTGACATTAGTATTATTATGTTATATTATACTATAAAATCACTAATTTGTTGCAGTGTAATTATTTGTCCGTATATATTTCTGATCATGTCAGCATAATAACGTGTGGGCAGTGGTGGCTTAATGGTTAGGGAAGCGCACTTGTAATTGAAAGATTGCTGGTTCGAATTCCTGACCAGCAAGGTATCACTGAGGTACCCTGAGTAAGGTACCGCCCCCAAGCACTGCTCCCCGGGCGCTGAATTTGTTGCCCCCTGCTATGTCCCGATGTCACATATGGGTTAAGTGCAGAGGACACAATTCATTGTTGTGTGCTGTGGTGTGTTAGCAAGGACCACTGATCACCAAATTCTAAAATGCAAAGAAGTTGTAGTAACTGCATGTGGTTTTATGGTGCCAAAACTGTAATCCTGTCTTGGAATAAGCCAAGCAATTAGAAAACTCAGCATAATTTTCTAGGAATCTTATAATTCCCCGGGACATTTGGTGTGTGTCAATAAATCCCAGCATTACCCAGAAATTCAGCCACAGTTCTGTGGTTTCCATAGCTTGCCCCAATCACAAATTTGTTTAGACAAATTGTGTTATATGATTTATGAGAGCTGGAGATATTGCTTACTTTATAAACAGAGTTGTGTATAGTATAACAAGTGTTACATTTAAATTCAGGAAAGGTTTTTGAAGTTTTACTGTATGTGTATTTGTACGTCTGCTGGAGATGTAACAGTCATGTAAAATACTGAACTTGTAAGTGAGATTCTGAGTCAGACTTTGTGGGAAACTGGGAGTGAAAGGACTGGCAAAAGACCTCAGCTTTTTTGGCTTGTACATTTGCCTGCTGGTCTGTAGCATTCCACAACCCTTTCATTAAAATGTATAAGGTTCTGCTTTTACTGCATGTCTGTGGACTTTGAAGCTGAGGTCGTGACTCAGCATATTCCCCCAAAGCTATTTTTTTTCTTACTTCCTGTGGAATTCTTAGCTGGGATTATTGCTGTCCTGCTGATTTCAGCATTATTCACCTGCTGTCAACCCACTAGAAATGCCTCAAAGCATGTTTTAAGAATAAAGAGTCTCTATTAGAGTTTTCAGTGTTTTTTACTCTTCTGTTCTCATTATATTTCTTAAATTATTCTGCCATTGTCTGGAACTAAGTCACTTGGCATTATGGTTTGTGCTTTCAAATAGGATTTCCCATAATTCCACATATGCAGATCAGGTGAATTAGTGACTACAGAGGTAGGCAACCCTGTTCCTGTAGTGCCAGTATCCAGGAGGTTTTCTATCCTACCAGATGAGTTACTATCTGCTTGAGATCAGGTGTGGCTCATCAGAGACCAGGTAGGATGGAAAACCTGCTGACACTTTAGGATCAGGGTTGCCTATCCCTGCTCTAAGCATCTTTAGTGTATCATATACATATGAATGCTGTGCATTGACTGGCATTTCTGCCTGATGTATCTGCTTTGCCTCGTGTGTATTGAGATTGTCTTTGCTGCTAAATTTCACTATTCCTTCCCCTCATTTTTTTTACATTAATGTTCTACTGTGAGAATTCTAGTTAAACTGTAAGCCTATGACCCGAAACATACTTCACAAACATTATTCTGTGCCCATGTGTAACATAATCTCTATATAGTTATTTTCTGTGAGTCTTTGGTTTCAGTAGTACGCTTATTCGCCCTTGCTTTTGTGTCAGTGTGTACTTGCTTCTCCTTTTACCTCTAACATTACAGTTTCAGTCATTTATACCTTTTGGCATCCTAAAAGCAAAATATTTAAAAACTTATCGAGATAAACGTACGTCTATTAGAAACCTGCGAAACTGGTGAGACGATGACTGCGTGTATTTCGAAGCGCTACGATCGCAGCCCTGCGGAGAGGCTCCCTCCTGCGGCCACAGAGCAGCATCCGTCTTATTTGCGTGTTCTCACTATTTTTAGTAAATCTGAGTCGTGTCTTCAGGGTCGAAGCTACATCACTTGAATTATTTGACTGCATTCAAAGCGGATTACGGCCATATGTTTTCGATGCATGCAAAATGTAGTATACATATATACGGACTAAACACGTCCGGTCAGTGAGGGTTTTACACGAATTTGTTGCACTCGTTTGCTAGCCGGTTAGCGAGCGTTTCCTCGGTCGAAATGGCAAACCGAGGCTCGCGATCTGATGACCACGAAACAAGGACAATGTTATTGTGACTCGAATGGTGGAGATCGAATAAAGAGCAAGTTAAGTTTCTGTGACGAGGCGAAGCGGAGATGTCTATGTATGTAGGGAAGGCTAGCTAGCTACCGACTGAGGGATTCGCCGGGGAGAAGGACTGCGCATTACATTAATCGCGGCTTTTCTCGGCCCGCTGCCGACTGCTCACATGTAAGTTTCTGAATTAATAATAAAATGTGGCTGGAATATGAACGCGTTGATTGGCGGTATCCGTGTGAGGCGCCTCCTTTGGGTGCGTGTGTAACGCGATCAGCGGCTGTTCCGGCCGGCGGCTGTGTTTACATTCGGGATGCCCGACTTCGGGATCTCCGGGCTCGGACACGTTCGGCAGCTCTGGGCTCGTGACATGTCACTGGCCCTGCATAGGATTGCGTTATTTCAGGGGTTTTGTTTTGCTTGGGCGTTCTGTTACTGACGTGTCTATCTGCGTAGCAGTATTTTGCGTGTATGCATAATATATATGTATTGTTGACTGTGTGCATGTGTACAAAATATATATGCATACACAAATACAGATATACAGTATAGTTACTGGAAGGAAATGGTGCGGTTTTAAAGTCATCTAGGGAAGCTGTTAAATAGAAAACTGTTTAATACATTCCCGCGACCTTGTCCTGGTTATGCGGAAGATAGGGGTGTTTAATGCATATTTCACGTTAAGAAGTTCCTTTTAAAGAAATGTTTTTGTTTTTAAATTCAGTCAAGTAATGTGAACTGTGGCTCCATTCTGGCTATATAACTGAATTGAAGCAAATATGCGTTGTCGTTGTTGTTCCAAATGTAAATGCCATGTTGCCGTTTTTGACTGGTGTTTCCATCGAAAGCTTCTCCTATGGTTCTGTTGTGACACTATGTGACATTGTTGTGAAAATGAACAAAAACAAATTTATTTTGTTTATGTAGTGCATTTAAGTGCCTAGAACTCTGTGAAATAAAAAAAATCACAACCTATGTATTATTATTATTATTATTCTGCTTACACATTTGGGATTTAAACCTATGTCAGTCAGAGTGCAGCACTTTAACATGGACGTTTATCTGCTGAATTAAGCATACAGCTGATTGGTGACTCTCCGAGTGCCTGCACCGCGGTTCATGGCCTGTGCACCCCTGTCTCCGTGTTCCTTCTTTTGGATTTTTTTTGTGTGGCTTGCAGTGCTGCCTCAGCATTATCCCCACAATGTGCGGTCAGACGTGCTCTTTGAGAAATCTTCCTGCAGTGTTGACAGCATGGAAACGTCAGTTGGTGTGTTGTCAAGACATGTTTTACAGTACAGTGAAATCTCCCCCCCCCCCCTTATCTCTTTATGCAGGTTTTATATTTTTTTCCCCCACAGATCTTCCTTATTGGCTCCTCTCAGCATAGTCTGTGGAGGGCCGGTTAAAGCCTGATGATGAATGAATTGCATGGACTGAAGCAAATGTAAACATGAAGCTAGCGATCAGTCTGCTTATCTAGTCTGCTACTTCAGAGCAGCGTGTGGCTTGGTGGGTTAGGATGCTGTACCTGTGATCAGAAGGTTGTTGGTTCAAATCCCAGGGATGGCAGACTGATCTCACCATTGGACCCTTGAGTAAGGCCCTTAACCCCAGTTGCTCCAAAACTGGCTAAATCAGCTTTCTCAAAAAATGTATGTCTCTTTGGATAATATAAAAAAGGACTGTTAAATTAGAATTTAATTAGGGATGGGCCAATCCACATGTTTTCAGCTCTGATCCGATTCTGATACACCACTGCCGATACTGATACAGATTTCGATACAAGAGCTCTTTTTACTTTAATATTTTAATATAAGAAATATTTTTGATATGCGTATATTTTATATACTGTTCACATTTTTAAACTAATAAATACAAATGAAAATTGTATGCCAAAAAATCTTTAATTAGGGTACTACAAACATACATAACGTACTGTTCCACCTCGTTTGTACGTCTTGTTTAAAGCGTTTTGAGACATTTGCAGTTCATTTTGAGTATCTTCCAAAGCATATAGGCAAGTGACAAATGCTTAAAATTCCCCACATTTTTTCTCCCTTTGGCAACAGCATCACTTATACATTGTGATAGCAGCCCATCACGTATCGTAAGCTGTAGCACGTGTACAAAACAGCCCAAGCCAGTAACTCCCAAACCGTCGATTGCTTTTTTCATATTACTCGCATTGTCTCACACAATTGCACTTTTTGCATTTTGTTTAGTGGGATTTTCCACTAAATGCTACCCCCACTTCTCAAAACTTGGTTTTTACAAAGATTGCAAGTCGCTGTGCTACTAGTTGCTGTTAAGTGTAAAATAGTCCCAGATCGTCACCTTCTTATCATGATATTTTATGCTCCTCATATTGCAAAGGGTATGCGCGTGATGTCACAGCAGGCAGAAGTCACTGCGCTCACACCCACTTGCAAATCTGAGTGGCAGCATTAGCATTCAGCTTGAATGCCGCAAAAACGTATCTAAAATAGGAGAGAGCTGTCGTGCGATTGTACAAATAGATTAAATATGAAATAGCAGCTATCTTTTTAGTATGTACATATATAGCATGGCCAATATCTATTCCATTAAATAGGTCTGGATCGCTGCCGTTACCGATCAGAATATCAGATCGGTGCATCTCCAAGTTTAATATTTTGACTGTTTTGACCGAGGAATTGTATTTTTTGGTCCTGGGTATTTAATGTAGCCATCATATAATGTATATTTGGCCTTTCTGTTCTCCTTCAGGAAGGGGAACTGCAACCGTATATGACAGACAGTTTTTTTCCCCCTTTGTCACTCTCAGTGTGTCTCATTTGCTCCTCTTCAGATGTTACAGCTTGTTGTATTGTGGTTTATTCACCAGTGTGGACCCCCCCCTGTCCGAGTCCGGAATTGTTGCTGACATAGACTTGGAGAACATCCTGTCCTCTGACACTGACGCATTCTACGAACTGAAGAGCCAGCCGATCACCATCAGGTGAGCAGAGCCATCTGTCCCAGCATTCAGACTCTCCCCTGATCTGTGCTGGCTGTGGTTCTCTCCCGGAGGATTATATCTGGTACCAAAAACATGCCGGTGGGAATATGCCACGTCTTTTAATTCCCCTCCTATCTTGGTGGGACATGATTGATCTGCTGTGAAAATGCTTTCCATTCAAGATTTCATCCTTAAAAATTATTAATTGATTTTCAGCAAAGGCAGCATTTTCATTTCCCCTTTTTGTATTTTCTCCAGAGTAAATAAGAAATATCAGTTTGATAATTGAATGTAATGATTAATGTTAAATTATGAAAAGCAGACATGAAAGGCCAGTGGAAATTCCCTGTAGTCGAAGCTAGAATCGCACACTTGATCAGTCCTGTGTTAAGAAAAGTACTGTGTTCTCTGAGTTTGTGTGTCTTTAAAAATGCGCGGAAATAATTCCACTGGTCACTAGGCAGGTTTTGAGAGTTTAGTGGTACTTTGCAAAGGCTTCTTATCTTTCATATGATAGAGCCCTCGCGCACTAGTCAAGGACTGCATGTAGGACTTCCGTTTGGCTTTTTTAAATACCACATGCAAATTTAATTTGCAGTTTTTACCTAATTGTAAACTGTTTTAGTAATTCCATCCAGAGAGTTGGTTTGTATATGAAGAAACTATTTTATTTTCCACTCAAGTAGAACTAAAGTGATCCAGCTTTTGCGTAATTTTCCCGTCTGTTCGAGCAGGGCGCACACGCACGTCGACAGGTGTGGGGGCGGCGAGAATGGACGACCCATTTCTCAGGGCAGTTATAGAGCCTTCAGGAGGGGTCAGATTACAGCATAATTCACAGATACTATTGTCTAAGTCTATGCAGACAGAACATCGTATTTCTAGTTGTTGCACCTGGACCTAATTTAAAACAAAGTGGTACTCACTGTCCCAGCAGCCAAGGCTGGGGAGGAAACTATCCCAGACTGGGAAGGGAAGTGGCATTCCTTATCTTACTGGTCAAGGCTGGGAAGGGAGCGTGAAAGCAGAAAACTGATATTATGCATGTTTTGATAGTTGGAATATCTTTCTTCTTTCATGTATTTGTTATGCCAGGTAAGAGTGTCACTGTGTTTTTTAATATTGGGGGGGCACAGAAACAGATGCACTAAGTCACATCCGCCCTCTCACAATCCTATATGACCTTGTTTATTATACCTATATATAGGCTACCCGTCTGTTTTAATATTGACTGTATACATTCGTTTATGTGTATGCAAAAAAAAAAATTCCCTCGGTCATTAGGTTAGATGACGACTGAATTCTCTTGACAGGTTTAGTCTTATTAAACCAAAGTCCTGGGAAATATTGGATGGGACAAACACTGCTGTCTTGAATATCAATCCCCCTCTCCCATGAGTAAGGCTTATGGTGCCAGGTAATCAAACTTGCTCACGTGCAAGTACAGCGAAAGTGCTAATTAACTTAAGTAGCGATTTGTGTCTTTCCCATTAAAAATCTGCCACATGTTGGCTCTTGTAATCCGAGTGCAGCTATTAGCTGATGAGTTTGGTAGGTGAATCAGGCCTCACGCTTAAGGGTCTTAGGAGCTGCAGACGCATTTAGGGCTCCTGTGATTTGCCAGTAAATGGTCATCCATAATGGGAAAATGGAGAAACTTTGAGACTGCAGCTAATCCCAGGCATTTGAAAGTCCACTAGAATGGTGGAAATACAAGAACATTTCTTTGAAATGGTCTAGTCCAGACATGACTGACAGGGGTTGTGGCACTGATCTGGTGCCAAAACTCATTTGTATGAATGATGATTGGTAAGCAAACAGTTTGTAGCTTTTGTATTTTTTGTGGCTGCCGTGGAGGAGAGTGCACACTTGTGGCTGTGAGATTCATAACTGGCGTTACGACCAGCAGTCGGCGAGTACAGTCTGCCAGACTTCTTGAGCTGCAGTGTTTAATGTGTAATAAGGAATTCATGCAATGCGATCCAGCGACTAAAATGGTACGGACAGCGCAGAATGTGGCCTCCAGAGTAGTGGAACAAATTTACTGTCAGATGAGTCATCTTTCCTCTTGTTCTCAACAGGCAGGCTGCTACAAGCACAGAGCACAGAAGAAGCCTGGGGATTCTAATGAAATGCTCGGTCTGCCACTGTAAGGGCTTCAGGCAGCTTTGTTATGATGAGTGGTGCATGTCTGGCCTGGATTAGGTCTCCTCAGTACCAGGGGTTTTGTTCCCTACAACCCTGGAGATCCAGAAACCACTCCTAAGCACAGCATTTTCTGCTTTCATCAACAAAACCCCAGAGGATGAAATATCACATGAGATAAAGGTGCCCCATCCCCCGAGTTCAGCTCCAGCTGTGAAATCTGTGCCAAAGGTCATTGAAGCTGGTGGCTTCTGGTAACCCCCTCTAGTTATCTGGGTGAGCATTAGAACGCATGGAATCTTAGTGTTTGATATGAAGTGTTTTCTTAATTTTGATGGGGAATTGACACAATTCATTAAAAATGGTTGGAACTGTGGGGTCCCATGGCTTTAAAGAAGTAAAGAGGTGGTCCAGTGAATTAAGCGAGAGTTAATGTGTGATTGTTTCAATGCAACACATACAATTACTTTAATCTCCTAAGTTTTGGGAATTTTTTCCCTTCCAGTTAATTACTGTTTCCTAGAAGTAGGTGTACTATGAAAACAGATGCTTCCTGCTCTGCTTGCGTCAGCATTCTGCCGTAACAGGGTTTACAGCAAACCTTTGTCTTCAGAACAGAAAATTTGTTACTCTTCCGAGAAAGGGACAGTACTCTGTGCCATTTAGGAGACCTTTTTACTGAGAAACTAGGATCACCGCACCTGTAGTAGTTGGCTTCTTCCTGATATAAGTCCTTTCTCTCGCAGAAATAAACATTATAATTCACACCAGCACAATAGTGGTTCATACAGTGAATTTTGCTAAAGATAATCTTTATGGTAGAATGATCTTATCCCATTATGTGAGGCTAGAGAGGAGCAGCCAAAGGGTGAAGGGGGTCACATTGACGTGTGACAGAAATTAAATGTAAAGGGTGGGGGCTTCCTGTGACCTATGGACACTGGAGAGGCATTAGCTGTGAATGAGCTGTAGGATGTCATCACTACTACAGGATTGACACGTGATATCCAGTGGAGTTCCACACTGGCAGTGTCGGCATTCATGGTCTGGAGGATCAGAAGAGGAGGGCTTTGTTGTTGAAAGTTTCTTCCAGTTAGCAAAAGGGTGGTGGGTTTGGAGCTGGGGGAGTTTGGCCAGATCAGCTTTTGGCGACAATGAGTCACCCATGGGGAGGCTAACTGACGACTGGATATTTTAGAACTTCGGGTTTCAGTGTAAGTGTTTTCATCATAGCAGTGAAATGAAAAAGCTGTAATGCAGCATGCACAGAGCTGTAATGCAGCATGCACAGAGCTGTAATGCAGCATGCACAGAGCTGTAACGCAAATTAGACTCATCATTTTCTGAAAAAGTGTCACCAGCCTCCACGTATCAATGAATTAATTGTATTCTGTATGTTTAATGTCTTATGAATAACAGAGTAATTGCACAACTCTGTGAAATAAGATGTTTAATCAAAATGCAGTCTTGGATATCTATGAAAATTAGCTTGTTCTGAGTACTCTTTTAAAACCACATTTTTATGAAGAACATTTTATTATTGTAGGAGAAATTAGTAGGAGTTTTCTAGTTTTTGCATTGCCAGTGGGGTGTTTCTCAATGAGTTCTTCCCATTTCTGTGGCTCTCTGCTTACCTGACAGCCGCACACCTGACACAGGCAGAGCAAGAAGCATCTGTTTTCACAGTACACTTACTTCTAGGAAACAGTAATTAGCTGGAAGGGAAAAAATTCCCAAAACTTGGAGCTAGGAGATTAAAGTAATTGTATGTGTTGCATTGAAGCAATCACACATTAACTCTCATGTGATTCATTGGGCCACCTCTTCATTTCTTTATAGCCATGGGACCCCACAGTTCCATCCATTTTAATTTATTGTAATAAATTAAATTCCTCATCTTAACTAAGAACTGTAAGATTCCACATGCTCTGATGCTTTCCCATATTAATAGAGAGGCCTACTATGCAGCACCCAGCAGCATACAGCTTAAATGCGTCAACCCGGTGGTGAATCGTCATGGTGGACTTGGCACTGTGTAAATGGCCTTCCCAACAAAAAATGTCAAATGGGGGACAGTTACTGCTGCAGATGTCAGATGTGTTTAAATGGCATCTGTTTGCACTTTGTTTTAAGATAGTTATCTCTTCTGGAAGGAAAGCTCTCCCAGCAGGTGTCCTTCATCCCATGTGAGCTGTAGCCTCTCGTTCCCGCAGCCATTCCGTGACCCAGGCCTCCCCCTCCCCCCCGACGGGCTCTGCCATGACGTCACGCGTGCTGCTGCGTCAGCAGCTGATGCGGGAGCAGACCCGAGACCAGGAGCGGCGCGAGGCCCAGCAGCAGGCTTCCACAGCCCAGCTGCGGCCCGCTGACTCCTCCCCCGCCATCTCCGTCTCGGTACCCTCTTCCGCCGCCCGCCAGACCCCGGCGCAGGTGCCTGCAGAGGTTCTCAGGGTAAGGTGCCGTGGCTGATCAGTGGTGCCCAGTTTAACCACTCTTGGTAGCCATCCTCACGTGCTTTCTGAATCCTCTGACCAGCCGTGTTTGCCCTGTGCGGCTCACAGGTGCAGAGCCACCTTGAGAATCCCACCAAGTACCACATCCAGCAGGCCCAGCGTCAGCAGGTGAAGCAATACCTGTCCACCACCCATGGAAACAAGGTGGCCAACCAGGCGCTGGCAGCGTCCCCCTCGCCGCAGTCTGGCTCCGCCCCCGAGCTGGCCCCGGCCCCGGGCAGCACCCCCAACAGCCCCATGGCCCTGCTGAACCTGGGCTCCAACAAAGAGGAGGTGTGTAAGCTGCAGTATGCACCCTGTGCTACAGTATGCAGACCCACTCAGATGTCCGTGTATAGATGTTTACCTATCTGTAAAAAAAGATCTATCGTTACGAGCAATATGTAGTGTGACCATCTTAATAAGCGCCATGCCATAAGCTTACTACTAAATTTAAAAAAATGCTTTTTATCAAACGGTAGTTTCTCTAAATCTTTGCAGAAGAATTTCTGTTTATCTAAACTAAACAAGCCCTGGAGCCTCTGAATGATGAAAGGCTTATCAGGTCTCGCTCTTCTGGCCTCTGTGGGACCCGGTCTCCTGTACAGTATGTGTGGCTGTGTGGTGGAGAACCACAGCTTGCTGCCATAGTCACCAGCGCCTTAATGACATTGGCACGTAGCGTCTAGTGAGCTATAGATGGAAAATGCCACATTTGCCTTGTAGGTTTGTACTTATGCAAAATTAAGCTGCAAGTTCAGCAGGTTAAACTATTCATTTCGTTATCTGAGGGTAGAACAAAAGTCCTTTGAGATGAAAGTCTTTCTTTGTGAAAGAAGGTAATTCACTCAGGATCTGTGCTGCCCATCATCAGAAAATGACTGATAACCTGTGTGATGTATTCTCCCTCTGTTTTTTAATGTTTCTGTTAGTCTGAATATAGTTATAAACCGTCCAGGTATTGTGTTTGTCTTTCTGACATTGTCTTGTTGACTGGGGGTAGGGGGTGGGAATGGGGACAAAAGGCCATCTTTGCTGACTTTTAATCTTCATTTCACCCACTCTGCAGATTGATGTCATTGATGATATCATTAGCATGGAATCAAGTTTCAACGATGACATCATGACCTTGATCGATTCCGGCCTACCGCTGCGCAACACGGTATGTTGAATGGGGGTGAATGCAATATCTGTGTACCTGTGTGCTTTTGTCATGATTCACTGGCATGAAATGTGATCTGTTTTTTTTTGTTTAAGCTGGGATCCCATCCACCTGTTATTTATCTGTTATCTATCTGTAATTCAGCTTGGGCCATTATCAGAGGGCTGTCCTGACCACCCTCAGTGGAGCGGCAGGCCATCTCTGATAATAGGCCCATATGCAGTTTTGTGGTGAATTTCCAAAATAAATCGTCCTTGCTTATTCCGTCAGGCAGTAAATGAATTCTCGTGTTTTAAAAATGCTATGTCGTGCAAATGTTTTTTTCCCCCTGCTAAAAGCAAAAATCTGCAACAATTTGCATTTATATTTATTTTGCCAGCGTTTTTATCCAGAGTAATGTACAAAGTGAGGCCAATAGGTTGTTACAAAACATAGGTGCTATTAAGGAGCGGGCTTTGATATAAGTAGGCTGAGCTTCCAATGAAGGCCCAGGTATGAGTGTAAGCAGGACTGGAGCAGGAGCTACACGACATCTAACAAGCAAAGCAAGAAGCTAATAAGACTATTCAATGAGCTGAAGTGCAACATTTAAGAACATTTTATGGAATGTAAGAGAGGCGTCAACCAAGCACACAATCTTGCGAGTTTTTGTTTCGGTGTTTGACAAGTGCTTTCATTTGCTTCGTTTCTTTTGTCCCGTTTGTGTCACACGGATCGGATCCCTTTGTGAAACTCGTGCCGCTCTTTGGGAGGTTTTCGTGACAAACCGCAGCCAGGGGGATGGGAAGGGAGAAGCAGGCAGAGGTGTGTGCAAGAGCTGCCCTGAAGTGGGAAGTGACTCCTGGTGACACATGCCTGACGGGAGGGACGCTGGGTGGGGTCTGCCTGCAGCAGCAGAGAGGGCGTGGTAGATGGACACCAGGGGGTGTGGCAGCATGCAGACAGCAGATAGCACGCTGCGGAGCGGTTTTTTTTTTCCGTTCTGTTTTTTCCCGGTTCTCCCCATTTCATAACCGTCTTCAGTGAAAGGGGAAGGTAAACTTGCAGTCAGGCAGAAGATGAGGATTTTGTTGTTGCTGCAGGAGTATGAAAAGAGAAGACAGGTAAAAATCACTGTGGCAAGTCATTCATGTTTTTGTTTAATTTACCTATTAACTTTGGAAATTCCGTATATCCCTCTGCGGTGTTATATAGAGAAGCGATGAGTCGTCTTTCATTTACATGTTAGAAGTAAATATCCTTGCATACCACAAAAATGGTGGCCGGCTTACTGACATGGTTAGTTTGCCATGTGTGCTTCTGCCTGGCTGGAGAAAAGGGGAAGGAGGCTTGAGAAAACTCTCATTGTTTCACATTACTTTGCATTTTTGAATAACGCCGCGGTTTTCGTCTCTCCGAGCGGATGGTGCCGCTTGGCCTCTCTGGGTTTTCTGTCGCTAGCAGAGAGAAGCGAGACACAAGCCCTCGAGGGTCTGTCTGTTTAGCGCCCGTCTGTCCGCAGCTGAGGAAGTCATGGCTTTACAGCTTAGATCGGCGCTTTGAATGTCTCCGTCTCTCAACTCTACTCCAGGACGCTATTTCTTTAATAAAACTCTTGTTGCGTACAGATTCTGTGGCCACTTGAATTTTGAATTTACTTTCGTCTTGACGACACGTAGGTGCCTTGTGGTCCTAATGTTAAATGCATGTTTAGCAAATACGTAATCTGTCTGCGTACCGCGCTGCTAATAGGATGGATGCGTTCTGGGTTTCTTGTATAGTAGTTTGTGTGTATTACCCATTCTGTATTGTAAAACTGCTTTTAAAAAAGGGAAGGACCCACATTGCTGACAGTTCCTTGATTCCTTATCTACTTTGTGTTGAATAATAATAAAGTGTGACTGTGGACATGCCAAAGGCTGAGCTTGTTAGATTCCTCTCAAGCTTTACCTTGTGTGATTTGATGATAATTACCTGGGTGTGGCTGTGATTCTTCCCTCCCCAGTTGCCTGTGTCGGGTAACGTGCTGGATGTGTTCAGCACAGCACAAATGGCAGCTCCTGCTATTACTGTCAGCAACTCCTGCCCGGCAGATCTGCCCAACGTCAAGAAGGAGCTGACTGGTATGACGCTGCACTATTCATTCAGTTCCTTCGCACGTCACTGTTTTTCCACAATTTCTGTATTCATTTCTCAGTGATTTGTCCTATAAATTGAAAATGCTTAATATATCCATTATCCATCTGATGACAGCTGACAGAGTCTTTGTGGTGCTTGTCCTTATGAATAATGTAGGTTTCATTCTGTTGACTGGATTTTACACTCTTATTGCAGATGCTGAGGCAAAGGCTCTCATGAAGGAGCGACAGAAGAAGGACAACCACAACCTGAGTGAGTTACAGTCACAGATTAGCCAGTTTTTCCCTCTGTGTCCCTGAGTCACAGGGGAGTCTGTGTCCTTCCCTCCATTGGACCAGGTCTGATTTGTATTTTCTCTGCACAGTTGAGAGGAGGCGGAGATTTAATATAAATGACCGTATCAAGGAACTTGGCGCACTCATTCCCAAGTCAAGCGACCCGTGAGTGTTTAAAGCAGTCTCTGTGCAGCATGCAGCTAAAAAAAAGTCAAAAATCCTCATTGCCTATCAGATTGTTTTTGCTAAGACCACTGCAGCAGAATGAGCCCCTCTGATTGGTCACTTTACATGACTGTCTCTCCACACTTCCATGGAGACAGGGAGATGCGCTGGAACAAGGGCACCATCCTGAAGGCCTCGGTGGACTACATCCGCAAGCTGCAGAAGGAGCAGCAGAAGGCCAAGGAGATGGAGATGAGGCAGAAGAGACTGGAGCATGCTAACCGCAGCCTGCTGCTGCGGGTCCAGGTCAGGTGTCCAGCTGAGCCCAGTCAGAATGGTGGGCTTGCATGTGCCGCCATCGCTGTGTCGAGCGCCGCTGTTAGGCTTCAGACCAGATCAAAAGAAAGAAGCTGTTTGTGCCGTTCCTTGGAGTATGTCGGAAGTGTAGTCTTCCTGTTCTCCGGCTGTTCTTGGAAGAGATCTAAAATGAAAGTGCTCTTACTTAGAGTGATTTCCCAATTGTAAAATTTTTCTTTAACATTTGAAAGTTTGGATACCCCTTATGTTTGTGTTTCCCAACCCGGTCCTCGGGGACCCTCAGGCAGTCCACCAGGAGCTGGGAGGGAGCAAAAACGTGGGCTATCTGGCAGGGAGATGGGAGGGAGCAAAAACGTGGGCTATCTGGCAGGGAGATGGGAGGGAGCAAAAACGTGGGCTGTCTGGCAGGGGGATGGGAGGGAGCAAAAACGTGGACTGTCTGGCAGGGGGATGGGTGGGAGCAAAAACATGGCTACAAACGGGGAATGTTTACAACTGTAGTAACTCCTGGGGCTAAAGATGGGGAATCCAGTTCTTTTTTTTTTTTTGCTGGAGTTGCTGCTTGTGTTCAGTAATATAAAGTCAGCTAAACAGAACATTCTCTAGATGGCCTGACATCTTGTTTTTAGCTATACTTAAGGGACCAACCGAACAAGTCTCAACACGGAAATAAACTTGTTCGAACTGTCTAAGATGGTTTGGGGCTGATTTTTCTGCCCGAGGGCCTGGATGGCCTGTCATCACTGAGAGAATGATGGGTTTGTGAGTCATATTGAAGTTTCCTGGGGAATGGCTGGCCATCTGCCCCTGCGCTGAAGATGAGTCCTGCAGCAGGGCAGTGACTCCGAAGGAGGAAGAAGCCATATTTGTCTTGAGGCCGGTTGAGTCAAAGTCCGGACTTCAACCCAGGAGAAATACTGTGGAATTTCTTGAATCCGGCCCATAAATCTGAAGTTTTATAATCAAAAAGACAAAAATCCAGAAGTAACATAAGACTGATAGTTATTGAAAGTAGGAATTGAAAATGTTACAGGCATGACTGCAAAACAGATGGGAAATTAAAAGGTTAATTTCACAGAATAATAGTTGTTCTGTTAAATGATTAATGTTTTATAACCTTGATGTTCCCATCACACCGTTTAGATGAAGACTGTGATTTTTTTTTTTTACAGAGATCAAGGGGCATGTGTTTAGTGCTGTTAGGTAGTGCAGGGATTCCACCAAATACTGTGATCTAAAAAGGTGCTGGGTTCAGTGTCTTCCCAGCGCCAGTGAGAGCTGGCCTAACACTGACATGAGCGTTTGCTGCTGTGTCCACAGGAGCTGGAGATGCAGGCCCGTCTTCATGGCCTCACCGCGTCTGCCTCTCCCACCCTGGCCTCCGAACTAGACCGGCATCCGCAGCAGCAGCCGCTCGCTGGCCCTGCGCTAGAGTCCAGTTCCGGGGGCGTCCTGTCCCAGAACCTCATCAGCTTGGGAGGGTCGGGAATCGGAGGTGGGATCGCACCGCAGTCTGTCTCCTTTCTGTCTCTGGGCTCTGCCCCCCCAGCAGGCGTGGCCTCCAACAACCCCCTTGATCTGGATGCTTTGAACTTTGCTGAGATGGACGATCCCTCCGCCACGGCCTTTGACCCCGCCATGATGTCAGACACCACTTTCGAATCGACCCTAATGTCAGACATGGGTATCCTCATGGATGAGGGGTGTGCCCTGTCCCCCGTTGGGGCCGCCGACCCTCTCCTTTCCTCCGTGTCCCCAGGAGCCTCTAAGAGCAGCAGCCGCAGGAGCAGCTTCAGCGTGGACGAGGATTTGTGACGTTGCCGGAGCTCTCCGTGAGCAGTCGGCTTGGGAGACGTGCTCCTGGAAAGAGCCGTAGCGGTCTTCGTCTCTAGGGGTGCCCAGTCTCCTTAGGTCAGCGAGAGGTGACTGCCTGCAGAGTTGCCAAATTAGATTCTCTACTGTAATATTAATAACAACAAAGTTCTGAAAACGATCTTATTCTGAAAGTAAGTTATTTCAGCTGAAGGTTTTTGCCGCGGATCAGCAGTGGCAATAAGAACGCAAGGTAAAAATAAGGCAAAATGCAAGGCAGTACTATGGCTTCCCTGCGCATTCAGCGAGGGAACAGGTGTGGAGCCGCATATTCCAGAGGACATTTACAGTAGACTTGGAAAATTAGCAGAGCTTTAGATGTGCGTCTGTGTCTCTGTTATCGGCGCCACGCCTACGGAAATAGAAGCACTGTCATACTCAGAGGGATGAAAGGCTTTAAGCGTTGCTGTTTCTGGTTTGTTTCAGTGAAACAAAGACGTACCCAAGAAAAAAGTATCCAGAGAGCCACAGATATTTTTATTTACTTTTAAATCCTAGCCTTAGTATGTTTTAAATGTGAATTTGTGCATGACTCTACAGTATGTCCAACATCGAAGGACTGTTGCCTGTCTATTACAAACGTCATACTGGGGTTTTCTAGCTGGGAATTTTTCAAATTGGCACTGCGCTGTCATTTGCTATACTGGTCATTGTATGCCCTAGCAATCTGAATCGGAAGTGATGGACAAGCAATCGGGCATGACCTGAAAACTGTAACATTCAGTGTGAAGGCAAACAGTTGCCTTCAGTGTCAAGGCAGCCCTAATATGCAGCTGATTATCAAAAAACGTATGTCCTTTCCCCGAGTGATGGACCTTAACATAGAACATGGCCCTTTACTGAGTCCAGCAGTGCCGTACTGACTTCTGTATCTAAGTATGACCGTAAGTAGCAGTGGTGGTAACTTTGTTCAGCCAGTAACCAACGGGGTCTGCCATTATTAACGCAATCTGACATGTGTCATCTTTACCTCTACGGCATGGGTAACCTTACCAGTTTGCCGTGTGATTTACCATACTGCTTTTTTAACTTCATCTTTTCCTACTGTGTGTCAGGTTTGTATTGAACAGTTTTAGTGTACAGACCTCAATATTCATGTGCTTCACTCTTTTTTGTAAAATACATCTTAATCTTTTTAACATGTTTTATTGTAACAGATATGCATTGGATTGTTTGAGACCTTAAGCAATAAGTGAAGGTGGCCCAATCACTGTGAAAAAGCAGTGAATTTTTTTTTTTTTTGTGCAAAGAACTTGGTAGGCAATGTGGTTTGTATATCTATTAGAATATGCAAATAAAATTGCTTTTGTTAGAACATGTCAGAAATATAATTGTATGAAATGTTTACAGTATGGAAACATTTATAGCAATTCAGCTTGCTGTGGAATATCTGTACCATTTTGTTTGTTACTGTAATTTCAAAACTTACATTTGAGAATTAAACATTTATGTAGATTACTAGTTTAATCTGTTCTACCCTATTCTGTGTGTGGGGTGAAGACAGTTTTTTTTGTTGCATATAGCAGAATAAGGAACATTTGACTTGAATTGTTGGTAATGTTTTTGTAAAAGTTCCAACCCCATGAACAAATTTGTATGACAATCACATCTGAGCTTTGGTGATTGCATGAGAAATGAAAGGTAATTTGTCAAGCCACCTCAAATGAATCCTGTAAAGGTTTAACTTGAATTAAAACTCCTTCTGTGGGTCTAGAAGGGGCAAACAAAGTAACCTTGTAGGCAAACTGCTTTAGTGGTTATACCTGTCTGTACAGCGTGTTTGCCATTGCCGTGTCACCAACACATTGTCATGGGCTTGTCATCTTAATAGTAACGTGTGTAATAGATTTGTTAACAAAACTTGATGTATATGTTTACACATAAACACTCCAAAATTAGCACTGATGGCTGTACATGAACTCTGGTTTTCCACAGTGTACTCTATCTGAACTCAATGGCCCTTAATCACCCTTATGGTCTGTGTGCCTGTAGCAAAACATACAGGCTTCAGCTTTAGCCGTCCTGTAGAGCAGTGTTTCCCAACCCAGTCCTCGGGGAACCCCGGACAGTGCACCTGTACCAGGTATTCGGTGTTCCTGATTGGCTGGGAGCTGAGAGGAAGCAAAAACGTGGACTATCTGGGGTTCCCAGAGGACTGGGTTGGGAAACACTGCTGTAGACTCTCTGCATCCAGCTGCCCTCAGCTGATGGGCTGCTCCAGCACTGTGAGAATTGCGAGTCTCTCCAGACCTTCAATTCTGTCACATATAGCAGAGTAAAGAAAAGGGATCTCTTCAGGATTTACACTATGGATTTTCTTTTGTTCCTGTAATTTTCTGCCTTTTCGTTTTATGTTATGAAGTCTTTAAAAAATATTGTTGTTTAAGTGGAAAAGCAATTTATATAAAATATGAGAAATAGATTTTAACCAGTTAGTGGACACTAAGTATGAAACCCATCTTGACAAATTTCAGTGGGGCACAAAGAAAAATACATTGGACATTTTTTAAATGATAATGTACACACTGCTTTTTTCCATATGCATTGTATTTGTGTGTTACATGAACTGTGCAACCCATATACAAAACATTCCTTAACATACATTTTAAAGGGTGTACAATTGCATATAATATACAAGTAAAATGTATCCAATAGATTTAGTCTTAATGTTTTTAGCAGCATTTACTCATAGTTAGTGGTAACACTGTTTGTTGATTCTTTTAGTTTTGTTTTGAAAAAACTACATCAAGGGTGGTCAAGTAATCCAGTGTCCAGAGTCTGCTAAAAGTCCAGGAAATCCAGGATGTGACAAGTGGGTTTCGGTGATAACCTCTGACTCTGCAGTACAGTAAGGCCACCCTCGATGTAAAGTCAATATCTCCAAAATAGTTGTCCGTGATGTTCTAGTTAGGATAGATGTGTCTGACATCTTATTGGAATGTCTGAACTACTTCACTTCTCAAGTAAATCTGCAAATCAAGATCTATTTCCATGATTAGACAGAGTACCGGTAACTTTATCAAGCTTGCTCAGTCTATGCAATTTCCCTGTGTTAAGCCATTTGATATAAAATTAATAGTTGAATTCTCAGTGGAGTAAGTGTGTTACACGTGCGTCTGATCAAAGGGCAGGGGTGGACTGACCATTAGGAAGTTTTGGAATGTTCCAGTCCGCCCCTGTCAAAGGGTGACCATTCTGGAGGTATATTCTGTCTCTCAACCTTTCTTTTTGGTGAAAATGAAGACGAGCAAATACAGCCAGCCACTATCACCCCACTTTTACTTGGTCAGTCTCTAGTGGCCTGTTAAATGGCTTTTACCTTTTTTTGCGGTGGAGATGCAAGACCTATAATTCATGTGCATATATATTTGTTGATAACATTAATATGAAGGCATTTATTTACAGGAGTAGTGATTTTTAACCAGTTTGTTTTCTTGTGAATCTGTAGACTGTCATATATATATATATAGTCTGTGTCCCTTTATGAGCAATTACTGTTTTTAAATATAAACCAAAGTAGCAAACTTATTTCTAGATAAAGAAAAATGAAACACATCGACCAGTTTGACTATACATGTGGGATAATCTGCATACATGAAGATGAATGGTGTATGAAGCAGTAATGATTTGCAGTGTTGCTTCAATTAAAAAGTTTACTGTAAACAACTAGTCATGTATCTCAGATTAAAGGGATTTCAGATGCTTTGTTTTTTTTAATCACATGATCTCTTTCCCATATGTGTAATTTCTTTTTCTTTTCACCCTACCATAAGAAATGGTAAAGACATCTTGTACATTCTTTTCTAAGAATTTATGTAAAAAAAATAAAATAAATATTTTAAGAATTTCATTTTCTTGAAAAATAAAATGGGTGTGGTTGTCAGTTTTACAAGGTGAAGCAGAAATCCATTCAACATATCTTCAGGAGAAAAGATGGATTTTCTTGAATCAATAATTGTAGGCTCAGTTTTCTTAAGTTTTCTCATGTTGGTCGGAGTGTTAACATGAAGAACCTTTACATCAGCCAAGAAAATACTAGGCTTCCTACTCTGAAAACCTCATTCCATTATTTGATAAATGATTGTTATACAGTGGCTTGCAAAAGTATTCACTCCCCTTGGCATTCTCTCTCTCTCTCTCTCTCTCGTTCCCTTACAACTTGGAATTTAAAAGGAATTTTGGGGGGTTGTATCGTTTAATCTACACAGCACAATTACCACTTTGTAGATGCAAATTATTTTTTATTGTGAAACAAGAAATGACAAAAAAAGGAAACCTTAGCCTGCATAACTACTCACTCCCTCCCAGAGTCAATACTTTGTACAGCAAACTTTTGCAGCAGTTGCAGTGTCAAGTCTCTTTGGGTTCATCTCCACAGGCTTCGCACATCTAGACACTGGTATTTTTGCTCATTCTTTGTGGCAAAACTGCTCCAGTTCATGTTGGATGGGCGCCGCTTGTGTACAGCAATCTTTAAATCATACCAGAGATTCTCAGTTGGATTGAGGTCTGGGCTTTGACTGGACCTTTCCAGGACATTTACCTGTTTCTCTTTAAACCACTGGAGTGTTGCTTTAGCAGTGTGTTTAGGGTCATTGTCCTGCTGGAAGGTGTCCCAGCTTCAGGTCTCTGGAAGACTCAGACAGGTTTCCCCTCAAGAAATCCTCCATATTTTGCGGCATCCATTTTCCTTTAATTCTGACCCGTTTCCCAGTCCCTGTCGAGGAAAAACATGATGCTGCCCCCACCATTCACTGTGGGGATGGTGTTCTCAGCATGATGAAGTGTTACGTTTGTGCCGGACATGGCGTTGTCCTTGATGGCCAAAAAGTTCTATTTTAGTCTCATCTGACCACAGCACCACATGTTTGCGGAGTCTCCAATACGCCTTTTGGCAAATTTCAGACGCTCTGCCTTCACTCTTCCATGAAGCCCAGCTCTGTGCTCTGTGCAGTGTGCAGTTTATAGTGGTCCTATGGACAGTTATGCTCATCTCTGCAGTAGGGCCACCCAGCTCCTTCAAGGTTGTCTTTGGCCTCTTGGTTGCTGCTCTGATTAATGCCCTTCCTTCCTGGTCTGAGATTTGGTGGACGACCCTCTCTTGGCAGGTTTGCTGTGGTGCCATAATCTTTCCATGTTCTAATAATGGATTTAATGGTGCTCCTTGGGATGTTCGGGGTTTGTCATATTTTTTATAACCCAAGCCTGATCTGTACTTCTCTACAACTTTGTCTCTGACCTGTGTGGAGAGTCCCTTGGTCTTCATGGTGTCACTTGCCTGGTAGTAGCCCTTACTTAGTGGTGGTGCACTGGTGTTGACTGTGGGGGCTGTCAGAACAGGTGTATATACACTGAGATCATTTGACACTTTGATTGCTCACAGCTGGATCTAATTTAACTAATTAAGTGGCTTTTGAAAGTACTGGTTGGGGTGAAAACATGTGCACACACCACTTTTCTGTTTTATATTTTTTAGTTTTAAGTTTTTTTTTCCCGTTTAACTTCATTAATCTGTAGTGTTTTTGTCGGTCCAACACATAAAATAAAATTGAAAATCCTTTCTAAATTCCAGGTTGTAAGGGAACAAAATAGAGAGAATGCCAAGGGGGGTGAATACTTTTGCAAGGCACTGTATTAAAAATATGACATGGTGCTTTATCAGTTTAGTTATCACTAAATGCTCAGAAAACTGAGGTTCTGTTGTTTGGAGGTAAGTCTGCGGATAAGGAATGCTATAATCTCCGCACTCCACTCCGAGGGGCTGAACTTATCCCTCAGCAGCTCAGCCCGTAACCTAGGCCTCATGTTAGATACAGGCCTCTCGTCGAATCG
>JAODJU010000108.1:11904855-11932625 GCA_026776725.1 Gnathonemus echidnorhynchus | reverse complement strand
GTCATACCCTATGGCTCCCCACACCATGAAGTCATACCCTATGGCTCCCCACACCATGATGTCATACCCTATGGCTCCCCACACCATGATGCCAGGAGTTACGCCAGTGTGTCTCTCCACCACATTGTCAGGATTAGTCCTCTCCCCTTGCTGCCGCCACACATGCACACAATGTTCATCCATGGCAATGCAGAACCGAGATTAATCTCTGAACATGGTACGGCGCCACTCGTCATCAGTCCATGCCTCCCTGTTACGGCACCACTCCAAACGCAGCCGTATCTGCGCTGGTGTTAATGGCAGCCTATGCATGGGGTGGTGAACTCATAGTCCAGCTGATGCCAGGCACCGAGACACGGTGCAGGATGACGTGGGGTGTTGTAGAGAGTCCAATACCTGTGTCCGGGTGGCAGGTCATAGGGTTTTGTAATGCTTGGCGACGATCCTCCCTTGGTGTGGTCTGTCTTGGGTGACCACATCAGGTGACTGTGACATTGTACGACCACCCGGCCTCATGCAAACCCACAATGCGCACCCTATCAAACTCCGTCAAGTGCTGGTAATGCTGTCTAATGCGTCTATGAGGCATCCTCTGTGTCTGGTGACTAGACGTACCAGCTACTTGCAAGTCAAATCATTTACATACCCATTGCTGGTCTGCACATGTACCAAATAACATACAAATCAGACCATTACTTCTGGGTACTTTTTTTGTCAGTGAGTATATTTGCCTCACTATCAGTCATCCACGTGAGTCCATTTAAAACATTAAAGAGTTCACTGATGGCTGTGTAATGATTATCTATTTCTGTCATTAAGGGTGTCTCATTGTGTTCTTTTAGGTTTATTTTATAAAGTTATTTCTATGAGAATTTGTTTTTTCGCTCCTGAAATAATGGATTATTGGAGATACACGTCTCATTTGACAGTGATGAGTAGCCAGGTTGAGTGTTAAGGTAAAGCTATCCATCCATCAATCCAATCAAGTATCCTGGTCAGGGTCGCTGGGGGGGGCTAAAAGCCTGTCCTAGACAGCACAGGCACCCTGGATGAGACACCACTCATTTCAAAAGAATTAAATTATATTTAATAGTCAAATACATTTATTAGTCAAATATCAAATATGAAATAAAAAAATATATGGATTTTTGGGACCTGTGTAGCAATAGTTAATCGTTACTGTGGGTCACAGCTAAGCTGGGAAGCAAATGGAGCAACACTCGAGACAGATTTCCAGACAGTCGGAGGACTCGCAGCAGTCCTCCAGTATCCCACAATCCAATGCATCGCAGCAAGCGTCCTCTCCACATGCCACGTCTCCTGTGGCTTCGCTCCCACAGCAGCACAGTGCTTCACAGCCTCGTCCACAGGCCAGACACTGCACCATCACGGAGCACAGAGACCACAGCTCACAGAATAGGCAGGCCAGAACACAGTGCACACAGCAATCTGCAGAGAGACACACACCATCATGACATAGCTTCCGGAGAACCACACACACAGCCACACGCTTACCTCATTCAGGATCTCACTCCAAAAATGTTACAAAAATCTGTTAGCAATGTTATGACATTTATTAGCTCTGACATAGTAAAAGCTTAATTCCCTTTACTGAGTCTTGAATCTTAACATTATTAATGACCTAAGTACTGTAGACTGCATATAATTAAATAGGATAAACAAATTTTAAACAAAAGTTAAAAGATCACTAGGAGAGCATAAGACTTAGTCACCGTACCATGTAGGTTCCCAAGCCATAATACTGTAATTTTATAATAAAAATGCTAATAATAATAATAATAATAATAATATATAATATATAATAATTCTGTGTATTACAGTGTTATGATAATATACTGTATATATATATATAGGTAAACGTAATATTGGCCATTATTGTACATACTTGGTTAAAGTTACTGACTAATTTTCAATTCTGGAGGGACTCAGTCACCCATCTGCCACCCACTATAATTGCTAATTCCGTGCTTTGCTGTTATTTCTGATTGTACAGCCATGGCTGTTCCTGGAAGCCTCTTCTGTAAGTGCTCTCAGATACCAGTGGAAAGGAGCTTAATGGCTGCCTTCTGTTTATTTACCATGAGAATGCAGAATGAGATTATCAAAATAACAGAACAGAAATAGCGCATTCAGAGGAAGCAGCTTGCGAAGTAAAATGGAAGATTTTAGTGTCATGTTGATGCACTCAGCAATTTGAAAAGCGTTAAGTAATACTAACCATTTTGACGACATGAGTTGAATGACATTTGATCTATATAAAAACCTCTATGTACTGGCTTGAGCAGACAGACAGACAGACAGGTGTGTTAAGAGCAGGATGAAGCATCTGGACAATAGGGTCAGCGGACAATAGGGTGACCATTGTCTGGATTCTGTCCAGACAGTCCGTTATTCCAGCCCTCTGCCTGGACTGCTGCTGGGTGTCCTCCTTTTAGCCTCCTGGTCCTCCTTCTTCCCTCCCTTCTACCCGCCTCCCCATCAGCAACTAGCACTCTCTCCAACCCCGATCAACCCCCGACGAAAGGCAAGAATGGCCGTGCCTGCAATTATTTGTCTATGTTGTTCTCTTGACATGTTAATATAATCTTCACAATAGATATACCGCTCCCTGTTTCCATAGCATGCATGCTCAACAACTTTTTATGGATGTCCTCTTTTTTAAGCCTTAATCCTCCTTTTTTAACGCCCTCCACTCTAGCGGAGAAGCAGCTGTGAAATCTCCATTCCCAGGTCCAGGCACTCCATGGTGCACAGACAGGGGTCCCAGCTTGGGCAGGTGAGCTCCAAGGTGCAGGGTGCACAGGGCGAGGCTTCCACCGGGAGGGGGTCCAGAGGCGAGGGCTCACAGCAGCACACACAGGAGCAGAGGGAGGAAACACAGCGACGGCAGCACTCCCCAAGTGCTAGGAAGCAGTCCAACAGACGGCAGAAAAGGCAATTCAGCACAAGAGAGGCACATGGCTCTGAGAGGAAGAGGGAGCGAGAGACAGAGAGAGAAAGAGGAAAAGACAACCAAGATCAGGGGAAGGTGGTAAGAAAAGTGATGATTAGATGATGATGAAGGAGCAGCTGAAGGAAGCAGTGTAACATTGTAAAAAGAGGAGGATGATGCAGAGTGTCAGAGGGTAAAGAAGTTCCTGAAATGTGTAGGAGTGATTTTAAGAAAAAGGAATAAGTAAATATATGACAAATAAGTACAAACATAAAATTTAACAAAGATTTGGATGGACGGATGAGAAAGGGGATGCAGAGAGGATCGATATGAGAATTAGAAATCAGTAGAGGGTGAAAAACAAAACATGAAATCAGGATGAACCACGGAAACGGGAAGCACAGAGGAGGTGGGAGGATCAGGCCGGGACGGAGGAAGAATCAAATGAATAGCGGAGGAATACTTCCTTTGCGGGGAGGGGGGAGGGTGGAAGTGAACAAGAGGGAAAAAATATGGAAGGCAGAGGAGGAAGTGGCAGAAATGTAGGCTGTGTGTGTTATAACACATGGGCATAAATTATGAGGGGGTGGGCAGGTCATAACCCTCAAAAACCGGTTAAAACAACCCCCCAATAATCCTGTCTCCCCCTTAATGGGCAGAAACCTTAATCACCCAATATTCAAACCAAAGTTATGGCCTTGTAACACCAAATGTACAAAGATCCACTTCTCTTCATATTCATATATTGGGTTTGATATTAGTGGATTATAACTGATTATAATTGATTATTGATTATTTGTAGATTGTAGATCTGGTCTAAAGGACCTATAGTGGGGAAACAGACATTTTCATTATCTTGAAAACTGGAAGGAATGAAGATAAATACCAATTAAATGGGTACTGCTCAGTTTAAAAATAATTAAATTTAAAATTGTGTCTAGGAGATGTGATTTATCTGAATTCACTATATAGCCTTGTTCTCTTTTTTATATTAACTCACAGTATGAAGTGATGTGACCTACAGGCATGGACTTCTAAAAGCAGATACTGTCTATTATCACTTTATTAGTATTCAGACTGCCATCCCCATTCCTAATAATTGCACAGATATACAGTTCAGCCCTTTAAATAGAAACCTTAAATAAATCTTTTTTATACTTAAAGAAGATTTATTCTAGTTAATAAATAGTGAGAAGTAGTGCAACATGTTGCCAAATTCCCTTGAATGAATAGTTTCCATGTGTGGCTTTAACCACCAATCAGCCTTCTGAGCTTGCAAAAGAAGTGAATGCAATCCAAGTGCATGAAGGCAAAGGTAATAATTCACTACAGCCAGTGGGAATGTGCTCTGGATAAACACATGTATTTAATTACTGCAGTTTGCACGCTGTCATGTAAAATGACACGAGTGTGAGTTCATGTATATGTCAAGGGCCCCTTTCTTACCGTCTCCAGCCACCTGCTGAATCTGGGATGTGGTGGTCTTCAGGTTGTGCTGGCTGTTGGCTGTGGAGGTGGATGGCGAAGACTTCTTGTCCAGATGGACCTGACCGTTGTTTTTGGTGGACTGCGGTGGGGGCCAGCTCAGCCGGCCAGCTGACAGAGATGGTGGGGTGGAGATAGGTGGGGTCCCATTGGTTAAATCCCCAGACTGGATGCTGCCATGCTTAAGGCACTTCTCATAGGTGGTAAATTCTGGGTGAGAGAAGCAGGACAGGACACCATTATTGCTGGATCATACTATCATAAAATCTGCATACCAAAATCTGTATGAATTGGCACTAAAGATAAATGACCATAACACTGATTTCCAGCAAACAGGACCTGTGACCAATTGAATTATGAAACAACCTGTGATGGACATTTCACACCACAAATGCAGAGAAAGTATGGATCTCACTTGAGCTGAAACATCTTTAGATGTTTGTGAATACATAAGCACTGCATCGTAGTAGTAACTCAAATACTGGAGTGCAAACCATGAAGACATATATTAGCTACTTGAGATAAAGGGTGTGTCACGATTCATTAATGATGAACAAATGTGAAATCAGTATTTCACTTGTGTTATTCATTTCTGGTTCCTTCAGTAGTTCCTTCAGTAGTTCCTCCAGTAGTTCACAAAGATTTACAAAATGAGCAGATATAATAAATATAGTAACTGCTTGGGATAAAACATGCGTCACAACTCATTAATGATGAACAAACATGAGATCAGAATGTAACTAAGACTTAGTTTGTGGGTAATTAATACAAACATAATAACATAATACTACATTATTTGTGCCCCATCAAGTCAATTGTTTACTTAAAGCAGCATAAGTAATTTAGTAAATCAGTTACTACTCATGTATGAATCATGAACAAATATAGTAACTGCATGAAATATGCATACCGATATGATTGATTAATGTACGTAACTAACACTTAGATTCTGGTTAATTGATACATTAAGTAAGAGTGTACTACTATATTTGTGAACCTTCAAGTAAAGTCTTACTGGAAGCTCTATAGAAGACCTCAGGACCATAAGTAATAAAAAGGGGCTCAGATAAACCACAGCCTGAAATATCCCATGTTCACAGGAAGCTGCTCCCAAACCTCTGACAAAGATGAAGATCTCATGGAATCAATAGAAGCTAGACATGTAAACATTTAATACAATCATGTTACCTGTTCTTTGAGTGAGGTCAGATACCCCATGAGAAGTGGGACTGGTGTCCTCATTGGTGGTGACTTCACCAGTCAAAGAGGAATCACAACTCGTTTGATTCGTTCGATCCAAACTTGGGGCCTCCTCAGAAGTCGTCTCTGTTACACAGACATTGCACACAACATGTGCTTTTGTTTGGACCCTTTAAAACAGACAGCTCATTTGAATAGTTACAACAATTCAACAGCTACTGCATGAAAACCATATCAAAGTTTCAACCAAATGAAACAAAAATACATCATATTTCTTGGTTTCAGATGAGAGAAAAAAGTACCTGGTGACCATGAACACAGGCACAGAACAGCAAAGACTCACCTGACTGGTCCTCCTTGGCCCTGCTGTGGTCTGGCTGTGTGTTGTGGTCCCTTCTGCTCCCACGGTCATCAAGCCCATCCAGGCCCACGTCTCCAGTATCTGCCTCCAGCTGCACATCCATGACTCCAGTCTCCCGCTGAGACAGCTGCTGTGCACTCTGACCAGAAAAGAACAGACGTATCATACATTTTATGTCTGTGAACTTTCCTGAAATACTGAGTACAGTACACAGAAGAGAAGTGAGTAATATTGAATTACGGGTAACAGGTCACTTTGAAACAAATTTGACACACTAAAAAAAAAAAAAGAAAATTGCTTCCATTCTGCCAGTTTGCAGTCCTGAAAGTGACTAATCAGATCACGTATGAAATTTGAAACAAAATAAATATGTTAAAATTTAAGGAGGCTGAATGCATTTCACACAAATCCTTGAGAAATAAATGTCTATGGGGAATGAGAGAACTGTGATGGGAAATGAGATTAAATAAGGGAAAGGCTGCATAACCCCTTCATGAAATAAAATGCTCACTTTCCACCCAGCATGCATAGCTGCTTATCCAGCAGTAGGTTACAGTGAGCCTGAATCCTACCCAGGAAATATAAGACAGGATATGGGCAATGAAGAGAGACAAACTTGCATAACTGCATGTTCAGTGAGAGGAGTACCCAGGGGAAACATGCACAACATTGTAGGATGACCAAATAATCCATGCCAGGGAGGACAGGACAAAATTTGTAAACTACCATTTCAATTACAAGGTCCTGAATTTCACTTAAACAACAAGGTCATGCCATATGCTGATAGGTAAGTCTCCTATAATCGTCAATATGCCACTGATGTTAATGTGAAACAGCTGGATGAGACTTTCAATCAAGAAAACAAACCACTCAAAGCAAAAGAAACACAGTTTTAAAGTAGTTTGTAAAACTTGAAGTAGCTCATAGTGTCCCTGACATGGATTATCTGGTCACCCTACAACATGGGGAGAAAATACAGACTGCACTTTGATATACACTATATGGACAAAAGTATTAGGTGACCTGGTCAGTACACCTACAGGAACCTTTATGACATCACATTCTAAATCCATAGGCATCAGTATGGAGTTGGTCCCCCCTTTGCAGCTATAACAGCTGCCACTCTTCTGGGAAGGTTTTCCACAAGATTTTGGAGTGTGTCTGTTGGATCTTGCTCATTCCAGAAGAGCATTTGTGAGGTCAGGCACTGATGTTGGACGTGAAGGCCTGGCTTGCAATCTCTGTCCTAGTTAATCCCAAAGGTGTTTGATGGGGTTGAGGTCAGTGCTCTTTGCTAGCCAGCCAAGTTCTTCCACACCAATCTCACCCAACAAAGTCTCTGTGGACCTTGCCTGGGGCACTGGGGCACAGTCATGCTGGAACAGAAAAGGTCTTTCCTCAAGCTGTTCCCACAAAGTTGGAAGCATAGAATTGCCCAAAATGTCTGAGTATACTGAAGCTTTAAGATTTCACTTCACTGGAACCAAAGTACCTAGCCCAGCCCCTGAAAAACAACCCCATAACATTATCCCTCCTTCACCAAACTTTACATTTGGCACAATGCGGGCGGCCAGGTAACATTCTCCTGGCATCTGCGAAATACAGACTCATCCATCAGACTTCCAGACAGAGAAGCGTGATTTGTCACTCCACAGAACATGTTTCCACTGCTCCAGAGTCCAGTGGCGGCGTGCTTTACACCACTGCATCTGATGCTTGGCATCACACTTGGTGATGTGAGGCTTGAATGCAGCTGCTCGGCCATGGAAGCCCAGTCCATGAAGCCCCAGCGCACAGTTTCTGTACTGGGGTTAACGCCAGAGGAATTTGGAATTCTGCAGTTATTGAGTCAACAGAGCATTGATGACTTTTATGCACTATGCACCTCAGCACTCAACAACCCCGCTCTGTTACTTTACATGATCTGCCACTTTGTGTTTGTAAATACCTCCACTTTGTAATAATACCACTTACAGTTCACTTTGGAATATTTATCAGGGAAGAAATTTCATGAACTGAATATTACAAAGGGGGCATCCTATGACAGTACCATGTTTGAATTCACTGAACTCTTCAGGACAATCACATTTTTCAGAAATGTTTGTAAACCAGTATTGTGCAGTTAAGTGCTTGATTTTATACACCTGTGGCAATAGGTCTGAAAGAAACACCTGAATTCAATGATTTAGAGATATGTACCAGTACTTTTGTTCATATAGTGTATCTATCCATCTATCCATCTTCTTACCACTCATGCTATTCAGGGTCATGTGGAGGCATTGGAGCCTAGAATTCATTTCTTGGTATATTATTTTTTCATCGAACAGAGTAAAATAACATCTTTGAATAATATTGTGCTAGATGTTTGTCCAATATTAGCTTGTCCAGTAATATGATCCTGGGATGTCCAAAGGAAGGATCTCACCCCTCACTACACCGAGAAACACAGCCAATAAAATATCACCTACTATTTAAACGGATGAACAGTCAATGAAATATCACCTACTAAGTATTTCAGTCAGGGGCTGCTGATAATAATGCTGAAGTTTTTACTGAGGTACTGGCTCTAGTAAAAGTTTAATCACTCAGGGTTATATCCTTTACCTTCACTTAATTGGGTTTGTTGTTGGCTAACATGACATTGACTAATTTAGTGTGAATAAGTGTGAATGAGCAATGACCTATGATACCATTTCTCACTTTTCATCTAAACTGCTGTTGGTGCCCATCAAAAAAGGTCCATGTCCTATTTTTGTTAATGAAGCCCCTTCACAGTTGAATGTGTTAATAGAGATTATGGCATTCATCTTAGATGCACCTGTCAATGGTTGAAAAAATACATAGGACCTTTCCTTTATACCATTTGTATAAATGCACTCATTACTTTTGCCCATCCGCGAGAGACAAATGGTGTTTTTCCTAAGACTCCTTATACTATTTAGGAGTTAATCAAAATTAACATCAAGAGACAGCGTCCAGAATACGCATTTGGAAAAAGGTGGATACATCAAGTATCTCTCAAACTTCCTCTCATCTCATCAGACCTTTTCCCCCCAGCATTTCAAAACTAAATAATTTTATGCTATTCAGGGAAATCAAAAGCACACACTTTAAGAAGCTCATCAAAACAATTAAACATAAAATATCGTATTTCGTAGGAAGAATGTGTGGGGTATTTACATAACGTTCCGTGTAAATGTCCGAAATTGAATTAAGTGCTTTTATACTTACAATGTGTTTATCAGTAGATAAATTCACCAAAATATGTGCCGTGATTTTTAGAACTATGCAAACAGCGCAAAGCAAATGCAAATATTACAAATTCATGGCACATGCAGACAAAACGATTCGCATGGGTTAGTAGTATTAGCAGAAGAGAGTTATGAAGTGACACAAATACAACTCTAAAAACACTTGACTTCTCAGATTTAAAAAAAACTACACTTCTTACCGTAGCGTAATTAAAGCCAGTCTTAGACCGTGGAAATGTGAAATTCAAGGGGAAGCGGTATAGAATAAACTGCGCCGAATTCCTGTCAGAGGCACACAGTTTCTCGCTGCGATCCAGCAGTAATTGCTTGGATGAACGTCTACTTGTAACCATCTAGCCCATCAAAGGGGTAGCACCCCACACCCAACTGACATAAAAATGAAAGATAATTACAGACACATAGAAGCAAAAAGCCTTGTAAAATATCTTGCGCACTAAATGTAGGCTATTTCGTAGTTCTCTATAAAACATTTTTCAAGTTTAGTAACATCTAAAATGTTTAAGAATACGTTTATTTAATCAAATTGCACGTTGTATGTCGAATGTTTAGCTCCATCTACAGGACAATTTAGAAACGCCGCTTCGCCTAAACTTAATCGCCTCGGTCTCATGGCGATAGAACCGGAGCGCTCATAAAAAGCCCGATCAACAGAAAAGAACCTGGAAACTTCACACACAGACCAGGGGAAGGATTCAAATTTGCATTTATTTTGTTGCGATGTAATGTTTATATATATAAATATTACGATATCTCATGTTAATTATACCCTGCCTCGTGCCCATTGCTTCCGGGATAGGCTCCAGACCCCCCGGGACCCAGTCGGATAAGCGGGTTGGACAATGGATGGATGGATGTTAATTATATTCAAATGGGGAAAACATATGGTTTTGGGTCTACTGCTGCTGCAGCTATAACTCAAAGAGAATGCAGTGAATCTTTCTCAGACTTATATAAATGATGATCTGGGTTCGATTTCATTTTGAGACACATTGTACCAAAACTAAGGCAGTGTTACTTAGTGGTTACACGTGAAAGGACAGCCACAGACGCAGATCAGGTGAGTCTGAATAGATTGAAAAAATTCACACAGGAATTGGAAGACGTGGAAGAGTGTAGAGATTAGACGGAAGGAGGTGTTCAGGGTCCAACAGCATCTGGTTATTACTGTATCACTACTATATATTGCTATATTATAGTCTTTGGCATGCTTACAGCATGCAAATTGTTTTCAGCAGTTTAAAACAATGTAGAAGATGAACATTTTGTGTGAATTACGAGTGTTTGTCAGCAGTGCCGTGCAGAGAATTTTCAAGGACAGGTGCTCGAACCACGGGGCAGTGGATAAATTTTGTGGATGGGGGGTGGGGGGGAGCAATTAACCCAATCCGTCGAGTAAAGGGGGCAGGCTCTCAGGCACTCCCCCCCCCCCCTCCCATGTGTCTGTTTTTTGATTGCCACATAAAGTCAATTTTTGTTTTTATTTTAATTTTACTGAAAAAATCACCACAAAATATATATACTGTATATGTCACCAGATATGAAACCGCACCCCCTAACAGAAATGATTAGAATTACTGTATCAGTAGAAAGATGTATGCTATATGTATCCATCCATCCATCTTCTAACCTCTTAGGACTGAAGAAGAGCTGAAGCCAATTTCAAGCAGCACAGGACACAAGGCAGGGATATGCCTTGGACAGGATGCCAGTCCATCACAGGACACAGAATTTCACATTCACACACAATCTACTACACAATCTATATGCAGTACAGAAATATTTTGTCAGATGACTAACAATTGTAATGGCCACATTCAAATACAATCTACTACACAATATATATGCAGTATACAAATATTCTGTAAGATGACTAACAATGCTAATGGCCATTGCAGACCCTTATTCATATTCTGGTAAGTATTTTAGGAAGCAAAATAATGTCATGACAGCGCTGTCTTGTGGTAGATTTTTAAATACTTCGAAAGAGTGATGGATTATAAATTTGCCACCTTTCCTGGGGTGAAAAATAAGAAACCCGATCACCAAAGAGCATTCTGCTATACACACAAGATACCAAAAAAGGACCAATATATTTTATGTTCTATTATTTAACTTTTCAATCAAAATCGAATTGTTAATTGTGATACTGGATGTTAAGAAAATATTACAAGTCACATATAAATATGCAACGAAACATCATCGTGAGGGCACTATTCCTTTTACAACAAACGAAAATGCTTTAGAAAAAATGTGACCCGGAAACGGAAGTGTAACCCTGTAAATGTTATTGTTGAACCGCTGATGTTTTTTCTTGAATGAAATTATTTAGGGTACTTTTCCATGTACCGCAATTTTCTTTCTTCAAGAAAGTACCGAAACTATAATACTTCGAGTTGTTGATTTTCCACTGACGTAACAACTGGTATCGGCGCCGAATGACGTCACAACGCGGGTATTTTGGACATTTTAAACAAGGCTGTAGCAGACATCCCACCTCTCCAGGAAGTTCCGTAGTCTCCTGCGTGTTGATAGCAGTCCCCTGTCTCACGCAAATTATATACTTGGATATTTGTGTTTTTTTAATGCGAAAGCTCGCGCCCACGAGAGCAAAGACCCTCGAGCTTATGTAGAATCTTTGGAGAAAGAGAGCGGGCGTTAAGAAGTTCCCCTGGGCGTTGCCGGATGACTCCGGGAAATTCCGGAGAGGTACGGGGGTGTCTGCCATACGGCTGGATGATGTGCGATGTTAGAACCAACATGTTATGAACTATTACATTTAGAAAATGAAATGGAAAAAGGAAAGTACCAAAAGTACGGTACCTGGTGCGGTGGAAGACGCCCCCTTTTCCCCTTATGCTTATATTCGGCTCTTAGATAGAATTTTACACATCAGGCTGCGTAAAATATTTCTTGAAGTTCCCAGTCATGGTATGTATTTCGTAACATTAGTACTTATATGTTCCTTTTATGTGTAAAATGTGTGTGGTTGTAGCTAGCGTCGTTGTGCAGTATCCGGCACGTCATAGTCATACACTTATGCATTGGATGGGTGATATTAGCTCGTTCAGTTTTCTGTATTGAGCTTCAGTATGACATGACTTCCTAAAAAATTAGCCCGACAGTTATATTTCGCCACCTTAATAGATACGAATTCCTTTATTTCGCGCCGCATTAGCTGGAAAAACATTAAGTTTAATTGTTAGCTTATTTACTTGTAATAACATTCTTAGCGATAACGGTGAGATTTTCAGTGCTTGTATGCAGTTGTGATTGATTTATAATGGCTGGCGATGTTTGCTCACGAACTACATAATTGTGCGGTTAAATCCTTCTTCTTGTAAATGCCTTAAACTTATGCCCAAGTGTTTATTGCTGACGAGCTTTTGATCCTTCCCTGTGCCATAGTGTTACTATATCTAGTCCATAACGCTGACGTACAGTTACCTTTAATAAGTGAAAAGCCAAAATTATTTTATATGTGATATCGTATAGACCTATATATGGTGGTACAATTTTTGAATGGGTTCAAGGGGCAAATTTTGGGAAGAAAATTTAACCAAATGAATTTTACGTTGCTTAAATGGTATTTTGTAATATGATGTGTTTCAGATATCTAACTATATTAACATTCATTATTGCCATGAGCTTGTTTTCTTCTGTATCCAAGTGATCTTAATTTTTGATGTGTAATGTGTATAATAAAAATATTGATGCTGTGGTTTTATTATGGTATTAAAGTGCCACAAGTAACCACCTTCTTAAAGATTTCAGGTGGTAAAGTAATGCCCCTAAGATTTATCTTAAATTAATAAAAGATATATATTTTTTAATGCTTACATAATAAATGTCTACATTTGGTGTGTGTGGTTTATTTTAGTTTTTTCTTATTAACTGCTCTTTCTTCAGTGCTGGTGAACTTTATTGGGAAACCTAAGTGTTGCAGAACCGACGCTTATGACTGACTGACTAAGCAGCATTAGCCGTAATTAGCTTAATGTCTTCCGAGTTGAACATGGAATTTAGGTTCCACCTGTATCAATAAAAGTATTCATTTGTTTCATTGTGCCTAATGAACAGTACACAACGAATACTTGTACCGTTACAGTTGTAGTATGTAACAAAATATATAGCTTCTCCTAAATTTCAATAGAATAAGAATTTTGTGATTTATGTGTGATATAATGTTAATTGTGAAATGAAAAAGGAGTTTTATAGCATTACAAACGTAAGGAGACCTCAACCGGCTCCTCCTCTGGCAGTGGTTTTGGGTTTGGGGTGGGTGGATATTGCTGCTCCATCTTCTGGAAAATGATACAAACATTGTGTATGTTTGTGTTGTGGTTTCAGTCTCAGTTGCAGAACTGTTATACCACCTTAATTGCCCATTGTATGTGAGTGTGTGTGCCCGCCTTGAGATGCACTGGCATCTCGCACCCCAGTGTGGTGCCCTGTGTTGCCTGGCTTTGGCTCCAGGTTCTCCCACCAGCCTGACCAAGATCAGCAGATTTAAGAACTGATGGATGGATGGATGTGTGTCAGTTGCAGAATGGATGCCATAATTTGCAGCTCTACCAGCTACTGCAGTTTCTCTGACTATATCTTCATCTTCAGGATAGTGAGGTGTCGGACTTCGACCAGGGGCTGGGGGCGGAGAGCGGCATGGATGGAGAGAATGACGAGAACAGCGAGAATGCCCCTGTCTACTGTGTCTGCCAAAAGCCAGACATCAGCTGCTTCATGCTGTGAGTACTGCTGGTGACATCCTGTCTTTATGAGTGTTGCCATAGCGATCAAGAACAGACACGCCCATTTTCTCAAGTCTTTCATGGCTTGATGTTATTACCCTTGAGTATATGCTTTGTTGAAGTGGAAATACTGAAATGGTTACTATCTTTTGTATCCTGCAGTGAATGTGGCAGCTGTGATGAGTGGTTTCACGGTGACTGCATTAATGTCACGGAGAAGATGGGGGAGGTCATCCAGGAGTGGTTCTGTGAGAAGTGTCGGAGTGAGTGTCCTTTAATGTTACGATTCATCATCTTTAGCTTTGTGGGATATTTCTGCTGTTGTGTGATGACAGCTGTGTGTGGGTAATGCACCAATCCCCTTTATAGGCAAAGATGGCTCTTTGGAGATCAAGTACCATCCCAAGGAGAATCATACGAAGGAGACCAACCAAGTGAGGATGGAGAAGCAAAATTTTAAGATCAGCTGGCGGGTCAGAAATATACTACAATTTATTTTTTTACTGCTTTTTTTTTTACATGGAGGAAATGACATGCACATTACTACTACTTTAGAGTAGTCAGATTCTTCCTCTCAGTTAGTTAGCTGTATCCATTAAAATGTTTAAGTTGTAATGGGTGCAACCTCTGCCCTGCATTGCAGCATTTGTCCCAGGGCTTCGAGGTCACTTTCTCTTCGTGTCCCGCAGATTAAGCGTCATATGTGCGGTAAGTGTGAACCCTGCCGGCGCACAGAGGACTGCATGCAGTGCGACTTCTGCAAGGACATGACAAAGTTTGGGGGCCCCAACAAGATCCGACAGAAGTGCCGTCTGAGGCAGTGTGAGGTCCGGGCCAGGGTGAGTCTCTCCCACGCCAACCTGTTCTTCTCAAACCACTGAGTCCTCATAGATGCGTTAAGCATGACGTCAGAAGCCTGTAAGCCTTCTCACTCCCTTCTGTCTCTGTGCTGTTTTTTTGAACTGGCGGCTGCCTTGGACGACCGTCTCCATTTGCAGAAACATCTGCAGATTCGAGCAGTGGACAGGTTCGCTACTGGTAACGGTAAGTGCACTTAAAATGGACGGCTGACTGTGTAGGGACTTTTTATCTAAAGGCGCTAATGTATCGAACAAACATGGCTAAGAGTAAATGAAAGCAAATGGTACACCGACAGTAACACGATCACATTCGGGTAAAGTTAACATTTAATTTGGATTACTGTATCAAGCAATAACTTTTTGTACAACACTTAATTCATAAAAGCAGTTCGCAGTCCTGGACACGGTTCTCCATACTAGAGGGGCAATAGAGTGCAGAGCAGGACAAAGTTTCATCTTTGAATGTGAGAGCGGGTGGGTAGTGACTGATGTGAGTAGAAATGACTTGCGGATTCCACAAAAGGATAAACATTGCTCAGATATGGTTATGGTTAGGGTTCAGCCCAATTACACCCAGGGATGCCTGTACTAGTGATGCAAAAATGTTGCTTCATGAACCATCTGGTGTATTTTATTTTTTTTTTTGCCTCACTAGATGGCACTCTTGGTTTGCTTTGAGGCATGCTTTGTGTCCTTTTTTTAAACAGAAAGCATTATCTAGTGGGGTCAAAAATGCAGTAAATAGTTCATCAAGTTTCATTTTGCCATTACTATCTTATACTGACACCATGGACATCCCACTGAACAAATTAAATAGGTACATTAATATGTTTGTCAATGGCCTCACCTAAAAGTAGTAGGCTTTAGATTTGTCTTATACTGTGCATTGTTTTCATTTTCTGTTTTAACCTTCTAGCATCTGATGCCATGGACCAGGAAAAAATGCCTCCTAGTTCAACACTTTCCCCATGTGCCGAATCTAGGGCAAGTGCAGCTGAGTGGCATCATGGTACTCTGAGCGGTACTGTCCAGGATCAAGGTATGCTGCTCATTTTGTGTCAAAATATCAGTCACCTGGTGTATTCTCTGACTTTCAAATAATTGTTTAAATGTCTTTGATGTTTCAGGGTCTGAGGATGTCATCTGCTCTCCGGATGATCCTGAAACAGGGGTTGGATGCCAGACTGATCTGACTCTGTTTGATTTGGTAGTCATGGAAACATGTTTCAGCTTTATGACGTGTGAGCTAGACAGTGTCGAGGATACCAGTCAAAGATATGGAGGAAGCCAGAAACCTTGTAAATCTCCATATCCACAGAGAGAGAGTGTTCAGGCTTGTCTGGAGGACACATTCAATCTTGCCTGTTAGTTCACCTTTGGAAATGTTAAAAAAAGAGGGAGACAAAGTGGTTCAAGTAGACAAGGCAAGAATATGCCTTTGCTTTAAATCTGTTAGTCTGTCATTCCATTTGAGTGAGAATTTTCTGGAAGTTAAAAAATAAAGCAGCTAGTCCTGGCAAACCAAATAATAGTCCACTTCATTCATGGCGCCATTCAGAGGTTTGTTTCAAATTCTGCCTTTAAATATGAGTCAATGAGAAATGCACTCTGTGCTAAATCAAAGGCTCCAAGAATCCATCCATTTCCTGTAACTGCTTATCAATCTCAGGGTTGCGGGGTTTCAGAGTGTTTCCCAGAAGCTATGGGTGCAAGGCAGGGAACAACCCCAGATTATTAGTTTATTAATGTATATTTCGCTTGATAACGATATGTTTCATATATTGTACCCCTACCTTGGCAGCAAGAGTTCATGTCAATAAAATACGTTTGCAGATGTTTTTATGTTCTCTGTGTGTGGCTGCATGTAATTTCAGAGCCAATAGCCGTGTGACCAAAACCATTTTAATTATTACCATTTTCTTAGTAAAATGAAATGCCGAAAACATTCTTGGTTCCTTCGATTCAGCATACACAGTGCCCTCTACAGGATTCTATGGAAACAGCACCCCTTATTTAAGGTGGCATGGATCCTGTCAGTAAGAAACTGACAGGAGCTCGAGCTGGAGGAGCGAAGGGTAAATTTTGCCAACGGGGGGGCACGTAACCTCAATCCGTCGGGGAAAGGGGGCATATTCTCAAGCACCTCCCCCCTTCCCCTGCATGTGCCCGTTTTTTTGCTTGTCACATAAAGACCATTTTTGTGTGAACTTTGATTTTAATAGAAAAAAATCACTACGAAATTAATATGTACATTTCTAACTAATAAATGACAAAATTTATGATATAATAATGTTGCGGTCTGTGAAATTAATATATTGACCATTTTGAAAATATTTCTGTACCATGTATGTCACTAGACACCACAACCGCACCCCCTAACAGAAATGATTAGAATTACTGTATCAGTAGAAAGATGTATATGCTATATGTATCCATCCATCCATCCATCTTCCAACCTCTTAGGGCTGAAGAAGAGCTGAAGCCAATTCCAAGCAGCACAGGACACAAGGCAGGGATATGCCTTGGACAGGATGCCAATCCATCACAGGGCACAGCTTTTCACATTCACACACAATCTACTACACAATCTATATGCAGTACAGAAATATTTTGTCAGATGAGTAACAATTGTAATGGCCACTGCAGATGCCTATACTTATTCTGGTAAATATTTTAAGTTCTATTATTTATTCGTTGACTTTTGAATTGTGATACTGGATGTTAAGAAATCATTACAGCTACGTCACATATAAATATGTAACGAAACATCATCGTGGGGGCGCTATTCCTTTTTCAAAACACCAAAATGCCTTAGAAAAATTGTGACCCGGAAACGGAAGTGAAACCCTGAGAATCTGTTGTTGAACCTTAATATTCTCTGTTTTTCTTGAATGAAATAATTTCTTTTCATTCTAATTAGATTTGGTTCTTTGTTGGAATTTCAGACATCTAGCTATATAAAATATTTCCTGAAGTTCCCAGTCATGGTATGTATTTCGTAACATTAGTACTTAGATGTTCCTTTTATGTGTAAAATGTGTGTGGTTGTAGCTAACGTCGTTGTGCAGTATCCGGCACGTCATACACTCATGCATTGGCTGGGTGATATTAGCTCGTTCAGTTTTCTGTATTTTATTGTCATTGAAACGCTGCACTGAAGAGCTTCAATGTGAAATGACTGCCTAAATAATTAGCCCGACAGTTATATTTCGCCAGCTTAATAGATAGAAATTCCATTATTTCGCGCCGCATTAGCTGGAAAAACATTAAGTTTGTTAGCTTATGTACTTGTAATAACATTCTTAGCGATGACGGTGAGATTTCCAGTGTTCGTATGTGGTTGTGATTGATTTATAATTGCGTGGGATAATTTCTTACTAATAACATGATTGTACGGTTACATCCTTCTTCTTGTAAATGTCTTAAACTTATGCACCAGTGTTTGTTGCTGAAGAGTTTTTGATCCTTCCCAGTGCAATAGTGTTATGATCTAGTCCATAACGCTCACGTACAGTAACGTTTAATAAGTGAAAACCCAAAATTGTTTTATATATGGTATCATATGGACCTAATTTTGGGAAGAAATTTTAACTAAAAGAATGTGACCTCACTTAAATAGTATTCTGTAATATGATTTATTTTATATATCTAACTGTATTAACGTTCATTATTACCATGAGTTTGTTCCAAGTGAGCCCAATTTTTGCTGTTTAATGTGTATAATAAAAATATTGATAGGGTTGCTCTGGTTTTGTTATGGTATTAAAGTGCCACAAGTAACCACCTTCTTAAAGATTTCAGGTGGTAAAGTAATGCCCTTAAGATTTTAATAAAAGATGTTTATTTTTAAATGCTTACATAATAAATGTCTACATTTGGTGTGTGTGGTTTATTTTAGTTTTGGTCTTATTAACTGCTCTTTTTTCAGTGCTGGTGAACTTTATTGGGAAACCTAAGTGTTGCAGAACCAGCGCTTATGACTGACTGACTAAGCAGCATTAGCCGTAATTAGCTTAATGTCTTCCGAGTTGAACATGGAATTTAGGTTCCACCTGTATCAATAAAAGTATTCATTTGTTTCATTGTACCTACGGAACAGTATGTGATGAATACGTTACCGTTACAGTCCTAGTAGTGTGTAATATTTACTAAATATACAGCTTGCCCTAACTTTCAATAGAATAATAATTTTGTGATTTACATGTGATATTACTTTAACTGTAAACAATTTTCAGTTGTAATTGAAACAAACAATGAGTTTTGTACCATTAGTAACACAGTGAGAGCTCAACAGGCTACACCTGTGGCGGCGGGTTGGGTTTGGGGTGGGTGGAAATTTTGGATCTATATTCCGGAATGCGATACAAACATAGTGTGGTGCCCTGTGTTGCCTGGCTTTGGCTCCAGGTTCTCCCACCAGCCTGACCAAGATCAGCAGATTTAAGAACTGATGGATGGATGGATGTGTGTCAATTGCAGAATGGATGCCATAATTTGCAGCTCTACCAGCTACTGCAGTTTCTCTGACTATATATTCATCTTCAGGATAGTGAGGTGTCGGACTTCGACCAGGGGCTGGGGGCGGAGAGCGGCATGGATGGAGAGAATGGCGAGAACAGCGAGAATGCCCCTGTCTACTGTGTCTGCCGAAAGCCAGACATCAACTGCTTCATGATGTGAGTACTGCTGGTGACATGCTGTCTTCATGAGTGTTGCTATAGCGATCAAGAACTGACATGTCCTTTTTCTCTAGTCTTTCATGGCTTGGTGTTATTACCCTTGAGTATATGCTTTGTTGGATTGGAAATACTGAAATAGTTACTGTCTCTTGTGTCCTGCAGCGGTTGTGACAACTGTAATGAGTGGTTTCACGGTAACTGCATTAATGTCACGGAGAAGATGGCGAAGGCCATTCGGGAGTGGTACTGCGAGAAGTGTCGGAGTGAGTGTCCTTTAATACAGCAAGTTGTGCTTTTTGGGCTTTGTGGGATATTTCTGCTGTTGTGTGATGACAGCTGTGTGTGAGTAACACAGCAATACCAATTTATAGGCAAAGATGGCTCTTTGGAGATCAAGTACCGTCCCAAGAAGAGCCGTGAGAAGGAGACCGATCAGGAGAGGATGGAGAAGCAACGTGGTACACCAGATTTCAAGACAGATAGGCGGCGAGGATCTCGGGTCAGAAATATTACAGTTTATTTCTTGCTATTTATTGTCTTTCCATTTATTTTATTTTTTTCCTCCATGGAGTAAATTATATGCACATAATGGTAACTTAGAGTAGTCAGATTCTTCCACTCGGTTAGTTAGCTGTATCCATTAAAATGCTGCAACTGGAAAGGGTGCGACCCCTGCTCTGTATTGCAGCATTTGTCCCAGGGCTCTGAGGTCACTTTCTCTTCGTGTCCCACAGATCAAGCGCTCGGCCCGTATGTGCGGTGAGTGTGAACCCTGCCGGCGCACAGAGGATTGCGCGCAGTGCGACTTCTGCAAGGACATGAAGAAGTTTGGGGGCCCCAACAAGATCCGACAGAAGTGCCGTCTGAGGCAGTGTGAGGTCCGGGCCAGGGTGAGTCTCTCCCACGCCAACCTGTTCTTCTCAAACCACTGAGTCCTCATAGATGCTTATCTAAGTGCAGCATCAGAAGCCTGTAGGAGCCGTCACACTCCCTTCTGTGCTGTTTTTTTGCCCTGGTGGCTGCCTTAGCGACTGTCTCCATTTGCAGAAAATGCTGCGGGTTCGAGATGAGGAGTTTCCCATGATGAAGGAGCAGGACTGCTCCCTGCCGAGAGAACGCCACCTGTCGGATGATTATGACGAACAGGAGCTAGAACTGTACCAACAGTACCGGGCTGCGGGATATGAGGACCACAACATGGTAACAGTGCACGGGGATGTGTGCGGATTCACTGCCATGCTAGTTACTGTTTTCAGTCTCTATTTTTCAGCGAGCTTTTCATAATGAAAAACCTTTTTGTTCAAAACAAATAATGAAACTGTCAGGTTAATACTCAGAACTCACTTCTCTGTAGGTTTTTTGAACTAGGTTTGATTTTTGTCTTCTCCTGTTCATCTGGGATTGGTAAATTCCGTTTTCAGATTCTCTTTTTGATCTATAACTACTGTGCAGAATATCAGTGTAAATGTCGCTTTCTCTTTCTGACCCTCGGGCAGCCTTGGCTTAGTGATGAGGATGACGGGCCTTTCCTCGATCCCGTGCTGCGCAAGAGGGCTGTGAAGGTCAAACACGTAAAGCGGCGAGAGAAGAAGTCAGAGAAGAAGGTATGTGGCCGTCTGCCCTGCAGCTGTCTGCCCCTGACCTTCGGGCTGCAATGGCAGCCATCGGCCGGCTGCGTGACGCTGGGGAGGAGGAGCAAACGGTCGGTGCTGAAGAGGCCCTGTCTGTCTGCCTGCCCTCTCTCAGAAGGAGGAGTATAAGTCACGGCGCCACAAACAGAAGCAGAAACACAGGGACAGAGTGAAGCACAGCGAGAGGGGTGAGCTGCGAGACAGCGGAGGCCTGCGCCAGTGCCTGGGGCCCGGCTGTGTGGAGGCTGCCAGGACCAACTCCAAGTACTGCTCCGAGGACTGCGGCATGAAGCTGGCTGCCAAGTAAGGGAGGGAATCGGAGGTCGCGTTTGATCAGCTCCCTAATACTTAAGTGCAGATGGAGAGAGGGAGGAAGGTAATTTAATAAAGGGGTGTACAGTGGAGCTCATTCTGGGTTGCATCTCAGTGCAGACTGTAGCATTTTAACTTTTGGTGTAGGTTTTGTGTGTGGAGAGCCGGGATGAGAGAGGTGGCAGGGTTGAGGGGGTGTCCTGGAGAGAAGGGCGGAGGGAGCCCAATCGGGCGTGGGCCGGTGCCGTAACTTGACGCGGTGCCCCCTTCTCCCATAGCCGCATCTACGAGATCCTGCCGCAGCGCATCCAGCAGTGGCAGCAGAGCCCCTGCATCGCTGAGGAGCAGGGGAAGAAGCTGCTGGAGCGCATCCGGCGCGAGCAGCAGTCAGCCCGCCTGCGCCTCACCGAGATGGAGCGGCGCTTCCACGAGCTGGAGAGCATCATTGTCAAGGCCAAGCAGCAGGTGGTGCAGCAGGACGAGGAGGTGAGGGCCCCACGCTGACCCTTAGGGGGCGCTAACTATATGTCCTTTGCCTCTGATTGGATTTCACCAGATTTATCACAAAATCACTGTTTTATGTAGTTTGCACTTAATGTATGTTGTTACATTGATTTTTTTTTTTTATTTGACTAAAAACTTAGAAAATATACTGCTTTGATGTCAAATCATTGGAAATGAAAGATAGGACAGAAGAGAGAGAAAAAAAAATAATAAAAGAATACATTGACAGAAGCATTAGGCGATATCATGCAGCAAGTATGTGTAGGCTGTTGAGGTTGCATAATAAACTTCCCCCTTAATGGAGGGCAAGAGTTATGCATGAGCATATGTCTGTCTGTGTCTGCTTGTGTGCTGGGGAAGATGAAAGCAAAACGTTGCGAGGCTGAGATGGGAGAAAAGTTGTGGGAAGGTTATTTTTGGACCAACCAAGGCAGGCCGGGTGCCTGACACTGAGGGAGAGGCATGGCAGTCCCCAGGACAGCGTCCCACACATTACAGTCTCATTGATTAAATAGTACATGTTTATGGGAAATCAGTCTCTAACACTAGGCATAATGTCCTTGAAACATTCTGCACATTTTAATCCATCGATCCCATCTATCTTCTATACTGGTTATTTAGTACGGGTGGCAAGGGGATAGTAATTCTGAGTAATACTGCAGTACAGAAGTAACTCATAAACATCAGCTGGATGTTCTATGAGTTTTGGGAGATGCATTCATTTTTTTAAGTGGAAAACGGATGATGGTCTATCCAGCAAATCGTGTTTACCTCCCTCACCATAATCGATGTCTTTGTGTATAATTTGTTTAGATATCAGGTGCTTTTATTACACACATTAGCATCATTTACATTGCATTTACAAATGGTATCATCTGCTCCCATAAATAAAAGGCGATGCATTAAAAAAACATCAGTGAAAGGAAAGAAATGGAAAATTGGATTTTTATTATGGTTGTTTTGATTCCCAAAGAAGTTATTTTCGTTATTTAATTACTTTTACCAAAGGCAGAATTTTCTAATGAGAATTCCAGTCAGTTATCATGCTTAAAAACCTCTTGGGAGGTGAACCAGCATTTTCCCAGTTCATCACCAGTGTCACTGTGTGGCTCATTCTGGGAAGTGGGTCGCTCTGGATTTAAAGCAGCCATGTAGTCCGAGTCAACTGATCAGCTTTGCTGTCCCGTAGGTGAACGAGGGAGACAGCGATGATACGGACCTACAGATCTTCTGCGTCTCCTGCAGCCACCCCATAAACCCCAAGGTGGCGCTTCGCCATATGGAGAGATGCTACGCCAAGGTGAGGACCTCGGGGTTCGAGGGCTCCTGTCAGCATGTACATCTGCTCTGTCTCTGCCACGCTTCTGTTTTGCTGGTTAAAGTGAATAGTGAACACGTTTCTGTGGCGCTCCGGGAAGGTGCGTGTTCTCATGTTAGCCCTGTCTATCTGTTTTCCTTGGGCAGTATGAGAGCCAGACGTCTTTCGGATCCATGTATCCAACGCGGATTGAAGGGTGAGTGAGTTTATGGCTTTAGCCTGTAGCTACCAGTGAAGGTCATTCCATCCTGAGGAAGCTCCAGCTGAACTGCGTCGGGCTGCGTCTGATAACGGGGCAAGAGGATGGAGAAATACTCAGGACGTCATTAGAACACAAACTGTGCTTATGCAAATTTATTGGAATATTCTCCCATTCTTTCCTTGTCGTAATAGTTCTTTTTGAATGTCTTTGCAGCGCAACAAGGCTTTTCTGTGACGTTTACAACCCTCAGAGCAAAACCTACTGCAAGCGACTGCAGGTCTTGTGCCCAGAACACTCGAGAGACCCCAAGGTGGGCCACCTGGGCATCTACCGCCTCGCAGCATATTCCCTCCTCGTCTGCCTGCCTGCCGTCTTTCCCGTTTTTAGCTGACCTTTATGCCCCTCCTGCTGCTCTCTGCAGGTGCCTGCCGATGAGGTATGCGGGTGTCCCCTCGTCCGCAATGTTTTCGAACCCACCGGCGAGTTCTGCAGAGTGTCCAAGCGGAAGTGCAACAAGCACTACTGCTGGGAGAAGCTGAGGAGGGCTGAGGTGGACTTGGAGCGAGTTCGAGTGGTCAGTGCAGCAGTCACGCATCGCACACACATCACACACACATGCAAGCACGCATGTACGCTATTCTATGTTTTGTCACTTGGAATCTTCCTTAATGCAAAGAAACTCAGTTGTTACTTAATTGCAGTTGTCTTCCCTGCCAAATATGAAGGACTATACAGTGTGAATAATTATGTTCCAGGCCCTGTTAACTGATCTTGTTTAATCTTTAGCCCAGTGTTTTGTCCTGGGGTGTGTTGGCTGACTGTAGTATTTTCTTGTGCTTTTGACGACTGTCCCAGGAAGTTTTTTTTTTTGCACCTTCTCTGTTTCTAAAGTGCCATTTTAACCCGAGTCTCTCTCTCTTTGCTATTTTCCTGAAACTGGTTAATTTTTCTTTCTCTGACTTCAATGTAGAGTAACAAAATTGCTTTACATTTATATTTATATATCATAAAGAAAAGATTCCTTGAAGCACAGTTTAAGCAGTTTAAGTGGCAACGAGCTGCATCAGCGCATGCACCCCAGCCTGACCTGACCAGAAAGTTTCAAGCCATTTTTCTCTCCAAAATAAAAAATGACCAAGGGGTTTGTGATATTCCATTAAATATTGACAAACTAAATCTTAAATGTCACCCAGTGAACAAGTATAAAAAGGGGTCCTACATGTGTTTACCATTTTACATTAAGCAATAACAATTTAATGAAAATCACACAGGATCTAGGGCACAGATTTGAGGATCAGTAATTGTAAATACTACTGCAGGACATTTCCTGCGGACACAGATTTATGAAATTAAAATAGAATTATCCTGAAAAAGGAAATGCGGTTGAAATATGCAGTAATCATTTAGTAAACACTACTTAAAACATGAAATTATTATTTTTGCAGTCATTCCAGCAGTTTACATTGGCCGGCTATTTTATGCAAAGCAATACTCTTATGAAAAGCTTAATTTAATCTTTAATGTAGGGGTTCCCATCCTCCAATCCGTGGCCAATATTCCAGTAGGCCATGGATGTTGTCCAAAAATAAACTGTATTTTAAATCTTGTAAGCCCCCCACCCCCCCCCCGATTTTTTGTATGCCATAAACCAGTCAGCAAACATGAGGAGGTGCTGCTCCCTGGTGGCTGTAATGATACTGCAGGGCAAAGACCACATTAGCATGGCTCTGATGCTGTGACGGAAACGTGCCGTGTGACCTGCTGTGCGTGTTGACATCTTCCCCTGGCTGACAGTGGTACAAGCTGGATGAGCTCTTCGAGCAGGAGCGTAACGTAAGGACGGCCATGACCAACCGGGCTGGACTCCTGGCTCTCATGTTGCACCAGACCATTCAGCACGACCCCCTCACAACTGACCTACGCAGCAACAAAGACAGATAGTCCACCACTAAGGTCTGTGTCTTCACTGGCTGTTCCTAATCAGTATTACTTGTCAGTATAATTCCCTGTATTGGCTAACCTGTGTCCCTTTTCTCCATGTTTTGTATTTAGAAAGCTTGTTGGAAGAGACCGATGCTGGAGAAGAACTTTTTTAACCCAGATCCACACTCTGTTTTGTGTTGTCTGTTATCCTGACCATTTATCCAAATATGTGCTGCTTTGACATTAATGATTTTACTTTCATAGAAAACAAGCTGGGAGATCAGAAGTCATTAATTTTGCCAGTGAAAGGATTATAATAAACTCATAATAAACTCCCAGCTGTTGCATGTCTGTGAATCATTATGTCACTGCAAAACACTGCCCAACAATAAATAAGGAGTTTTAAAGCTACTGTCTTTTCTATGACCGTTTGTGTCCAGTGCACTTTTTTTTTTTTAAAGGATAACTTTGTAATCATATTTCTCTGATTTCTTTTAATCTCCCCAATGTATACTACATTAAAGAGAAACATTCAGGGTGCAAAAATGGATGTTTTATATAAGCAGTGTACTATTTGGTAGACATTTTGGATTATTTTATTATTATGTTTAATTGCCTGGTTGAAAAGATGCTGTAATGTATATAGGGGCCTTGCAGTAATGCGCAAACATGCCAGTAATGATTTGTTAAGAGTCAAGGTTTTAAAGGAGAGCATATATTCCCGGTTTTGTATGGGCAAGTTTCAACAAACAGTAAACTCAGCAGCTTGGTTAAAAAATCCTTTGAAGGTGCTTTCTTTGTGTGTCCTGTAACAAATAGGGAAAAAAAGAAATGCATTCTTTTGGGGTAGTCAGGAACTGGAGTGTGTATGAGGTCTTCAAGCAAACCTGAGTCACTTTTTTTTTGGTTAAGCAGTGATGGCAAATGTAATTTTGTGTTACTGTTTTAGGATATCTCTGATAGCACAAGTGAAAGACTTTGCTTGTGCATTTCTAACAAGTCCCCTGAACATAAAGTAACTTGGACTCCAAAAATAAATAGAAATTAATACACTTGCTCTCACCTGCATATGTCTCATGGAGAACACGATGGGGTAGGTGAAAAGAGAATTAATAAAGTATCACTATTCTGTTCTAACCAGTGACCTAAGGAAAAAAATGCAGTAACAGAAGAATCTTTCCGTAACTTAAATGTTAAGTTGCAGCAGCAGGAATGGTCCGTTGCAACTCATGACAAAGGGTCCAGGATCCAGGTAAAGGATCCTTTAGGATTCCCAAAATTGTTTAAAAGAAAAAAGGGAGATTAAGTTTCATCTAGCAACAACCGTTACACAACATCTGAAAAGTGGATCTCACCGCAAAGAATCTTCACAGTACCTGAGTTTGTGGAGATCCCATGTCATTTGTAACAAGGTTAAAATGACTATGTTCCTGTGTTTTGTTCCCTTAGATAACTACTGGGCTTCATTAGCTTGTGAACATCAGCTTAGTTTTTGTTAGAATGCTAACGCCTCTCATGATCCCTTTTTGGTTTATGTTCAATGTTTATGACTGATGCGACAAGAATGCAAGTCATTTTAAGGCTTTTTGTGCAACATAATATGCGAGAGTCATAAATTTATTTTGTTTTAAAAATGCAACATGGAACAATATCGTCAAGGCCGTTCCTATCCTTTCATGTTAAGTAAAACAGCAGCTATGTATGACAGAACAGAGAGATGGAGAATGCCGCTTTTGTCAAAATGACAGGTTGGGTCAAAGGTCACAAAGGTCAAATAAATCAAAAAGTGACAGGTCTTTGAAGTGAGTCAAACTGACGTCACGAGGTAGTGCGAGGGTGCTATTTTTTTGGCTGTGAGCCAGGTGACGTCACAACGTTGGGAGAGGTTTAAAAAATCATTATTTATATATTATTATAATTTAATTATTTTCATTATAATTATTTAATCATTATTTTTTTTTTTAATTATTTATTTATTATTATTTAATTATTATTATTTTTTATATATTGAGGAGAGTGCTTATGAGTGTGGGGTTTTGTCGGCTGCCACCGGGTGCCAAGCAGGGAGCTGAGCGTGGGGGGGCTGAGCGGGTGGGTTACCTGATGGAGTGTGAGCGTACGCTGGGGCTGGTGCGTTACTGTGGTAAGGTCCCAAACACTGGGGCTGAGCGGGTGGGTTACCTGATGGAGTGTGAGCGTACGCTGTGTCTGGTGTGGTACTGTGGTAAGGTCCCGGGCTTTGGAGAATCCGCAAAAAAGGACTCGGAGAGAGCGATGCTGGGTCTGGTGCGGTACTGTGGTAAGGTCCCATGGCTTTGGATAATC
>JAODJU010000108.1:11832616-11844090 GCA_026776725.1 Gnathonemus echidnorhynchus | reverse complement strand
CTCCGGTTTCCCCCCACAGTCCAAAGACATGCTGAGGCTGATTGGAGTTGCTAAATTGCCCGTAGGTGTGCATGTGTATGTCAATGGCATGTGAGTGTGCCCTGCGATAGGCTGGCCCCCTGTCCAGGGTTGTTCCCTGCATCGTGCCCGTTGCTTCCGGGATAGGCTCCAGACCCCCTGTGACTCAGTAGGATAAGCGCGTTGGACAATGGATGGATGGTCCAGGGGCCCTTGTAAATATCAATGGTACTATGAATTGCACAAAGTAGGACATTTTAGCCAAAAACCAAGCAGCCTCTGCCAGAAGGTTGAATCTTGCCTGTGATGATGAACTCAAGCACACATCTGAATCGACACAGAAATGGTTAAAAGAACAGGAAGTCAAGGTTTTGCAATGGCTAACAGTCTCTAGATGTGAACGCTATTGAGAACCTGTGCCGTGCGTTGAAGAGGGCCGTCCAGCATAAATCTAAAAATATTAAAGTTTAAGTCCAAAACGTTTCATATACATTAACATTTAACTCATCTTCATACCAGTTGCCGACGATACTGGAGATGACTGTATATCTCGTGCATTATCCAGGTGTAGAGCTGTTTCTGTCGGGCCTGCTGGGTTGTATAGTCCCTCTGGTTTTTTGTATTATCTCTGATCACAGAGAAATTAAATCTGTAATTATTTATCTGCGCCAAATAAGATCAAAGGGACCCTTTCCCTTAATAAGACGTTGCCAATGTCTTCTCCTCCACCTCCTCATTAAGCTAAATTGTTTTCTATCCAGCTTGACATTATTCATTATTCAAAAGTAACTATATTTGCAATCAGGCACATTGAATTAGTACTTTAATGTTGATATTCCTTTTGAATATTTACTTATTCAACTTTCCTAAATACAAATTTAGTATTTAGGAATATTTTATATTCTTGCATTTTTATGGGAGTGAAGTTTAAAACCTTAAGGCTTTTATAATGCACCCAGTGGACAAGAGTCTGTGGCGAGTTATTGATTTTAAAACTAGTACTACAGTATATGCCAAAATAATAGCTTTATTAATGTTGATCTTACTGATAAATCATATCAATGATATGAGATTGATTGGCTTGTATCTACTCTACTGATATAACAGGCAACCTGCCTTTGATTCCAATACATCCTGAATAGTGTGTTGGTGGCAAGACTGTACTTATCCTTTCAATTTGTATTATTTCAAGTAGTTATCCTCTTCTTTATAATTGTAAGTTCTTACTGTAAAGTGTCTAAAATATTCTAATCACATCTATTTCAAATCCATCCAACCATCTATCCTCAAACTGCTTATCATGGTCAGGGTTGGAAGTGTTTCTAATATACCTTCATTTTTCCCAGCCTCCATATCTGTCCAGTTTTATTGTAGCTGTTTCTAGTTTATTAGAAAATAAATCAATGTTTCTCTTCTTTGCCCTCAAACCATCTCTGAATTATTGTACAGTTTTAGCCAGAGTGTCATGCATCAGTATTGATGTAAAACGCATTATTGACTTTCCCATACAGAGAAAACAGCCGCGATGCCAGGTCATCTGCCCACTGGCCTCTGAGGCCTTAAGACAGCTCACTTCAGGCAGCGGGTAACCTGTGGGGCTTAGGGCTGCTGACTGGATGGGCAGCTTCCAGATGAGGCGCACAAAAGGCACTCAGGAGCAGAGGATGGAGAAGCAGGAAGGTAGGAGCAAGATCAGATGGGACAGACAGCACTAAACTCCACACTCTATAGAGACATTCTCTCAGTGGATCAACATGAGAATAACATTAAAATGTGGTGTGATTCTCTCTGCTGAGCCTCAGGAAAACCCCAATCACAGCAGCAGAGAGTTTGGAGCGTCCCTCCCATTGTCCCTCAGGTCAATCTAATCTGGGTTTGACCAATAGGAATCCAGAACAAAACCAGGAAACTCACCGAAAACCTAAGAGCAGGACAGCAGCTGCCCAGGACACCAGCTGTGGAACTCCAATCAGGACCATGAACTCGGGAACAGGACAGCAGCTAACCAGGACACCAGCTGTGGAACTCCAATCAGGACCATGAACTCGGGAACAGGACAGCAGCTAACCAGGACAAGAGCCATGGACCTTAAATCCAAAGCCACGAAGCCAGTGATCATGTGGCAACACTGACAAAAACCCAGGAGGAACACAGACCAACTAAAACAAGCCCCACCAACTATAGACTCTGCATCGAATACAGCTCTGCGTCTATGCTGTAAGAGACACTATGATTACTGAGCACTGAGCAATGCTCACTGCTCTGTTTAAATGAGATTAAGAGTTAATTACCACTGTCTCAGAGCAAGATCACAGGCCAGGCGCAATTACCAGTGAGGAACAGGTGTGATACAGGGCTGAACAACAACACTTTGAAATGGAGTGTTCCAGATAGGGGAGGCAATGTGGTGACACCATAGTAAGTGTGGTCACCTCATACCTCTGGAGATCATGTGTTCTCCCTGCACCATCGTGGTCTTTCCTCCCACGGTCCAAAAACAAAGGACATATACTGTAAATGTAACTATACATTTCATTGTATGATACTGTGGTCAATGTATGCATTCAGCGAGGCTGTAATCACACCGAATGACAAGGTTGTAACATAAAAATAAATGCATAGCTGTAGCGAATCTCATGGAATTACCCTCAGAGAACAGCAGCTATAAGCAAGCAAATGTACAAATGTTGTCTAGATAGTAATATGTCTAAAAGCAGACCATTTCCTAGTTTTAGTTCAATTGCCAAATAATGTATTTTATTTTGCGTGTTATATTGGAATTTGTACCCTTCAAACCACAACTCCAGGTCCAATTGGGCAAAGAAACATTGGCCTTGAATCCTGGACATGTGTGTGTGACACGCAGCTATGTCATATTTGAAGTATTTACTCTTAATGCTTATAAAAACATCAACATTTAGAAATAGCAGGATGCAAAACCCTTCACTATAATATTATGTTGAACTCTCTGACGACACGGCACTTAACCAATCAGAGAATGAGGAGACAAAACGGATGGGGAAGACGGTCACTGGTCCCGACGATTTCCGAAGATATTAGAGCAAAAAAGCTTCCACTCAAAAAAACTTTCCTCTAGTTTCAAGAGCAAATTAATAATGTAAAAATGCACGACATATATCCATATATTTATGTTGGAATTATTCATGATTTATGGCATTTTTTTTCCTTATCAGCGTTTTCGAACTCTGTTTTAATTTAATTTTTTAAATGGAATAAGCCGATCCTTTTAATGGAAAAGATTTTTTTAAATAACCAGTGTTATCTACGCATGAAACAAAACAGCCAAAAACACAATATACAGGCAAGCCAGAATCATTAGAAATAAATTAATAATAACAAATTTTGATCTAAAACAACACATCTGTTTGTCACCCTCTTTAGTAGGATGACTCTCCTTCAAACCTAAATTGGAGTTTCCTGATTCATGTATAAATATAGAATTAAGTACGAGCCTAGACGAGCAGAGCTAAATTTGGAAACGTGTCCGATCGTTAATTATGCTGGAGCTATTAATTACGATTTAAATGTTTTCATCGGAAACACACCGCGTTCAAATGGAAAATGCAGAAAAAGGTGGTCCGCTGTTAAAGAGTTAACCGCAGAGGGCATGGCTGTGGAATACAGAGCAGTGGCGAGGGGCAGGATTGGCTTTAGCCTTGGAGAGACGCACACAGGCGCTGCTCCACTGTACGTCTGTAGATTGTATATATGTGCCATGAATGAGGGTGTGATTGAAAACGTGCCGTTCTGCGGATGTGTTTTTATATTATTTGCGTGCGTTTGTGGGTTGTCAAGCTGTACCACACTCCCTGGGTTAAAGGCATCACACGTTACCGTTAAAGATGCGCCAGTGCCATATGCTCTAAGGATGCTGACGACTTCGGGACAAACGTGAGCGACAAAATTATAGCCATGCTGTAAGAAGTACCTAAATATTGCTATACTACAAGGGCAAACCGTGTGCTGCTCCTATTACATTTCATTTTAAAACGACTGAAATATTTGATATCGCAGATATGGAATGAACGGATAAAGCCGGATAAAAAAAACATTTTCACCTTGCTTTTCAGAGGTGTGAACGATTTTTGCAAAGATCCTTTTTGGGCAGTTTGAGAGCGGCGAGAGATGTCATAATGTACTTCTTTTAATGTTTTTTTCTAAGATTGCACACTTACTGCGGTGAAGGTCCTCCTACTATGTAATTCTCAGTTATACGGAATACCCTAAATTTGGCTGGATTTGCATGAATGGGAATATACCACTGATCGCTCTTGCAGCATCCGCGTGTTTTGATCGGCATCCGAGTTATTTTTGTTATGAATATATCATTCATGTTTGAAACGGCAAGATCGAGATATAGGGAATCAGAGCTTATAATTACGAAAAAGAAAAGAACTGTTTATGTTTTTTGCCAATTTGACTCTGACGCACTGTGGTATTTTTCTGCTGTTTTCTTTAATATTGAAATCTGTGCGAATAGACATCTGAACTTGGAGACGCCATCCCGAAGGAATTTGATTTTTATGGTCAAGTGCAAGAAGGCAGCAAAAATCGGGTTCTAAATAAGGAGATTGAGCCTTGGGATGGAGGGTCGTTGGGTCACTAACGAAGATTTCCTTGTCCTTTCCGAGTAAAGGCTGCGGCTGCATACAGAATCGATACAGGTACAGTTCAAATATGGCATACATTAAAATCCCTGCCCTCCATGTGATAATCGTTCGTATCCTAGTTTCCAGTACGCGCCAGCAGAGAGGGGAGGGGATGGTGAAAGATTTGACCGCGTGTTTGGCTGGTTTGTTTGTGTCATTTTTGACTAGGATTTCACATTTTTTTTTCTTGGCGGGGTGTGAGACTGCAGTGTGAGTTAATGCCTGAATCGACCCATGGTTGTCGGTTACTCCGTTAGACTGTATGTTTTTGCCCAAGTATTTTAGGATGAAAGGTTAATCTCTATTTATCTGCGCTTGTAACCTACTTAACCTGTAGCAGTGGGTAATACTAACAGACATATGTATCTACGTTATTATTCAATGGGCGTTCCATTTTAAAATGGAAGTGCCTATAATTCATGTCAAGATCTGTACTAAGAATAATAATAACACTAATATTGTACGTATTCCATAAATTTCAAGGTAAATAATAGACTCCCTACCATTATTAGGCTGTTATATTATCTATAGTGATCTATAAAAAAAGTTTAAACACAGTCATCCACTTGCAAATTTAGATAAGATAGAAGATACATGTTTGAGGCCTGTGATGGAAAATAGTCCAGTAGAAACAGAAAGGAAATGCAAAAATGATAAAAAAAAATAAGAAAACAAATGGATCGTGTACAAACATACAACTGTTTTTCAAGGCTCCCCTCACTTTTAGTCTAGTTTCCATATTTCAGAATTAATTATTCAGAATTAATAGTTATTCATGATTAATAATATTGACATTTTCCAAAATGTGGGGGTGTCTCAGTGGGCAGCCTCAGGGCTGTGGGGTGGGGTTCGGCCAGGGCAGAGGTTATCACCATTTTCAGTGGTGTGCTTAGTGATCAGGTGCACTGTAAGGGGGGCTTCAGCCCTAAAAAATTTGGAACATAATTGGATTGGGGGCCCAATGTGATGTGTTTTCTTGAGGCCCGAACTTTCTAGCCGCATCCCTGCCAGTGATAGAGTGCCAAGGTGTTTCCTTGCTTCCTGGGATAAGCTTATTTATGTGTGACCATTCACTCGTGTTATAATAACTCACAACTGATGGAGTGACACATCTGGTTGCCTTGTCGTTAGTCAGCATCTAGATCAGAGATGGGCAATCTTATCCTGAAAGGGCCGGTGTGTATGTGGGTTTTTGCTGCAACTCCTTAATTAGATTACTAATCAGAGGACTGATTGGCTGAAGAGTCCTCACACCTGGGTTTGAACAGCTGACCTACAGGTTATCCCAAAAGCCTGCTTACGCACCGGCCCTTTGTGGATAAGATTGGCCACCCCTGGTCTAGATCATCCAACAATGCTCCTAGACCCTTCCGGCTCCCCTTTCACCTGTTCTGTGACTTTACTAGAGCTTAAGTGTATTTTTGCTATCCCATCATTTCCAAGTAAAACTTATTTCAAAGTATCACCTATTTCTGCAACTCAGCCTTTTCCTTCTGCTTTTTCCCATCATGCTCCTTTTTTCTCACCTCACAGTTGTGGGTATAATAGCCGCAAAATATTGTTGCTGCATATATCCGTGCCCCCCCCCCCCACCACCACCACCTCTACCCTTTATATCTTAATCTTCCCAAAGTGTAATTTGTCACATGTGTTATATGTCACTGAAGGCACATTCTAATTTCCTAATGATTTAATGGCTGTGGTTTGGTTTAAAGGAATTCGTGTTCTGTTGCTGCCGCATTTCCCATTCTGTACTCTTATGATTGATATCATATTGGCTACTTGTTAAACATCCACTTGATTTAATGCAGTACCATGTTGTGAGGTTTTTTTTCAGCGCGGCACTTTAAGTCCTCACCCTGCACAGATCACAGAGCCCTGCCTTTGAAATTATTTTTTTAGACTCTTCGCATGCGAGCAGCCAATCGCAGAGTGATATCAAAGATGAGGGCTCACCACTTGCCCACATCACCCTGCTCCTCCAGCCTCCCTACTCATTACCCATATGGAAACATTCATGCATTTTATGTGGTGGGGAAAATTAATAATGAAATAATCCATAAATAACCAGCCAGACTGTTTGTCTTCCCTACCTCCCATCCTCTGGAGATTTCGGGTTCTCTTTGTGTCCTTTCTGTATTTGCCGGCTTCTCTGTGTCTGTGCTCCTTGGGCATTTGAGGAAGCCGGCAGTTAGGACTGGGCTGCGGGAGCATCGACGGGGCGTGGGGAAGGTGTCAGCAATGGCAAGTAGGAGCATGTGACACGGAATACGTGCAGCGGATCCACTGACAGATGTGCACAGGAATGCGCACAGAGGCAGAGTCTGTCAGCTTATTTCTGCATGCTGAGTGAAAACGGCAAACCCACAGCTTTTTCTCGGAAGTCCTCGTGGCCCCTTTCATGCGTTTCCCCTGTTTTTAACTGGAGTGGTTGGGATTGAGGTGGGCAGGATTGCTGGGTGTCCATTTGGATTAAAGCCGTTTGACTCAAATTAGAGATGAGGAGAGACCCACAGGCAGGAGAGCAGGGCGACGGAGAGAGGGCGGGGCTGCGAAAACACAGTCGAGGAGAGAAAATTTTTAATGGTAGGTAGAGAAAGATGAAGGGAAAGATGGAGAGAACGAAAAAGGGTGAGGAGGAATGAAGAAGTGCGCAGCGATGAGTATAATTAGGGCAGTCTCTGCTTCCAGTTTCTAATTAGACATTCAGGGCAGTGCGCACCCAGCCACTGGAGGCTTACTGAATATTTTAATCAGAGCCTAAATCAAAGTCTTTTTTTCATCCCTCTCCTGCTCTCTTCTCCTTCTGCTGCATGTGGGACAGGATGTGTGCTGGAGGAAATGAGGGCCACTGTGAGCAGATCGCTCTCTCCGCTGATTCTTTCATGCAGCCTGTGAAGGTGTCGGGCAGAGGGTGTCAGGTGCTCTGCCAGGCTGGGGATGGGCTGTAAGCAGAAGGCCGCACCCAGTCCCCCCCCCCACCACCACACGCCTCTCCCAGGGGTCACTGCGTCTGTGTGACATCACACAGCTGGTATTGTGCGATCTTGCTGGGATCACAGCTTCTGCTGTAGAAGAATCAGAACCGATCATGCATTCTAAGAGTATACAGTCCAGCTCTTGCTTACGTACACTTTACTTTAATGAATGAGAGACAGGATGTAGCTCGGAGTACACCAACCCTCATTGTATTGCCGGCAGTGCTTATCATTCATGGATCTCTCTAACTTTAAACAAACAAGTGAAATTTCCATAAATATGTGCAACACTGTAGGATGGCAACAGTTTTTGGCGGATGTCCTTGTCCTAAGGCGCCCTTCTGTGGCTTTGTCACATTTTCTGCAAGTCTGTCTACGTGTCTCATCTGTGCGTTTAGGGACATAAAGCCTGTTTGATAAATTTCAGATATTTTATCAGGTTTAGCAAGTTTTTGGAAAAAAGTTTAGGGTTCATCCTATACGGAAGGCTATTCAGTTGCAATATTACATTTAACTGGATGTTATTTTTAACTGGAGATTAAACCTTTTGTATTTTTAAGCTCTGCGGTGCTTTCGGCCGTATTCGCTGTCTATCTTGTGACTATATATGGAGGGGCGACTGCGCTACCGTGCACAGATTTCCTCTGTTAGTTTTTGTTTTGAACTGGGACAGGTTTAATAGGGCACAGTGACAAATCGCAGAGAGAGTAGCCGCGATGCATGCAGTCTCTCATGTGCTCTGACAAGGGTTTATGCTGATACAGATGTGCTAAACCTTTGAATCAGTGGGCCGGGCAAAATTTTCGTCCCTACCAGGCCCAGCGACTGAGGGGGCCCACCGGGGAAGGTATCCGAGGCTCAGCCCAGGGTGGGGGGCAGGAGAGACAGTGATCCTTATGTCAGGGGCCCTGTTGAAATAATTTTGTCCTGGGTGCAGGAATCAGGAACACCAGCCCTGGTCCCTACTAGAGTGGAAAGGAAGTGATATTGAGCGGCAGTGCCAGAGGGTGTAGAGGATCTGGGGCTGGGGGGTGGGCATCACAGCCCTGTCTCTGGCTGCCATGTTTCTCCTTGAGGCATGTGGCTGTGAAGTTATGGATGGCTGCCTGTGCACTACTGGGTCTGGGATTTCCCTCCCTGAGCACGTGGATTCCGGTGACCCTGGGGTCAACACCTAATTCCCACCGTTGCTCTAGCAGAGTGGCGACGCTAATCAGAACAGGGGACAGTCGGCTGGACAGCTGAGATCACAGACCCAGGAGCCGTTCACCACCTTATGCATTCATTTGCTGGTGGAGCAGATGCCAGAACCCATGTGTATTTGGACAGGCTACAGCTCTGTAGTAATTGCTAAGCAAACGTCACTGAAGCTAAATAAGAAAAAGCTAAATGGAAGTATCCAGTGCCAGTGTTTTCTCACTCACAAAACAAAAATGAAAGACTGAGTGTGTCTCGTCGTCAGAGAAATGAGCTGAACCGCAGCCCTGGAGCTGCAGCTACACCCGTGAGCTGATTAGCATTTGTTCATGAAAGGGGTGATGACACTTCAGTGAAACGACCCAAATAATATTAGGTGAGTTTGATACCAACCAACAGAGCCTCTAGAAGCACACTTCTCCCGCAGCAGAACTCATGTACACTCAGATGCATCCATGCAAATGAGTTGAAATTAATGACATAAAGAAAACTTTGTGTTACATATAACAAATTACAAATAATTACAAAAAAAAATGATAAAATTATACAAAAAAAAATCATTCCCTGAAACACCTGTGTGCATGATAAGAAAAAAGAACAGCCCGTGGGAAATGTTAAAGAGGAAATGATCATTCTTATACTTTCAAGACCTAAAAATACACTTCAGATCGTCGCTTGGAATCACGGGAAATTGATAAGAACCTGATGAGTTGAAAAAACCTTTTATACAGATCACTTAATATAAGCAGTAAATTTACTTGTTTTTATTAAATAATCTTAATCAGATTTACCAAGGAAATCATCCGTGTGAATATCACTCTAGCAAAGAAACATAAGTAGTTGTAGCTTGCTGCTGTCTTTATGAAGAGTATATCATAGTTTCGCTGTTCTCAGTAATTAGGAAAGAAGGCTATGAGTCCTTAGTTGCTCATCCTGTAAAATATTGCTTCAGAGAGTTTCTCCCAGGGGACATAAATGTGGCCCATCAAGCACATCTGACACCCAGCGCTGGTCCAGCATTATAGAGAGTGATGGTCAGTGGAACTGATCTTATGCTGCATTCTATTTCAACTCGTAACTCAGAAATTCCAAGCTCCTAGTCAGAAATTTCAACTGGAAATTTCCCCCTGAATTCGGAATTCCTACTTGGAAAGTCGGAGTAATCTACACAGCTTCGACCTCAGAATTCAAGATGGCTGCACCCTTTATCAACAGAAGTTAAAGCTGTAGTTTTATACTGTTTATTAGCACTTACGTGTTATTTGTGGTTTATTAAATTGGTTGTACACACAATACCATCCAACCTCTATCAGAGGACGTGTCACTAGGGTGTTTTTATGGGAAATACACCACGTAATGTGTTGTTATCAACAGATTTTGCTAACAGTCGCTAACAATTAACTGGGCTCGAACTGGGGCCTGTTTCAAAAAGCCGGATTTCTTGCTTAGCCAGGTAACTTGTCAGATTTAAGGTAGTCTGGGCTAAATGTAAGTGAATAAAGATTCAGGCCTTGTAAACTGGGGTTAATTAAATCCAACAAGTTCCTGTTTAAAAAAGTTAGGTCTTAACTCCAGTCCTGGGGACCCACTGTCATTGGCTGATTGAGAGGCCACCCCAAAAACCTGCACCCACACCGGCCCTCCATGGATCAGGTTCCCCACCCCTGTCTTAAAGGCTCAATTGAGAATGAAATGTCTATTTTCTGTGTAGCATTTTATTGCCTAAATCAGTGAGAGTGCACTCTCTTCTTTCTGGTTGTGAGGAGTGATGCATTAACCTGGGTTCTTGGCTCAACATACATTGATTAGTAAGCCAGTGTTACTTACGGAGGCAGCAAGCCCCGTAATACCATGCTGCAAATGTGTCTCGTGTGAAGAACCTGAATTGGCAGAAGTAATTCTTGGTTTGTCCTGACAATGGGTATGGATCTAATGTCTCCCCATGCAGCTCTTGGTGTCCCAAATGGACCAGATATTGTATATCAGGGGTTTGCAGCCTTTTTTTTGAACCAGGGACCGTTTAATGAAAATAGACTAGAGGACAAACTACCACAATGCTTGAACTTAAAGTAGCAAAAAAATACAGCTTTAATACAGTGGTACCTCGGTTCTCAAACTCACTAGAACTCGAATTTCTTGGGGGAAAAAAAAAACATATTTAGGTGTAATTTTGGGGGGCCGGGAACCAATTAATTGGTTTTCCATTATTTATTATGGGAAAAATTCGATCAGAACTCAAACTTTTTAGGATTCGATCCGGAGTCCGGAACGGATTAAGTTCGAAAACCGAGGTACCACTGTACTTCTATTTCAGGCAAAAGACTTACATGCATCCCTCAATCAATCTACTACGTCATCAATGGCTTGGTATCCAATGATGGGATCCTGCCCTCTGAAATATATTTATGTGATGAAAACTAATTAAGGTAAATTTACATTAATGATATTGACACAAATACATACAGTAAACTGGTTAAATTTGCAGACGACACCAAGGTGGGCGGTATAGCAGATACTGATCTAGCAGCAGAGATGCTTCAACGGGATCTGGATTTAATTAGCGACTGGGCTGATACTTGGCAGATGAAATTTAACACAGATAAATGTAAGG
>JAODJU010000108.1:11816613-11832516 GCA_026776725.1 Gnathonemus echidnorhynchus | reverse complement strand
TAGTTAAGTTCTCCCCAAACGAGCTTGATGGGCCGAATGGCCTCCTCTCGTTTGTAAATTTCTTATGTTCTTAAATAAGTTTCACAGATCATACGTACAAACCCGAAACATGGTACCTACCTAGAAAGACATATAGATGAGAATATATTTGTGTTGACTGTCACACAGACTGAAGATTGTTCATTCAATGGTGTTGTGTGCTAGTAACTTGCATGCATCTCGTTTCAGTTTTGGAAGTTAATGAGGTTTTGTAATGATGGTTTTAGCAGTGAGCGTTGATATACAGTGCTGCACATTTTGTGTGGAGATGCGTAGAACTGACATGCCCGTGTTTGAATCTCACAATGAATGTCCCTCAAGATACAGCAAATCCTCATATTTGAACATTTCAATAATGCTGCTTCTGTACCATTTCTTTATTAAGATGCAATTTGCTGATAAGCAGATTAGGATTTCCTTTTCTCAGCATCCTTGACAGCATTAGCACATAGATGGGAAGCTCCAGTCCACCATGTTTGCATAGGTTTTAGTCACAATTTGTTATATTTTATACTTTATAATATTATACACTCCAGGCAACATGGTGGTGCAGTGGTTGGCACTGTCACCTCACACCTCTGGTACCAGGGTTCAAGTCTCCGCCTGGTCACATGTGTGTGGAGTTTGCTTGTTCTCCCCATGTCGTTGTGGGGTTTCCTCCAGGCACTCCGGTATCGCCCCACAGTCCAAAGACATGCTGAGGCTAATTGGAGTTACTAAATTGCCCGTAGGTGTGCATGTGTGTGTGAGTGTGCCCTGCAATGGGCTGCCCTCCCCCCCGTCCTGGGTTGTTCCCTGCCTCGTGCCCATTGCTTCCTTGATAGACTCCGGACCCCCTGCAACCCAGTAGGATAAGTGGGTTGGAAAATGGATAGATGGATGGATTATACACTCCAAGAATCCCTGTTTGCTTTTACCAGAATTTGCAGATCAGTTTGCTGTTCTGTTTTGTTTTTCACACAACTTTATAACAATAATTTAGACTTGGGCCACATTGTTGAAATTAAGAAATGTCCTTCATGCAGTGCATCTAGCATTCTAGCGTGCAACTTGGAAGGAACAATCACTCTGAATCCACACAATAACAAACAGTCAATTGTTCCATCCTTGAGGAGAATTCTGAATTAGAATTAGAATTAGAATTAGAATTTGGTGATCAGTGGTCATTGTCAACACACCACAGCACACAGTGGATTCATTGAGTAACCATGAGTAGGCCAGCCCCTCACTGTGATGTCAAACACCCTTGACAGTGTTGGACCATTGTGTGTTTCCTTCTGGATTACGGCATTTGTGACAGGTAGGTGGCTGACAATCATTGTGTGAAACACTTCAGCAGGGTCAAAGGTGTTAGAACCTTCCACGGACGTCAGCGACAACCTAGATAAGCCATCAGCATTAGCATGTTACTTCATAATTTTTTACTCAATGTCATATTGATGAGCTCCTAAAAAGAGCGACCATAGCTGGAGACGTGCAGCTGTCATTACTGAGATGCCCGTCCGGGGGTTGAATATTGAAACTAAGGGTTGGTGGTCCGTTCTCAGTGTGAACTTTCATCCATACAGATATGAATGTGATTTCTTCCCACCCAATACAAGACTAAGAGCCTCCCGATCAATTTGTGCGTAATTGCACTCAGCTGCTGTCAGAGATCTAGAATCAAAGGGTATCGGCCTTTCTGAGCCATCTGGGAGCTTGGGGGACAGTACTGCCCCAATCCGATATGGTGATGCTTCACATTCTAGCCTGATTGGCAAGGAAAGATTAAAGTGGATGAGCACCTCTTCTGAGGTTATAAGTCTTTTTGACTCTTGGAAGGCTTGTTCACAGGTCTTGGTCCAACTCCACTTGAACCCTGCCTGTGAAGGTACATTCAGGGGGTACAATACAGCGGACAACTTCGGTAGAGATCTGTGATAGTAATTTAGTCCTATGTATGATCGCAGCTGAGATAACTTTTTGGGCAGTGGGACCTTGAGCACTGCATTTGTCCTGTGACTTGCGGAGGCCATGGAGATATGCTTGTACCGAATCAATGTTACTGAAGCGTTCACCGCCTGCCAAGGAAGCAAAAATGTCTTCTATATGTGGTAGAGGATACTGCACTCTGAGAAGGACTGGATTCACAGTCACCTTAAAGTCCCCACAGATGCGAACATTCCCTTCATTTCCTTTCTTAATTATCAGGACTATAGGCGTGGCCCAGTCGCTCCAGCTTTTCCAGACTTCTCCAGATTCTCCATTTCTGCCTCTACCTGTGACAGCCTCTTAACTGGGCTGCTGCTACACATCAGTACCTTTATTTCATGCCAGTCCAGATGTAGCTCCCAAAGCCACTCACGCCCAAGCAATGGTGGACCCCCATTTATCAGTACATACAAATCTAACAGTCCTTCCTTGTCCTCGTTCACATTTACTGTAATTTTACCCTTAGGAATCACCATTTCTCCTGTGTAGGTCTTCAACACCAGTGAGGTCTTTTGCGGTGGGGTTTTGGAGAACAGCCGCTTATACTCAGTCACAGAAATGACTGACAAGGAAGAACCAGGGTCCAACTCCATTATAAGTTTAACACCAGATGCATCCACAGTGATCCATATCACTCTGCGCTTAGGCTCTGTAATATTGTGCAATTCAAGACACAACCGGTCATCACTGAATGTGATTTGCTTTCACTGTCATCTGATTCAGTCACCTTGTATACATTGCTCGTCTTACACCTGTCTTTGTGTGATTTTTGTTACATGAGATTTTTTCTCAGTCTTGCATTCTCTCTCAAAATGTCCCCTTTTATGACATCTCCTGCACCCCTTATCCTTAAACCAGCAATCATTTGCACCTGACATTTCATTTGTTGCGCACCCTTCTGCTGTAATTCACATGCATCCTTTGCTGCTGTCTCCCTACAGATTGCGATGTTTAATGCACTTTCTAGCGTCAGAACCTTTTCAGACCAAAGTCTCCTTTGCATGCTTTCGCTAAACATTCCACAGTCAAGTCAATCTTGCAACATGTCTGACAATCTGTCCCGAATTGACAGTGTTCGGAAAGTCTATGCAGTTTTGTTACATATTCAGCAATAATTTCACCTTGTAATTGATTCTGATTGTGAAGTCTAAACCTTTCAGCTATTACCAGCGGTCACGGGCTTAAATGTTAAGGTGCCAGCAATATCGTCGCATGTTTTGTCTGCTAGTCTTTCAGGCCCCATCAAACTATGGAATAAGCCGTAGGTTTTCGCCCCCATCACACTCAGCAATGCGGTCACCTTTTTATCCTTTGCTATGTCAGTTGCCTGGCAGTACAGTTCCAGTCCTCCATGCTACTGTCAAAAGCAGTAATGGTTCCAATAGTAGACATTTTACCCTTTACCACCCTAACTTGCGCTTTACAGGCTCATACATTCCCTTTGCTGGCAACCAATCCGCTCTGTCTCTCGATCACTTGTGCGCCAATTTGTTGTGTTTTTCATATAACACGACTTTTCAACAATAATTTAGGCTCGGACCACGTTGATGCAGAGTGTCGACTTTTTATTACCATAAACTCATCGCACTTCATTGTCGTTTCTAACAGCTGGAATTCTTTTTATTACTTAAATGACACGTAACACAGCAAAGTCTACCTCCGCTCATTAAACAAGTACCATTACCGTTCACATACATTACAGGGAGTTTCCCCTCAAACTACTGTAAATCATTCCGTTATTTAAGCAGGAAAAAGCCACCAGTGAAGATGTGTGCTGAGTGCCATTCCATATGAATAATTACGAAAAGATGCTTTCAGTATGAGAATCTTCTAAAACAAGTGGCATGGTGGTAGAATGGGAAGTCCTGGGCCCACTGTGAGTGTGGTTTGCATGCTATCTGTGTTTCCTTCTGCTGCTCTGGTTTCCAGTTACTGCCCAAAGCCATGTGATGATATGAATTGCCCTTCATGGAAATAGGATGGATCTACTGAAAAAGTGCAGAGAACAAACATGGTCCTTTTTGGTTTGGTCGAATTAATAGCAGTCTACGTTTGGCTGACTGAGTCACTTACTTTGGACAGTTTCCAGTGACTCACCAGAACTCATTCAAGGGTCAGAACTTAATTTCAGATTATCAACCCAATTGTGGGATTTAGTCTGGAAAATCACTTTTAGCATATTGTTAACGGTCACAAGAACTTTGCACGCTTTATTAATAATATATTTCCTGTCATTGTACAATTGCTGGAGGTTGTTTTCTGGATGCATATTAACATTGAGGAGCTTGTATACATTATTAGCCATCATAAGACTAATTTTTAGTAGATTGTGGTTGCATATGATCTTTTCCATTTGACCTTGATTTAAATTTTATTTAACCAAGGGCAGTGAATATTGTGGTGTTCATACACGATCTATTGAACGCAAAAGGATGCTACCATGGTCTAATGACAAAGGGGCAGTCAGCAATGTGTTTATGCATAATTTTGCATTTCACTGTGAAATTCTGCAGCTACACCCAGTAACAGCTGGGATTACGTGCACTGACTGACAATGAAATCCGATGACCCCAATTCTGCTTTAACTCCTTTTATTAACATTTACATCCTTTCTCTGCCATTTAACAATTTAACTATGACAGTTAAACACAAATAGGAAAATGTCTTAATTTCAAGTCAAGCTTTAAATGGAGAATGCTTGTATTTGTTGAATGTTGAGGATGAATGTTTTTCATTTGAAAAATCCCTCCGTATGGATTCAGATAATGGCTTTGTCACTGTTTTGATGGATTTGTTGACTTGTTCAAAGCACTTATGAAAAGGTGCGGCAAAAGAATTCCTGGATCGTAAGGTCTGGTTTGCACTGACAGATTTATTCAAATATTTCTGGAGAGCAAAAAGGACTGAAGAGACTGGATTGAAAATTTTCAAAGGGATCGATGAAGCGAGACAAATGAATTGGACCGGTGGGAAAAAAACTGGTCCTGCTGTATAACTACTGGTAGAGGTGTGTTATTACAGAGGGGGCCTGGAGGAACTAGACTATGCTTCTGTCCGCATGGTATGGTACACCATGCAGTGGTCCGTTCTTCAGTTCATATAATGGATGCTTTTCCATTTCAAATATTTGCATGCACTTGTCAGCAATTCTTGAACTGGACTGTTCACAAGAGTGACCCCTGTGGCTCAGCGAACACATCTGGATTTGAGTCACTAATCGTAATGTACACCATCGGACCACTATTGCCCTCATTGTCGCCCATTCGCACCCCATATCGCCCGTCCCTCTGACAGCGCTCTGGGGGTGAAAGGTTATTGGCTACATTATGGGAGCTGCCTGCCTGTGATATGCCGTTATTTATAGAAAGGGATTTTCTACTTTGTTGCCATGCAGTGGTTACTTTTGCCATTGACCGTCTTCTTTGCTGTGTAGCTTTTCCTCATTGTGCGACTGAGCTTATTGAGCCCCGTGGTGCTGGGGAGAACTCGAAGCGTGACAGATCTCATTGCTTCACTCAGGCATAAAAATTTAGGTCATGTTTTGAATCAAACGCCTAGCTAGCATCAGGGAGCGAGTGAGCGAGAGAGAGAGAGAGAGAGAGAGAGAGAGACGCACAGGGAGATAGACATTGACTTCAGAACATTCCAGCTTGTGTCTGTTTGACTGGCTGAAAAAAAAAATGATTAGATGCGTTTGCTTGTAGGATGCTTGTTAATGTTTTTCTTTTCTTCCGTGGTGCAGCATTGCACCAAAATGCTAGATGTGCAGGGAGATGGTAGGGGAATGAAAGTTGGAATGGAAGAAATGATACCAGTGGTGCAGTGATATGTCGGACTAGCTGGAGTAACGAGGGAACGCAAGGAAAAAGCTGGAAGATAAGATAAAGGAAAAGCAGTCAGTTAATGTAAATGAAACATTCTGGATTTAAATTGTATGTGGTAATGAGGAAGAAACGACCTGAAAAGAAATGTGTTGTTTTCTTTTCCCCAAAATTCTTTTAGTAATAACTTTCAGCAGGGAGTGTGTGATTACGGACCCAAACCTAAAAGCTCAATGAAGTAACCTGCTCCTGTGTAAATTGCTCTTTTACAAAATCCAGTTTTATGAATGAAATAAATGCTGCCTTGGATATAAGTGTTGATTATGTAAAGAATTAATAATAATATATCGTCACAGCATATTTCCCTCTGTGTTCTGTATTGGGTGATTTTTATATTGTTGCGTTGGATTGATGGGTATCGGGATGAAAGACTAAGCAGGTTATTACAAAGCTGACTCATTAACAGGATGCATTAATGCAGTGATTCTCAACATGCCGCTCCATGTTTTTGATCCATCCCAGCTTCCTGCCAGGCAGTCCACAGTCCAGGAGCTGGGAGGGAGCAAAAACATGGGCTGTCTCCATGGACTGGATTGAGAAACACTGCTTTAATAGTTTTGCTGTAGTCCATGCTAGGTATTACATCCCAATTGGCTTTATCCCCTGCAGAGATGGAATTTCATTCTGTAGAAATGACCCAGTGTTAACCCCCACCCCCCAACTACACATAAATGTCTCTTTCCCCGATTGTTTTTAATGACCCTTTTGTATGGAGAGGATTTGTCTTTGACGATGTAAACAATGGTATCTGTCACTTTTGGCAAACAAAGTCGATGCACTAGTCCACACTCACATGACTGTTTACAGTGAACAGGGCTTGACGTTTCCAAGCCAAAACAGGCCTTTATCTAATCTTCTCAACATAATGCTTGTCTTGCAGGTTCAGATAAAAGACAAAAGCCCCCAAATAACAGCTTTTGGTGAAAATAATAATTATTTACTCTCATGTTTATTCAAAAGACACCTTTGCAGTCTGAGACATTTGGTCAAAACTTGACAAAATAGCAATATAATGATATGAATATGTACTGTTGTGAGTAGCAATTATCTCGGCCTGTTTTTCTGAAAGAACATATTTGATTCTACACTGATTTACCAAATTCGATAGGCTGTAGTGACCCCTTTTCACTGGGCAGTCATGTTCAAACTGGAGTCATGTTCACACAATGGTTTTCATTATGGTACTAATGACGATGTTGGTTTGTTTCATCCAGTAGAGTACTGCTGCCAGGGGTATTGTTAACCTGTAATCATATGTACAGGAGTGCAATCATAAGCCATGTAGGCTGCTTTGGTAACAGGGTCTAACCAGGGAGTTGTCATTCATGTCACATGGGTCTGTCACATGGTCCACAGGCTTCAAAGATAACAGCGTTCCCTCACAGCATTAGCCTGAAATATTTCATGTGCCACTTGAGAGTGATTAAGGTTAAAATGTGTCACATCAAAGTAGAGGATCTGTCTGTAAATCACAAGAAAAGGTTGTGACTGTGGAGCATAAATGCAAAGTCTCTGAAGTTTTTGAGCTTCTCTCGGACTTTACCTCCATCATACCGAGTGACATAAATAGACAGAGTTCACAAAGACTCACAAAGACATTTTTATCTGGTTCAAAATGTTTGTGCTTTTTTGGATTCAGAAAATTGATGTGTAATTTCAAAAATAAAAAGATATGTCTGACTTTTAAATCTTTCCTCTGCCACCCTGAAATGTGGAGAATGTATTTAAGTGTTTATTTGTATTAATATGAATGGCTTCTGGAATAGGGACCCTTCATGCACATATTGGACACTTACATGCACCTGGGTCGTGCAGATGAGCAGCGATGATTGAGGACCAGATATAAATATGAACCTTTTCACCGCTGGCTCTCCCGTCCCCTCCTGGGGATCTGCTTATCCATTAAGAGGCAAGATTGAGAGGCAAGATTGAGAGGACAGATCTGTTGTGGTCGAACCGAGAGGACACCAAATGGTCACTGAGTTCAGTTTTTATTATTTTCGTAATCCTATTATAACAACAGAGACAGCTGTGTCAGTTAAACATTTTTTCCAGTGTTAAATCCTTGCTTAAGGAATTAAAATGTCAGAGCTGCTCGCGCCACCTGACATGTTTACATTGAGGCCTCAGGTGACAGACTGCTCAGGTTTTACTGACATTATGCAACCTTTGTGGGACGGTATGCATGAACACCGGGGAACAGAGGTGGCCGTCGTTAACCCAGGAATCCACTCGGGTGTCACGAAGCTACCCCCCAGGCCTGCCGACCCCCAAGCCTTGTGCGTGCACAGGCATCTCCTGCGGCACACGGGGAGCGCCGCACCGCGGCGAGTGCGACAGGGTTAACCGCGAAACATCCTCACTCTGTTCCGGGAAGATCTGATGGCCACGGCCTTGTCTGCTTTAGACCCTGGCGGGTGGCAGCTCAGACGGAGGCCCTGCCCGCAGAGAAACGGGTCCTGACAGGTCCAGAGATCCAGCTGGGAGTGTTTGGGTTAGTTTACAAAGGCACCCCAGTCTCCCTCCTCTGCCACTGCAGCCCTCCAGCTCCCCGACAATGGGAGCCACTGCTGTGATTAACGCAGGGCTGGGCCGCTCCAGCCCTCCGGGGGCTGTGCACTTCCCAGACTTCACGCCTTTCTGTCCTTCTGGAGTCAAATCACATTCTTTAGGTCTCATTTGATTCGAATCTGTCTGAAGAAACTGGCTGACCCCTGAGGAAGTGAGGATCTGCGAAAGACACTTATCTTTCCATGACAACTTCTGTGTCGAAAACATGACTACGTGCTGTAGAAGGCATGCTTTCAGGGGGAGACCTAGCATAAGAACATAAGAAATTTACAAACAAGAGGAGGCCATTGGGCGCATCAAGCTCATTTGGGGAGAACTTAACTAATAACTCAGAGTTCTTAAAATTTTATCTAGCTCTGATTTAAAGGAACCCAGGGTTTTAGCTTCTGCTACACTAGCAGGAAGACTATTTCATACTCTGACTACACGCTGTGTAAAGAAGTGCTTCCTCAAATCCATTTTAAAATGTTCTCCCGCTAACTTCCACTTATGGCCACGAGTTCTAGTATTTAAACTAGCATGCATATGAGGATACACGCTATTGTAGAGGCCATCTGCCTTTTTAGCTTTATTGTGCACACTGTTGGAAAATGAAGAAGAGTGATTGTCTCAAAAATCATCAATAACCGCATTCAGACTTTCTTCAGGGATGACTCAGCAGTGATGGTAGCGCTATTAGAAGCATTCAACCAGGCTGCAGGTGTGACAGGACCCGAGTGGGTCACTGGAGGGGAGTAGCTACGGTAGCGGAGGTGCCAAAGACAGCTGTGTTTTGGTTTGTGAATAGCTGTAGCCCCCCCCTTCTACAGAGTAGAGTGTCGGCTCATCTCTGCACCCTCCCTGCACAGCCGTAATCCCCTCTTCAAGGCCTGCTTCAGGATAGTCAGCTTCCGGACACGAAATAATGTTTTCAGTCTGTACTGTACTGAGGGGCGGTGAGTAGTCGTGTGCTTGCTGCTGTTGTGCTGGTGGACCTTCTGCTGCGTAAGCAAGGCTAACGGATAGATCCACTCTGGAGAGAAGGCCTCCAGGAACCAGCTCACACTGGCCCCTTCCCCTCAAAGGTTTATTTCGTCTTCATCCTGGGCTTTTGATATGAGCTGGGTGTAAGTATAAATGTGTTTATAAAGCAGCCAATCGAGAGGAAGTAGGGCAGAGTGCACAGTAAAGACAGTAGAGTTTTTGTTTTATGTTTCGGGTCTGTTAAGTACTCATAGGCTTCAGCAATGATCCTCTTGTCAAGAGCTCAGTAAAACAAAAGGTGTTTCATTTCACATAAATTCTTAGCCACGGTCAGCTAAAGGAATCACTGGCACCCTTCATAGAAATGAGCAAAAATGAGAATGTAAAAAAACAACTTATTCAAATGTTCTGCTCAAGCATTTGGTGAAGCCATGCATTTTTACTTTGACATTTTTCGACCATAAAATATTTTATGGGGCGGTGCAATTGTATAGGTTAAGTGTAGGTTCAAAGTTATATTCAATAGGTTTTAAAGTGAGTGGTGCCCCTACAGTTAATGTTTGGTGAGGCATCCCCTGGAGAGGATAACATCACGAGGCCTCCACCTCTACAGTGTGACAATGTTGGAACACCATCCCGTTACCCAGAACATTCCAAGATCCTCAGTCATCCTAGGTTTGCACTTGGGCACTGCGGTCATCGAAACGGACCACAGGGTTTCCATAAGATTCGGAGTCCGGATGCTGCGACGGGCATTGCAGATCTTTGGACAGTATGGCCCAGAATCTTAGGGATGGCTTTGTGACCCTTACTAGACTGATAGGCATCAACAGGTGCACCAGTAATCCTCAGAATGATGGCAATGGTGATGATGGTGTAATGATTCCGTTAAGCAAATTTGTATTAAAACAGGCATGATTTAGTGAAGAATTCAAACAACTGACCTTCATTGCCCTTTTATTTGAGTTAACTAGGAGGACAGTGACTGTTTCACACCTGAATATTGTGTTTTCTTATCTTGATGAGGGAGCAAAGACCAAATTTTAATGCCATTTGTTTCTCTTAGACTCCCACTAAATCCACAGATCCACAGAAACAATCTGGCCTACTTCAGTGTGGAAAATGTGCAAAAAAGGCTGAAAATCATATTAAATTGTTTTTCCTGGCGCGATAGGGTGAGTCACCCCATTTAGGGTGTACCTAAGGGTGTAACCCTTGTCCCCTGTGCTACCCGGGACGTGCTCCAGGTCCCCCTCACAACACTGAACAGGATAATCGGTTAGAGGATGGATGGATGGACTGGTGGGTGAGTCAGCGTCCTCTTCCAACTGCTTAAGCTGGACAGGGTCACCAGGGGCCTGGAACCTCTCCCAGAGAACCTCAGGCATCAGGCGGAGGTACATGCTGGATTAGCGACACACACTACAGCCAATGTAGAGAAGCCAGTCAGCCTAACTGCATGTCTGTGAATTGGAGTATTTAGAAAAACATATGTGTGTGTGTGTGTGTGTGTGCTCACACCTCCTTTACCTGAGTTCAAGTCTTTGCCAGGGTTCCATGCATGTGGAGTTTACATGTTCTCCCCATGCCATCAGGATGGTCTTACAGGTACTCTGGTCATTCTCCCCCACACACCCACACAGTCCAAAAACATGCTGAGGTTAAGTGGAGTTAGCAAATTACTTGTAGGTGTGAATGGTGTGTGAGTGTGCCCTGTGATGGGTTGGTGCCCCATCCTGGGTTGTTCCCTGCCTTGTGCCCATAACTTCCAGGAGAGACTCCAGGCCCCCTGAATAGGAAAAGTGGTTACAGATGATGAGTGGATATACATAGATCTTTATATTTTAATCTTTTTCATCTTGTTTTCTTAACTTACTATACATACAATAATGTTCAGTGAATTCAAAAATGACTTTTCAGTATTCACCTGAAGGTCCAAACAAGTGCTTCCAAGCAGTGAGTATGGTGACTGTTACCTGAGTTGCACCTTAATTGTTGATCCAGGTGTCCTATTCATCTCTCTGTGGCGTCTCTTCCAGATCCTCTTGTTTTCTGTTCCCTCAGACAACTATGCGTGACTCCTGATGGTGATGTGGTTTCTGCACGTACCATGGGGGGGCTGGCAGTGAAGGGTCACATGGTGAATGGAAAGGTTCAAGTTCCCAATGTGGAATAAGGCCACATTTCCATTTCCAGACAGCTGATGTAAGAATAAATGCCAGGGTGTCCGGTTGCCAGATTATTTGCCTGGTAACTTAATCAATATTCGGTTAACTTTTTGCAAATATCCAATACACAAAATGAGCCTGAGTGATAGCTCCACCCCCTCCCCCAGTCCCCCCACCTGGGTGAGGCTCATAGATCTTAAAACTCTGGCAATACCCCCAACAAGCCTCATGTGCTGACCTGTGGTTGAGAAAAGCATCAGCTTACGTCAGTCATCCCAGCACAAACAGCGGGAGCGCTGTCACACTAGGTAATATAAATATTCACATAGCCAGAAGGTAATCAGCATTAGTAAATGCATAATACCTGCAATATGATCATTTCTGACACAAAGCTGAATCTATACAGGAAATGTACACGTACATGCACACCCACACACACATAAGTCAGGTTTCCTTTTGAAGAATTACATTATTATATTATAATAAAGCTCATGACTATGGCAGTGAAATGAAGGTGATGGGTGATTATTCTCAGGGAAGGGCAGGAAAGCGAGGTCACGGATGTCCCGGCCAGCGTCCCCTGAGAGGTCGGCCTGCCAGGGTGGAAGGGCGGTTCTGTCAGCGGGAGGGGATTCGCCTGCTGCCTGCATTGCCCTTCCAGCAAATCTGGCAACTTGCACTGAGACCATTATGCTGGACCTTAGCAGTGCCCAGCCTCGCCTGGCCAAGGTCACAAGATATGACGCTGCATCTGGCTCGCAGCAGCCTGCCTGCTGTGCCTCTTCGCATCCGCTCCTCCGTATGTCTTTTCTGGTCGTTTTACTTCACTTTCCTGGCAGCCCCACAGCTTTCAAACAGCAGCTGATAAACATTTACGATATTTAATGTGTGTGTTGTGCTTCCGAAACTTATGGAAAGTATATAACCCAGGAATATGGAAATGTTTATATTTACACGTGAGCCTGTGCATTTTATGGAGCGTGAGTGGAGCTCTCTACGCTGGATGAGAAGGTTCACTTGGTTACAGACTGAGGTTCAACATTTCCACAGAGCGAGTTCCAACAAGTCGCGGAGCGTAACTGCAGAGGGGAGGAGGCGAAGCACAGAGGATTTTTATGGTATTATGGTGGGATAAGTGTTAGCAAAAGGGGGCTTTTTTTCGTGTTTTCGGTACATTTCATCAAGGACAGTTTTTTGGTGTTGGCTGCCGTTCTGCCATGGAAATCTCCAGTGCTGTTATGGAAGATGATGCCATTAAAACATCACAGGCCTGGTGTTCCGTCCATGTGCTCTGCCTGCATCTCAGGCTCATGCCCTGTCAGCTCTTCAGGAAGCCCAGCATCAGACAGGTCCCATACGGGCACCTCTCAATACAGACGTATTACATGGCATAGAAAGTGCAATAAATGCCACCCAATTTAAGAGATTTAAACAAAGTGGTATTGCAATGTAATGTAGCAGTATTATTTGAATGTGTGTTCACTTTAAGAGAAATATGTTGTGCACACATTTTCTAAGTGGATCCTGTCTCTCTTGAATTCTCCTCCCTAAACCATTGCTTTGAAATCCTTCTGCAAATATGATACTGTAGGGTGGCATATATGTCTAATCATTATATTCAAACATGTCGCTTATCCCCCAAGAACACGCTAATCTCCACAACTGAGCACTGACACTTAGACGCATCTGGCACGATTATCCACGCTTCAGTCCTGACTCACTATATATCTTAGAATTCTGGACTCAGTCATGTTTCATGCTGAACACCAATCTGGATATCACGTCTGTAAATAAAAACACAGAATTTACTAATTTTGCTGACAACAATATTTATTACCTTTTTTCCTTATTTCTAGACAAATTCACTATTTTATGGATTCACAAACAGGGCCATTGGCCAGAGCACAGCAGTAGCTTCAGTTTTCATCCCTGAAAAAGCAGAGTCAGAGGCTATAAGCAGAACATGTGTTAGAATTTTTGTCTTTAAATTCTCCTTTTCAAGACTCACACGATGCTATATTCCGCAGACGTGTGTCCTTTGGGTTCAATGCATCAATTGCTAACTGTAGTAGCATAGAGTCATCAATGACTTCGATTCTACATTAGCAAAGTGATCATTTCCTCTAACTTCCGTTATTGTTTCATGTGAATGAAACATGACACATGTCAGATTGTATTTTTATAAAGTCTGATGCTGCATACTGGGAGTGTATCTCTATAAATTTCAGATTCAACTGACAGTTATTCTGGGAGCCCTGAGAATACGACTACTTCAGTCTTCCATATGCACCTGATTTGGATGACCAGTTTGATGACCTGCGTTCCAGGATTTTGATTGTCTTTTTTGGAGCCGGGATTAGCAGTGGGGGGAGGGTGACATCAGGCTGGGGAAGGAGGGCCTGGCAAATCGTAAACACCTGTGAAAATAGGAGGGGGTGAAAATGTTATGTTGTGATTTGTTAAACAGATGGCTATTTCCCAATTATCTCCATTTGGTCCTTTAATCACATTGACACATATTTCTTTGTCTCCCACGTTCTCTCTGTGTCTCCTCCATTCTCCTGCTGTCTTTTTTCATCGCTGTTACACTGATGCACCAATGACTCATTATTTGGTTATGGTGCTTTAAAAAAAAAATACCATGAACATGTGAAGGAGATTTTTCTTTTGCAAATGCATAACAAATACAGAACAAATGCATGAAGAAATGAATGAACTAAAACCGCAAGGCAAAGACGAGCAAACTAGATAAGAAGGTCTGCTAAGGGTTTGAAGGTGTGGTGCTTTTTCTGGTCTTTAGATGAGCCCCTACTGCCTCTGTGTTCCTCAGCCAGGATCCAGCAACATGGCCCTTTCTCTGGTATGTCACAACCCTCCCCCTCTTTTATAAGTAACAGCCTGTAGCTGGGGAAGGTTTCCTTTGATTTTATTTTATTACCTGATCTGAAGCACTGTGAGAACAATCTGGTTTTAATTCCCTGATGAAAAAGGTCATAGAGTTTCTTCTTGGCTGTGGTCAGGCTATACTCTGGTAGTTTTAGGTGTATTTTAAGCTAATCGCTATTTGATTTAAATGGCAGCAGTAGATCCCTATGAAGGTCACTTGCTATTAGTGATGCAATAGCATTGTGTACTGCAGACTTCCTGTCTTGTCACATGACTGATGGCCTGCTTACACACATCCGCATGGCAGCACATACCCAGCCTGCCTTCCCGGTGAGAATGGCTGCTGGTCTCAGGGAGAATTCCAGGAAAGAGCCAGTGATGTTCTGGACTTCCCTCCTTTCAAATCCACATGCCCAGGTTTCCAAAGGGCGCCCTGCTCTCATGGAAACATGGGCTGTCTGACCTTTAGAGCTCATGGAATCACCAAAACTTTGCTTCTTTTTTTTTTTTTTGCAGTCAATATTTGAGACCTACATTCTATTTTTGTTTTAAGATTAATGAACAAGTTTTGATTTTCAAATGGCTGGATCACATCCAACAAAAACAACAAAAAACAAAGATCATTACAAGAGGAAATCACAGCCTAAGGAGACACCATTCACACAAGCACACACCCACACACCAAAACCACAAGCACACACTCTGTAAACTCCCTAATCCAACATTTTCCAATGTAATGTTAGAACAAATTAATCAATACTTATATACACACTAGCCAGTATGGTGGCTCAGTGGGTAGTAGTGTTGCCTTACATTTCCACTGTGGGGAGTTTGAATGCCACCTCTTTAATGCTTGTGCAGAGTTTACATGTTCCTCCACATCTCATTTGGATTTCCTCCACATCTCCTCCATGCTCCTCCCACAATCCAAAGACACACAGATAGGCTAATTGGTGTCTCTGTGGTGCCCATAGTGTATGGTCATGTATGTGCCCTATGGTAGAATGGCATCCCATCCAGGGTGCACCCCCACCTTATGCTGCCTGGGATAGGATCCAGACCCCCCCCTCCCATAACCCTGACCAGGATTAATGGTTTGAAAAAAGAATATATATATATATACACTCACATACACCCTTTGCTTTTATATACATGATAGTGACTATTATTCCTAATGAGTTGTATGTTACATCCCCTCTATTTACTATTTCTGTAACCCCTTTTTTGAAGGTTAATAGAGAATGATTCTTACATAGGATGGAAATTCAATATAATTTCTTTCTTAGTCAATCCTGCCCCCCCTCTCACCCACAGGAGGTGCATCAGTTTCCTCTCGGGTCACATGTTCACACGCAGACACCCTGAGGAGCATCTCCGACGGCATGGACAGACTGTCACACCATCCCCCCCCCCCCCGCCCATAG
>JAODJU010000108.1:11800658-11814074 GCA_026776725.1 Gnathonemus echidnorhynchus | reverse complement strand
CAAAAATCCCCCCCCCCCCAAAAAAAAAAAAAAAAAAAAGAACTTCCAAGCGCAGTGTCCCTCTATTCAAAGCAGGGCTAAGGGCAGATCTTTAGTTAGAAGTTTCCTTGTAATTTACCGTACTCTGTAATTTGTTGAAACTGTATATTATCGTAGTGTTGTTTGTTCAGCTCTGACTCTCACTCTCACTATTCGCCATTGTATTGCTAAAGTAAAATGTTGATGCAGATGTGGGATCCTTTGGTTGTGCTTTCGGGTTTGTCTTTGTTTATGGGAACGATTAAACAACGATGAACCGCCGCTTTCCCTGGCAGCCGTTCACACCTGAGTGCTGTTCTGCGGGGTTGGGGTGCGTGGGGGTGGGGGGGCTTGAAAACTCGATGACAGTACCGCCGTGCGCTGTGACAGACCGGATGCATCTGTGCCCAGACCTTCCTAAAGAAGTACTTTCCGGAAATTACCCGAAACGGGGCATCTTCATTCCAATTTGATCTTGACCGAATTTGTAATTTTTTGTTATTGATTACTTATCAAGGCATCTACAGTGACCTTAATTTTCCCCTTGAACAGAAGGTCTTTTTAAAAATGCACTTATCTTATCAATTTTATACTGCTCTGATGTTGAATATTGACTGTTCCACAGAAGGCTTTGTCTTGAAGGCATTGCTGGGCAAACAGACACACTATATCAGTGGTCAACAGAGATGACATCATGCCGTTTGTCAGCTCTGTGTGCATGTAAAGCTGGGTAATGTGTAAGTGAGGCGTGTGGTTTGAGGCACGGTCAGGAGGTCTGTGTGGAGGCCTATGGGCAGGTTCAGCAGTATACTCAGAAATGACCTGTTGTCTTGTACTGACTCAGCTGATTTTGCTAGGGTAAATGATCATGGAGAGGTTGATGTGTCCTTATAGTGTTTTGTTGTACTTGCATACAATGTGCCAAATGGTTCTATTATCTCCATACACGGATGGGAGCAAGTTTAATGTGTCATCTGTGAGGAAAGTGGGTGTATTTCCCAAAGTGTGGATGCCTCCCACACATTGCAATGTGTAAAAAGTTTGTCTGTCTCCAGACTGGGGAGAAAGTACCTGTGAGTTTTAGGATTCATCTTTTAGCTTTGGTTGAATATGCCTTTTGTTAGCATGCTGCTGCTCATTCATTAATTTAATATATTTCCCTGTCAATCAGAAGTGGCCAGAAAGGTAAAAAGCAAAGCTGTAGCAGAGGTGGATAGTTCAGGTCCAGGAAGTAAAATCCAGACCAAGATTTTGTTTCAGCCAACCAGTTGAGTGTAGAGTTATAGGGTGCGTTTGACTTGGGTTTAGGTCTGTCTGCAGCTGACGTGTGGAGGAGTGAGGTGTGCCGGTGGCTGCAGGGGTGGAGTATAATCTGACTGCAGCCGAGTCGGACAACTTCTACTCCTCGTAGTCTGCGAGACCTGACTGCAATGGCAGCACTGCCAGAAGGGTGTAGATAATTCTATACAAATATCACCTGCATGCACATTACTTCTTTTACAATAACCAACTCCTGATACAAACTGTTAGCAGTGAATAAAACTATTGTGTATAGTATTTTTATTGTCATGTACAGACTACAATGCAATTCTTACTTGAATGCCTACTTCACACACTAGACGATTAAACAAATAAAGCAGTGCAACATTACAGTAACAATAAATAAACAACTAATTTGCGTGTACTATTACAGCATTTATTTCATTTATTTAAACTTTATTTTACCAGGTAAATTAACTGAAAACCAGTTTTCACTGCTTTATGTGCTTTTTGGGAGAAATAACAGATAACGCATCAGAACCATAGACGATCGGAACTGCCTGGGATACAAAGGTCATGCGTGGGACTAAAATCTTCAACCAATAAGTGCAAAGTCCTGTCGTCACAGAGGCGGTCCCGATTTGGGCAGCTGGCTAAGAGGTGCAGCACGATCTGTCTTAAGTCGTCTTGCTCCCGCGAGGTTTTTGTACCATGTGACATGGTGACGCGTGGTGACGTTTTGCAGCGCCGGCTGAAGTCAGACAAAAAAAATCTAACCATGATGCATTGTGTCAGGACCAGAATGCATTGCTTTAAGCCAGCGCCGTAAACAGCTGCATGAAGTCTGCATAGTAGTCAGAGTACGTAGCTGGTTGGTTGAAACAAAATCTTGGTCTGGATTTTACTTTCTGGACCTGAACTATCCACCTCTGAGCTGTAGTGTTTCTGTGGTAAGGTCCATCAGAGGGGTGTCTGGTTTAACATTCTTGGGATTAGGAGCAGTAAAAGGTTGTGATTCAGTTCTACTGTTACTGATTTTGGGAAATCCAATGGAGCAGGCTGCTATATGGTGCCAGTGTTGCGGTGGTCTTCAGGAACATATTACTCTTGACTGTTTCGGTGGCTCTATGTAGTCTGGACCTGGGCTGTGTTATCCAGGCTGCTGTAATCTTTACATAATTTCCCATTAGGACTGTCTTGCTGCGAGCAATTGTGCCACGTTAGCCGGTTGTTAGTTTTATGCCAGCCCTGCGCAATTTGCCATGACAGATGCTGTTTAAGGGAAGTGCTTTTAGTGTATCCAGTCCTCTTGGGTTTTCATATAAAGACTAAAGCAGCCAGGGTGAGCTTCAGCAGACTAGGAAGTGTTTTTGCTGGGAATAGCCAGTTAGAGTATACCCTTTCAGCTATATATGCTAGCAACCACATATGCAAACTACTTTGTAATACTTGACAAATTTTGTGCCTTGTGAAGTATTTTAGAAATGGCAATCCACGGGAGAAAGGCCTGCAAGAAGGGTGGCATAACAAGTGTGCATTCTCATTGAATGAAGAGAGAATCGCTGTATCACCACCAGAATGAGATACTACTGAGTGTGTGACATTCCATGGGCCTCTCTGTGTGCTATCACTTGTAGCTTTTGGTCTGACATGTGCTTCAAGACAGATGCAGTTCTATTGGGAGTAGTGATGTGACTCTGAAAGCGGCTTTCTATGTAATGTTGAAATAATTTTCTTCCAAATCACTCCTGTTTTATTGCATCCCTCTCATTATCATATGGATACATATGAAAATATGTTTCCTCCTTGTGTAAACTGTGTAACCAGCTTTATTGCGCCTACCAGAGGTCTGAATTGACGGTAAATGTCTTGGCTTGATTTGTGGCGGCGGATGCACAGAGAGGATGTCCCTGACACCCTGAGAAAACAGCAGGCCTCACCATTCTGAGTTCCTGAAAGCATGTGAACGGAGGAGCAACTGCGTGGCCTGCGGAGCCCAGGGTGACACACCCAGCCCGTCACAGGGTCAGCCGCCGGACTCTGAGAGAGCCTCTGCTGCCTCAGTCAGCTGGCCTCCATTTGCTGTCCGCAGCACGTGCACCAAATGGAGGCTGCCGCTGGCCAAGAGTTTTACGGTCAGAGTGGGGATGTGAAGTTTCTATGTCAAGTGCCCCTATATATCATGTTGGTGTACAAACTGTGAATTGTTTATCATTTCCCACTGGAATTTTTGATGACTGAGACGGGAGGGATTCTGGGCATAGAGCCACACTGTTGTCACAAAACAATGCAATAGCGGCACAATGCTAATGGTATATTGGGATGCTATTATTAAACCGTATTACCAAAAACCTCTAAGCTCTGCACTGGGTGGAATTTCCATGATAATATTCACAGCTCCTGCAGCGGGAAACGTATATTATGCAGCACCCGTCTGATGCAGAGACTCTTGCGCTTTGATGTGTGCCTCTGTGTTTAAGGATTCTGCAGTATTGTCAGTCCTTGTTGCTCATGGTTTAGCGCTTTGAAAGTAAGAGTGCTCTAGGTGGAATTTCAGAGTCTACATCAAAAGTGGGAGCATGGAATCAGTCTCAGACAGAGTCGGGGCCGTCCTCCTATCATGCATGCTGGAATACACCAGCAACCTTTTTATGTGCCCTCACTTCGAGAGATGATAATTATTGATGTGTCTTCAAGAGTAGTCAGGAGGGGAGTGTGTCAACTGCACCGTTTTGGTTATTTAGATTGGCTGTACTGTCCATCCGGATTTTCTAAAACTGGACCTGAGTGACTTGGATAGAAGATATAGTGAGAATTTGGTTAAATCAGCAGGAACCTTCAGGAGCCGTTATGCTGCGGCGTATACACATGCGCTGGCGTTTAAGTGAGCGGGTCTCTGTTTGGCTGCTGCTCACCGGGCTCCGTCTCCCCTGCTGTCTCTCTGTCTTGCCCGTGTCCTCTTGGCACTTCTTGTTGTCGTTGTGTTTTTCCTGTTTTTCTGCAGTTACCCTGTCTCTCCCTCTCTCTTTGCTTGTCTTGCTCTTTTAGTCATAATCTTTTGATCTTTTCATCCCTGCTGCCATGACTTCATGCTGATTTTCTTTCTGCACCCTCCCCCCTTTAAAAGAGAAGCTAATTTCTGTGTTGCATTTTGAATGAATTTAATATTTAATGACCCCCACCTCTATCTCTGTTGTTTTTGTGTTCAAACCTTCTATTTATCCTTCATTTTTCATTCTGGTTTTTCCGTGTTTTTTTCTGGACTTTTTCGAGGTGCTCATCTGGTCACCTGGGTGTTTTTTAAATTACCATGTCGACCTTGTCTGCCACATGCTGCAGTCAGTCTGAGAGAAACACAAAGACCATAAAATCTTGCTCCTCGGTGATCAGCTCGCTTTGGCATGAAAGCACCGTGTAGCTTGTACCCATTTCCAGCTTCTCGCCTAAGTGGTGAAGGGAGCCCTGAATTGGGTCCATGTTGACTAAGCAGATGGCCTCCTTTGTCCTGGAATGCCTTTTCCTCGTGGTGGGCCGGTGTGTAGCAGTAGCTGTCTGTGCCTCTGTGTCCCTCCAGAGGGGAAGGCTCCTGGAGACATATGAGCACCAGATGTGCCTCGCCTTAAGACCAGCACATAGACTGACCTGCAGCTACAGATCAGCTGCGGTTGGCATCTTTATGCTCCCTGTTGATCTAAGACCCATTTCAAAGCCGAGGAACTGGTTGTCTAATCAAGGCATCCATGAACATCTGATTGAAATTAATGTTAAGCTTGTGGAGGTAATCTAATTTGTGTTAGAGCATCCGTTTTAAAAGACTCCAAAGCCATCCCATGTTGCCTTGACTCCTGGGATGGATTCTGGACTCTTTGTGTCCCTGTACTGGGTAAGTGGTTGGAAATGGATGGATGTATGTTGTGCTATTTCTGTGGAGTTCTCAGATGAAGATTTACACTATAGGCGCATTATTCTTGCCATCGCTGTCATGAGTGAACTTTCTGCCAGTGTAACCAGGAGCTTTTAGTCAGTTGCTGTCAATGCTGTGGCTCTGGTGTGAGTGGGCTCGTTGGTTCGCAGCCACATTGTCCTGGGCCAAGCCAGTGGGTGCATTCTCAGCTGTCTGGCCTGGAGGAAAAAGCTCCTGCTTTGTCACTCTCTCCAATTTTGTTTGACACCATCTGTCTCCACCTGTCCCTCCACCTGTCGGCTGGAGCCCTGCCCTCCACGTCCCGGAGAGCAGAAACGGGGCCATACCAACGGCCTATTTATTTTAAAGCTCATCTTCCCATGGTTGTTACGTAATCGGGAAATGTGTGCATGAGAACCTTTAAGGGTGCTGTACTAAAAAGCCATACAGCATTAGTGCATTGTTCAGCTTTTGACTCATCACTTTTACAGCCTGCCAATGGCAAATGTCATTGTGCATGGCGCAGTTATCTTGATAATCTGTTGTAGATCAAGCCTGCATGAAAGTACTGTTTGTGGAACATTGGAAGTGCAGACTTGACCTCTGCAAAACTGAATTAAGGCGAGACAGATGATTGCTTTTGATGTCTTTGGATCTCAAGGTTCCACTGCACTTTTTTCGTATCTCATTTGCTCTACTAGCAACTTAGCAACTTCTGATGGAAGATGGTAGATTCATAACTGTATAAGAAAATACCACCAGACATGCGTAGAGTTTTACTGGTAGTGGGGATGCCTTCCTGCTTCATGGCAAAAAGCTTAGCTTTGTCTGTGTTTTGGTACATAAGACCCTCTAAGCTCACACTCACTTCACAGTTCTCAGACTCTTGTGACTGCTTGGAAGGATCAGATAGTCAAGCCATTATTTGTCCTTGATGATGTTTGTATGACCTTGTAGAAAACATTTAATGAAGTTCCCCTTAAATTTGTGTTACCCCTTCAAAAGTGGCCCCTTGGGCAGGCAAGGGTGGGGGAAGGGGGTCCCGTAAAGGAATCCCCTGGAGAGCTGTTAGCTACCAAACTTCCACTGTCCTCTTCAATAGGGCCTGATATAGGCAAACATCCTATTTTAAATCATTTATAAGCCATATAGCTGCGTATTTACTTGCAAGAGCACTTAGAATTTTCGCAATGTGAAAAAACAGGTTTGGTTCCCGATTCTCTGCTTCACAGGTGATGGAAATGGATTCTTGAAAGCACACAAGGCAAAGTCCTCCTATTGTCACTTATCTTTTGACTCAGAGTGCCTGAAGACGGCATAAGCCACACAAAGCCTGCCAATGGCCTGTGGGTCGCTAATCAGCTTTCGGCATTCAGACTGCTAGCCGGCAGTTCTCACCTGGCATGTGGCTGTCTTTTCAGATTCATGCTGATTGCTGAAGCCCCCCCTCCCAACAGACTCTGGAATGCACAATTTATGTTAATGTTAATGCTTATGTAAATTTCCAGGATGGACCCCTCCCAATCTTGATGGAGTTGCGTTTCAGGGTTTCTGTGAAGTACTGGGAAACGTAGTACAGAATATCAAGGAACGTGGTGGAAATTTACAAAGAAGGATGGAGCAGATAGGACATGGAAGAAGGTTCCAGAGTGAAACATGAGCAATGAATCTGGGCCTGGAGAAACTGTTTACTCTGCTGGCTATCAAAGTTACAAAGCCTGCAAATTAATAATTAACATTTTGCAAAGAGCCCTCAAAGGCTCATTTCTATATGCATACTTTGCTGACCTGCGTTGGACCACCTATGTGTGAATCATTTATTGTGGTCATTTGTGATTAAATGGAGACATGCTGTCCCTGATGATTGACAGACAACCTTCACTTTGCGAGTGTCTGGCAGGGGTTAGGTTTGTAAGTATATCTGCAGGCTTTACTTGAATGGAGAATGCTTGTGAAGAGCAGAGCAAGCGATGCTCCCAGCAGGGCCTGCGGGGTCCTGGCGGTGGAGCAGGGGGAGGACTTGGCGGCTGCCGGCACGTGCCGGGAGAGTGTTGCGTTGTGGCTCCGATCCAGTGCCGTGGGGCTCACCGTCAAACTGCCACTCGGTGACCGGAGAGCTCATGTCTGCCTGCAGATCACCCTGCCAGACACCGGGGGAGTTATTGGCCTTCATAGTTGTTATTGTTGTTTTTTTTTCCTCTTTTCCTTCTCACTTGCTGCATGGAAGTTGTTCCAGGCTGAAAGGAGTGCAGCTGCTCCTTACCCAGCCTCGTTAGTGAGGACTTAATTAACAGACGTTGCTTGTAAGTCACAATCCCTGGGGAGGTCAGATCTGATCTGTGACGAAGTCACTAAATTTGCACACAATGCACAGACTGAAGAATGACGGATCACGGATGGGATTGGGGGGCGATGAAAATGCAGGGGGTAGAGGGATGCAGCCATTTGTCCCACTTCTGCCTTTTGGCACTTGGCGTGACGCACTGGCCAGGCTGTGGCCATGTGCCCGTGGTTTGCCTGGGCACAGCCGATTAACCCGCACACTGCACGCACACGCGAGGCGAGGGCCGCTGTTTGAAGCCCGTTCATTCCTGCCAGCTAGCTAATCCTGTCCCCTTCATTTGAATATGTATGTTTGATAAGCACTGTTGGATGTTTTGTCACACAGCTGCTCTCTCCATTTCTTCCTGGCTGGGTCGTTTTTCCCACGTCCTTCCTTTCATGCTCTTTCACCTTCCGTATCGTGTGTGTGTGTGTGTGTGTGTGTGGGTGAGAGAGAGTGAGCGAGGGAGAGAGAGAATCTGTAACTTCACATTCAGGGCTGTGCACGTGTGATCCCGTAACGGGTATTAATGACCGGACCCACCTGCACCCCCCTCTGTCCATTTAGACACACAACTCCTAGCACCTTTCTAAGGTGACCTGCACCGTGCTGTGATCAGCTTGAATCACATTTAAATCACATGTGAATGCTCCTTAAGCTACTGGAATGTTGAACCCAACATCACACTTACTTAGACAATGTTTATTAATGTTTATCAAATGCTTGCTGACAGTCATGTTTTTTTTTTTTTGTTTAAGCAGACAAAGATGTTTGCTTTCTTTTTCAGAGGCCAAGTTTGCGGTCAGACGATGGCGAGAAAGTCCATAGAATTTCTAAAGGGCTCTGATTTGTGTCCTGGTTGTTGTTGTTCTCCTTTTCCTATCTGTGAGCCCCTTCCGCCCCTGACTGTGCGTCCTGTTCCCATCCGCCCTGCTGCTGTGTGGGAGCAGAGTCTGCTTCAAGGGGAACTTTATTTAGCTTCAGTCAGGCCACGACCATGAAGGACTGACGAGGACTCCAAAGAACCTGACACTTTTTGTCTCATCTGAGTTTCTCCTCTGGTGTCTCTGACCTTCCCAAACTCAGCTTTTCTTTGCTTAAGGACTGCTATGAGGAGGTCAAAAAGAGATTTTTTAAAGATGGTTATGTCACACTATTATGGGTAACTTAGTGTTGTAATTGACCAGATTGTTCCCATAGCTTTGTTTGTTGTCTGTCTCTCTGTAAGTTTGTGTTTCTTGTGTTCAGTGCACTGTAGTTGGTGACATATTATTAAATTGTTAAAACATTGCTAAATCAGAGCACTTCACCCACAACAGTGAATATTCATGGGTTGTTTGCAGGGGGATCGTGTGCAGTTCCCCTGGTGGTCTGAACACCGTGTTTGTTTCTGAGGGTAGAATCCATGCCTTGACTTTGTGTGTGCGTGTGTGTGTGGATTAAGTTTATATTACATTGTGGGGACGATAATGTCTCCCACAAAGTAATAAAAACCTGGTATTTTGATGTTGTTGGGACCATTTTCAGGTCCCCACAAAGATCTGTAAATGCAACCAAAACACTAAAATGCCAAAAGTCTAGTATTTTGTTAAGGCTGGGTAGGGATTAAGGTTTTTATGTTGGGATTAGAGTTTTCCTCATATAAATGAATGGAGAGAACCCACAAATTACAAACCTGTGTTTTTTTTTTTTATTAACAGGGATCTGCATTAGACGAGCATTGCACAGTGGCTCCCCCTTCAGGGTGCTGGGATAAGTGCGGCACTGGATGGCCACAGGCCCAGAGCAGTGTTTCCCTCATGAGAACAGCTGCACGGTGAGAGCAGGAGCAGCTGGCGGGTGGTTAATGCTCCTCCTTTGTCCTTTGCCTTAACACCACTCTCTGCCTCCTCTGTAGGTGAGCACTCAGTTGGTCGACAGGCTGAGGGGCAGGGCTGCTCGCGAGTCACATGACATGGAGGTGAAAGGGCACCTGATCACAGCCGCGGGCCTCGGAGCTCCAGGTGAGGTGGCGGCGGTGGGCTGCTAAGGAAGAGCGCCGTGTGTGGTGTGGTGTGGTGTGCCTCGGCCTTCGGGTGACGGGGAGCCGGCGGTATCTTCTCAGAGCGGCTCCATCTGCCTTTTTGGAAATGCGCAGCAGAGCGACGTGGGGGGTGTTTTTGTGGCTCGATTTATCTCTCCGTCCATTGGACGGCGTCCTCATTCATCAGCTCTGCATATGCAGGCTATTCTATGGGTACCTGGGAGGCAAGGTGGCCTGAAACCGGAGGGTTTCTCTTTATTTGGGCACATTTTATTTCTTTTGTCCTTCACAATGTTTTTTCTATAGATTTTAAACAAAATGTCCTTGTTTTCTGTTCTCTGCTCTGTGTGTGTGTTTGTGTGTGTGTGTGTGTGTGTGTGCGCACACGTGCATGCATGCTCAGATCCTCAGGGTTGCGGGGACAGTAAGCAGCACGCTGAGCGTGTCTCTGAGCTGCAGGAGCGCAGGAGGAACCTCCAGACGCTGTTGAACACTCGGCTGGGGGAGCTCAGGCACGTCTGTCTGCTGGAAGCGGTCAGTAGCTCCGTCCTTAAAGCGCCGGCGTCGGGGACAGCTCCTCCACAGCGTCCCCAACACACATCACACAGGCGTAAAGGCTAGAGCAGTGTTTCCCACTCCAGTCCCCAGGGACCCACAGTCAGTCCGTGTTTTTGTTCCCTCCCAGCTCCCTGCCAGACAGTCCACATTTTTGGGAGGGAGCAAAAACATGGACCGTCTTTGGGGCCCCTGGACCGGAGTGAGAAATATTTGGTGAGAGGGTTGAAAACACGGTCGCCCTGTTTTTCAAGTCAGGGACAGATGTTCACATCTGTCGCCGCGTGAGGGCTGGCCTTTTCCTGGCACACGTGCCTCATTCTCATCGCCCCACTATGGCAGGCTGCTTCTCCTCCTCTTTCTCCTTCTACTCATGTTACATAGGAGCCTGAGCCTAAAATAGTGACTTCCACACCATTACAGTCACTGGTTGTTGTACCCCCCCCCCAGCTGCAGTGAACATAAACATCTAGAGATGGAAGAGCAAGTCCTTGGGTGGTGAATGGTGGCAGTGCTGTGTGTGTTTGCCATGTCCCGGTTCTGAAGTGGCGCTCCTTTTACACGCGCAGGAGCTGACCGGGCAGCTTCCCAGCGAGTTTCCTTTGGAGGCTGGGGAAAAGCCCCCACAGGTGCGTCGCAGACCTGGTATCGGCCCCCGCGGACATAAACATTCCCTGAAGGGGGAGGTAAGCGGGCTGCTCATCTGGCCTTGTACTGCCGAGGGGGGGCGCTTTTCTCTTGGAGGGGGGCAGTAACTGATGTCGCCGGCCAACACTCTGCAGGAAGAGGAGGCATGTCAGTGGAAGCAGAGGACGGCGCGGTTCCGTGGCGCCCTCCGCAGGCAGGCCGACTCTGAGCAGCCCCCGCACGGCAAGAAGACGGTGCATCGCGGCTGCCACACAGGTGAGGCTAAACCCCCCCAGCACTGGGTCATTGCGCTCTGTCCGCAGCACTGCTTATAACGGCAGGCATGCGTTCTGCCACGCTGCCTCGCCTGCCCCGGAGTCTGAGCCAAGCAGACGGACCCGGGCTGAGTCAGAGCAGCCCGCTGAGCGTGGGGTGACAGGAGAAGCTGAACGTTACACAGCGTGCCGGGTCATTGGTCTCTGTGTGTGTGCGTGTGTGGTTCAGGCATACCTTACCTTGTGGGGTCCAAATGTCCCCACAACGTGATGAATACCCATTTTTTCACCCTATGGGAAAGGTCAATTTTCTAAAAATCTGTGACTGTGATCAAAACAATAAAATACCAAAAGATTTGTATTTTGTTTGGTTACTTTTGGTTAAGATTAGGGCTGAGTAGGGGTTAAGGTTGTCATTGTTGGTATTAGGGTTATGCCCATAGAAATGAATGGACTGTCCCCACAAAGACTTGATTACAAATGTGTGTGTGTGTGTGTGTGCGTGCGCACATGGGTGTGGATTGAAGTTCATTAGGAAAAATCCATCTATATAACAAAACACTGCACCTTCTAGAAACAGGATGTTGAGAACAGGCTAGGGAGGAAGTCTGCTGAAGGATCGCCCCCCCCCCACCCCTCCCCCCATTATTCTCGAGGTGAAAGAGATCGGGGGCCGATTCGACAGGAAAAGCTTGCCAAGGGAACTCCGCCAGCTCCAGCCTGCTGGCCGCGCCCGTCGCTCTCCGGTATTGCTGTGCTGTGAGTGACCCTGTGTGTGTGTGCGCATGTGTGTGTGTGTGTGTGTGTGTGTGTGCGTGCACCCTGTCTCTGCAGATGAAGCAGTGAAGTCAGAAAGCAGCTCCATGTCAGACTCCACCGGCCAGGACAATGGTAAGTGCGGCACCCACTGTGTCTCTTCAGGGGGGCCAGTGCCCACTGCAGAGCCGCCTAAAGGGCTTTTTTTTTTTGCAGACGACTCGTCCCCCAGTGTCGGCCCAGAGCGCCTGGCCCCAGGGAGCCCCGACGGTCAGCTCTGCAGGAAGCTGTCGCCCGTAGAGATCTACTACGAGATGAGGACGCGCCGCAACTCAGCGGCCAGCTCTTCCAGGTATGCTGCTCATGTACGCCCCCTGCAGGCCCCGTGTCGCTCCCGCATCCTGCTCTGCTCTACCCCGCTCAGCCCCAGCCGCTCCCTCTCACGGAGCATCTCCAACCTGGAGGGGAGGAGTATTCCTGCCGCTCCGCTGCTGTCCTGAAGGGTGCCCTCCAATGGCTACGTCAGGTCAGAGGCAGCTCTGCCTCACCTCTCCAGAAGGAAGCCCCCACCCCCCAGCAAGCCCCAACAAGCTGGCCCCCACTTAATTGGTCATCAGTCTTAGAAACGAAACGGTCCCTCTGTAGTGAGGTGCTCGGAAGAGCAGCACCAGGCTAGGCGTATCTGGTGAGCTGAGACTTTCAGCTTGATGTTGTTTTTTTCAAACTCCCCCCACAGGCCAGAGGTATCGAGCGGATCTGGCAGCCAGCAGTGGTCAGACAGCCCCGAAGGCCCGCAAATCGTGCAGCTACACCCTCAGGAAGGGCTGTCGACTGGGTCCTCGGAGCGGCCGGGCTGCCCGTACAGCGCCCGCACGCGGCGCAGCAACAGCTCCGACGCCCTGCTGGACCGGACCGCCTTCCCAGACGAGGTTGTGCAGAGACCCGGGATGCCCTGCAGGGGCGGGCCTTACAAGAGTTCAGAGGCTCTGACGGACGGCCGGCTGCGGCAGGTCCAGCGAGGCAGCCCCGAGGGGCACCTCAACGGCCACGGCGAACAGGGCAGGCTGCGGTCCTCGATGGGCGGCCGAGGGGGCGGCAGCTACAACGAGATCCTCATGGACTACATCTGGGGCAAGCAGCAGAAGATGCAGCAGAGACCGCAGCCGGCCGGCGGGGCCAGGCCTTGGACAGAGGCTCCTTCTACCTCATTCCCAGCCGCTGTGGCCCCCCAGCTGAATGGCTTCCCTGCGCCTCAGGCCCCCCCATTTGCGGCTGGCCCGCCGCCCTACAGCCCCTTGCTGCTGCGAGGGAAGCCGGGCGATCCACGCCGGGTCAAAGTCACGCGCACCAAGTCATGTGGTCCCTTCGTGCCACTGCAACCACAGCACCAGGAGGCCCTGCTGTTCTCCGCCTATTCGGACCCCCCCCACGCCGCTCCTGGCTCCGCGGCCCCATACCCCTACCCAGCCGAGCAGGCCGGCCCCCCCCAAGCCCGCCGGCCGCTCCCATTCCCCGGCGGCACGGCGGAGGAGTCCACTCGCAGCCTGCACAAGGCGCTGGCCCTGGAGGGCCTGAGAGACTGGTACCTGAGGAACACACTGGGTCACGCCGCCGCCGGGCTCAAGGGACAGGACGCCGTGCTGCCCCGCCGTCGCACCACCCATCCCCCCCCCCC
>JAODJU010000108.1:11767449-11800640 GCA_026776725.1 Gnathonemus echidnorhynchus | reverse complement strand
GGCTCCACCCTTCCAGACGGAGCACCTCTACAGCCACGGCCCCGGTACCCAGCTGCCCCAGTCTGCGTCCTTCCATGGGCACCCGCTGCATGGCAGGTCTGTCTGTCCGTCCGGTTTTGTGTTTATTACATTGTGGGGACCCAGTGTCCCCACAATATGATAAAGTCCTGATTCCTTTTACTTTGTGAGGACATTTTTCTCATCCCCACCAGGGAAAATTCCAATTTTTATAAACCTGTAATTGCAATCAAAAAACTAAAAATGCCAAAACTCTTTGTTTGGTTACTTATGGTTAAGGTTAGGGCTGGGGAGGGGTCAGCATTGTGGGATTAGGGTTTTTCCCCATAGAAACAAATTGATGGTCCCCACAAAGATATAGATACCTAGTTAGTGTGTTTGTGCTTGTTGTGCTGGGGATGGTGGGGGGGGGCAGTCTCACAGTACAGTTAGTAACCCTAACCCATCCTTACGGAATGCTTAGTAAGCTTTGGGTTTGGGAGCCTTAGATGGCCAGCTCCTGTTTGTGTATTAAGGACAGATGACTAAGGAATCCCCAATGACAGAAAAGCCAACGTCTGAATCTGTGGGAGACTCCTGGCTTTCAGTATCTTGCTTCGTAAAGCTTCCAGGAAGTGTTTTAGCGTCTGTGTGCAGACAGGGGTTGGGGATCATTGCTGAGGCAAGAAATGACTGGCTAGGGGTCCCTGAGTAGCAAATGACAGGAGTTGGTACCTGTACATCAGCATGTACCTGAATGGCAGCTGCACAGTATTTGGGATAAAGGTGAAAGCTATGTGGAGAGCTGTGAATTTGCAGCTTGAGTCGTGTATACATCTAATTACAGGACAAGTCCCTGCTGGCCCTCTAGCGTTAGTCTTTTTCTGAATTGGTGCTTTCTTTCTTTGGCAGGTCCTTGGATCTGTCCCTGTACCAGGAGCCCTACTCCTCTCAGATGCAGGACTTGACATTGAACGAACCCAGCACTGACTCACCTGCTCCAGGCACCCTGGTCTGATACACACATAAGCAGTTATGCTAAGGCCTACAAAGAAAATTGACTCAAATGCACAGACGGTTCCAGAAAAGTTTTTTTCCTGTTTCTGTCCTGGATAGAAGAGCCCAATAGAGAGGTCTGTGCAGTCTGTTGGTCCAGTTCATGTGGGCTGAACTGGAACCACTTAAAAATTAGATGAATTACCAGTAGACACCCATGCTGTTGCTCAGTTTTTGGCCTGTGGAGTCTTCCAACCTCTATCTGATTCCAGGGTTCCGGGAAAACTTGAGCTCCTATCTGTTATGTTATTATTTATTGTCTCTCTTCACCTTTTTTTATTACACACACCTGGCTGTCTTGGAAATTTCCACTAGTTCATGAACTGCAGTTAATATATTTGACAAGAGACTTACAAATGAAATTCTTCCTTGCATCTTGCATAATCATTGAAGTACTCAAACTATACATGTATTTATTCTGTCCTATTCAGGGTCGCAAATGTACTCATGGAGTACCTCTGTGTGGCGTTCACTTAAAATGCATAGGGGTTTCATCAGGCTTTATGTGACACTTTGGGAGGGATTAACACGTTGAGGATGTGTAGCATACAAGCCCATCTGGGGGGGCTGTGGTCAGCAGACCCCTGCTTTTTGTCACTTGGAATTGGTCTTAATAGCATTCATCATTTTGGAAGCGTGATTACGGACATGCATTACGTGGAATCTACCACGGCATGGGGAAGCCACATGCTCTTTACTGGCTTCACTTCACCAGCATTTCCAAATGAAATCTTGGAGGTCACCAATCCACCAGTATTTTATAGTCTCAGAGGTGCTTGGTCCAGATTATCGATTTTCTTAGCCCGATGTTTTCAGCCCTGGTCTTGGTGAGCCGACATGTTTTCAGCCTCGTTTGGCTCGTCCTGGGGTTCATTGAGCTTTTCTCGTTAATTAATCTAATTAATCTAATTAATCATGTGAGCCACATCACACTAAAGCTGATGCACTATTTGAGGACTTGCTGCAATGGTGTAAAGGCCCAAAAGCTGTTCAGGGGTTAATGACAAGTGGGTATATTAAATCGTAGGAGGTCCTTGGGGTACACTTCAGTTTTAACGTTATTTACATGGGCGTCTTGATCGTGACTTGATCGCTTCCACACACACCAGCATACACACTGGGCTTCGCAGGATCAGGACTAAAAAGCACCGAGTTGTGATTTACTAGGTGAGGACCAGATATTTATTTTATAATAATGTACTGTTTGTAAACGTTTACAATGTTAAGGAAATTATGCAAAAAAAAAAAAGTCAGAATCTGGGATTATATTCGTCACTTTTCAAAATCTCCAGGAGGTGGAAGTTGAAAAATCGCATAGAGTTGAAACTCCAGTCCAAATGAATCAGCAAGTTTGTTGATGAAACCGCAATTAATCATGAATGCTTAGGAAAGGGATGATAAAATCAACTCTGCCCCCTGGTGGGTAGACTCTAACTTCTTACAAAAGCAATACTGATATGTACAATCTTACATCACATGGATCATGAGCATCATAATTGATAAACTTTGGTTAATTGAAGCATTACCAGCTTTTTCTTGAGTGGATGCTTTTGTCAGTGAAATATATATATTTTTTTTTATATTGCTACTGGTTTCAGTTTTCTGAAGCCGTTTGTGTGGTTCTCTCTGTTGGAGATGGGCAATTATCATTGCCATTGTTTTAATTATCATAATTAGGCCACTGCAAGAAACATAGTATTTTAACAGGAATCCAAATAAGGTTCATGTTCTAGTTCATTGTAAATATTTGTATACTGCTACTCAATCCCATGGCAAATATTATGAAACTTTCTGAATCTTTTACTGCTTTTTTTTTTAAGAGTTGACAATTCATTTCTGAGCAGATGTTTTTTAACAGATCAATGTGAAAATAGCGTAATGAAAACTGTCTGTGGGGATCATGCTGTTTTTATGACTGCTCAGTCCTGTTTTTATTTGGAGAGTGATTTACATGATGCTAACTGGTGAATTATTTGGGGCATGAAGTTGGGGGGGGGCAGTCTTGGTTAGGTAATGGGTAGTTCTTTGGCAGATGGAAACTGGAAGAGCGTTTGTCGTGTCATAAGCAGGTCTTATGGCAGTAACAACTAAAACCAATAAAGAGGGAACCTGTTTATCATCCATGTTCTGTCTCGTTTCACTGGCCCTCAGAACGACCGGCCCCGTTTTGTTTTTCATCCTTGCCCATTTGATTCCCTTGTCGTGCAAAGGGCTCCAGCCAAAGTAAAACAGCATCACACTGGTGTTTAGCCACTACTGACCACCAGCCGTGCCATTCTGCAGTCTCCATGGAAGCTTTTCAGTGCTTAGTTGTGTCTGAGCTGCCCATTGCGCCTGGTCCGTTTTAAAAATCACAATCATAGTTTGGAAATAATCAGTGATCAGGTTAAGTGAATGTGAAATGAAATGGGCATCACTGGCACCTGGTGTAATATGATATAGACTTTTAAAAATAGAATTCTGTTCAATTCTGTTTTCTCAGGTTTAAATATGTTGGACACCCTCACTAATGATAGCTTTGTTTTGTTTAATCTGGATAGATTTACAGTAGATACAGAGTGAAATATCAATATTTATTTTGTTTAGCTTATCCATTATGAAAAATGTTCATATGACATATAAGAAGCTTTACATCTTTGCCATCTCTTTAACCCAGAATTATATTTGTGGTCAATTTCTAATTTTGTACTCTGTAGTCGGCTTTTTAACAAAGACAGCCTGCTTTTCCCGTCAGCGAATCATGTGGCTGCAACTTTATATATCAGCGTGCAGACAGGGTCGAGAGGTTCACTTACTGTATAATAAGCATTAGAATGCATGAGCTAAGCAATTTAAATGTGGTGTGATTGTTGGTGGACATGGTGGTTCGACCATCTGAAAAAATTCTTGGCATTCTTTACACACGGTGTCTAAAATTTACAGAGAATGGTATAGTAAACCAGAACCATTCACTCAGTGCAGTGAAAATGCATTTTTAATGATAGAGAGCAGAGGAGAATGACCAGATTCATTAAGGCCACAAGGCCAAACAGTGTAACAATGGTGGGTAGAAAGGCTTCTCAGAACAATCTGTCCACCCTTGAAGTAGTTCTGGAGGCATGAGTGGGTCCTACCCAGCACTAGTTACATGTACCTAATAAAGTGGTCACTGGATGTTCGGTAGGGTACAAAGTAAGTACTTAATCATATTAGCCACTAGAGGGAGACACCGACCCGCTTCAAGACGATCACTGAATGTCAGAATCTTGGGACACGGCGTTACTAAATGTTGAAGATGCGGAAACCGGTGTTGTATACAGCCAGCCGATTTAAAGGTTACGATTGAAAATGCTGGAATTATGTGGAATTTAACAAGACTTGGAATAGAAAAGAAATACGTGTTCGCCAGTTGTTACCCTGGATTGATGACAGCGGTACCTGTAATATGTAAGACCTAATGAAAGTTGTTCATTTTCTGTCCCTATTGATCAGTGTCCTGTTTATACTTTCGGTGATCCCCATATACAGACATTCTCTGCTGCATGTCATTTTATGTAGAAATGGGTACCACTTTACAATAAGACTACCCTTATAACAGACTTATGGTTATTAATTAGGTTGTAATGCTTTGCAAATCATCAGTAGACAATGGTTATAGCAGTTTTTTAATGAGTTACTGCCATTTATATGCAGCAAAATGGAGCCTTGCTGGAAAGTGACATATTTAAGAAATTAAAGCAAAAGTAAAGGCCATTCTCTGGCCTGAATGACAGTGTTAATCCTTACTGGACCCATGCAGTTCTAGGTAGCAAGTAGACTTCTTTCCACTGCATAGCAGAAAGCATTCTCCTGGAACTGATCATGTGACCTGGGCACTGGGGTGTTGTGTAGCTCTACAACTAAGGGTGTGTCATCACAGCTAGCTGGGTTAACTTAAGCTAGAATGCATGATTGTCCAATAGGAATGCTCCTTACCTAAACTCATATTCGAGTATCTTGACTTTTAGCTTAAGTTAACCCTGATAAATCTTGCTTTGTGGAATACCCCCAAGGTGTATGTGCCTGTGTGTTTTGTATGCAGTTAGTATATCTGGTGAATGTTGTTTACACCAACGTTTGCTGGTAATCAAGTCAAAAAAATAAATACTGTATATTCTATTTCAGTGATGCACAGATGAAACTTCATAGGTTAATATCATAAGTAATGACTCAGGGTTAATTTTAATAATCTAGCTGAACAAAGTTTTGCACAATCAAATATGACAAGAGAAATGTAATATACATTTAACTCATTCTGTTTATAATGTTTTAACCTCTGTAACATAGAATGGTTATAATATGGTCACCAACAGAAACCTTTTTCTTGCCCAATTGAACAAATGATTGTATAATATAAAACGGAATTTTCCACATCCAGAGTTTTCTCGCATAATTATTAACCTAAAGTTCTTTTACCCTTTAAATGACATTTGTAGGGTTGTGTTTGAGCACTGTTTCAGTTCTTTAAATCTAAAACTGTTGGTGTTGGGAGACCTGTGTGTTTTACGGTGAACATACAACGTATACATATGTGTAGCTTTTTTGAAGCCACCGTATAATACTGAGCAGGGGGTATAACTGCAAACATGCTTTTATATATTTTCATCACCATCATCTTTGAGCCAATTCTTCTGGTGACATTCAAAACTGAATTGTTTGGTTCTTTTTTGACATTGTTCTTTTAAGTGACATATATAGGGCTTAATTAAATTTGCGAGTGTCTGGATAGCAGCACATCCTGCCATCCTCAGAAACAGTGGGGAGGACTCTTCATAATATCAGTGACTGACATTTTCATTACATTCAGTTTAACATTTGGGGGAGGCATACGCAGGCACAAGTGTGTACAAGCGGTGTTCAGCAGGACAAGTACGAACCTGCCAGTAAAAGAATGACAGCAGCGGTATGAGAGTCTTCCATCTGGAGCATAGACAAAAATCACATATCACTACCTGCCAATGTAATATGCCTGCCAGTGAATGGGACTAATTTCCCATCAAACAATGCAAATTTTACGATGAATAAACTGAATTGTATACTGACACATAAAATGTATGTAAATTATGTTAGAAAAATCTGGATGCCCCTGGCGAGCCTACCCAGGATCTGTGATTGGAAGATGAATAGAAAAAAATAGATGTATGGAAAATCTGGAAAAGCTTTTGTCAGTACTCTGGAGCTCTAGGTTCATTGTAATAACTTAACAAACAACAGTTCTGCTAGCCAGAACACCACACAATTTTAATAATTTATTATCAGTAAAAATTAACTGTTTTGAAGTTAAGGCTTTTGTTGGTCCATTTCAACCTTACAGGTTAGGGTAACAGCATATGACATGACAAGAATATGATTATTTAAATTCACCTTTGAATTGTGTCACCATAAAATAAGGCATTTCTATTTACCTAAACAAGATATGACGGGTGGCATGGTGGCGAAGTGGTTAGCACTGTTGCCTCATACCTCTGGGACCCGGGTTCGAGTCTCCGCCTGGGTTACATGTGTGTGGAGTTTGCATGTTCTCCCCGTGTCGTCGTGGGGTTTCCTCCAGGTACTCCGGTTTCCCACCACAGTCCAAAGACATGCTGAGGCTGATTGGAGTTCCTAAATTGCCTATAAGTGTGCATGTGTGAGTGAACGGTGTGTGTGAGGAGTGCCCTGTGATGGGCTAGCCCCCCAGCCAGGGTCGTTCCCTGCCTCGTGCCCACTGCTTCCAGGATAGGCTCCGGACCCCCCGCAACCCAGTCGGATAAGCAGGTCGGAAAATGGATGGATGGATAAACAAGATATGAATTACAGATTCAAAGATTGCAACAGGTAAACCATACCCACAGTAAAAACAATATTTCAGCCAAAAGCTGAAATAAATTATACAAAAATGTATAAAGAAAATATGTCTTTATATTTCTCCTGTTGTGAAATATAGTCTTGTGTTGTCTGCCACTATTTCCTGTTTCTCTGGTACATTTATGGTGTCACACAAGTGCAAAGTCCCTTTGTCATTCATCAATATGGCTAAATTCAAAGAGCCTTCACCTCATATGAGATGAACCTTCACAAATTAGTTAACAGCTAATGAAAGATTGAGAAACTGTAAAAAAAAAAATAAAAAAAAATACTATTGAGCGAAATCAGGACAATTGTTGAAAACATGCCAGGAAGAAGACACATTAGCATTTTGCCCCTACTTATGATGAGAGGTAAAAAAGAACTCAAAAATTAGTTTCTGAACTGCATAGTTCGCATAAATCTTGGTGCTTTAATATTTCAGAATTGACTGTCAGAGACCACCTGCATCACCTGAAGCTTTTTGGAAGGCTTTCTGGAAAGAAGCCACCATTCCTGAGTCAGTGCTACATAATGCAGCACCTGACGTTTGCCAGGTTTCATTGGAATTACAACTCAAACTGTGTTAAGCTCAGATGAGACAATGGTTGTACTATTTGGTCACACCACCGACAAATTTGGCGAATAATGGAAACTCACTACAAAGAAAACCACCTGGTACCCACTGTCTGATGTGCTGGTGGATCACTGATGCTTTGGGTCTGTTTTGCTGCAGATGGTCCAGGGGCCCTTGTGAATATCAACGGTACCATGAATTGCACAAAATAGGACATTTTAGACAAAAACCAAGCAGCCTCTGCCAGAAGGTTGAATCTTGCCTGTGATGATGAACTCAAGCACACATCTAAAACAACACAGAAATGGTTAAGAGAACAGGAAGTCAAGGTTTTGCAATGGCTAACAGTCTCTAGATGTGAACGCTATTGAGAACCTGTGCTGTGCGTTGAAGAGGGCCGTCCAGCATAAATCTAAAAATATTAAAGAACTTATACTGTATGGAGGAGTGGCTCAAGAGCCCCCTGCAAGTGCTCTCAGGCCTAGTTAAAAGTGTCTCTGGGCTGTTGGCCTTTCCAGAGAAGGCTTCATTAAATGTCAAACATAGCATTGCCAATATTTTTGAAACTTACTTTTTCAATTAAATATGGTAATTCTAAAATGTTAATATAAAACATATGGCTTGCACAATGCCAAAATGGGTGCATTTCTTATTAATTTTATACATTAATGTTTAATTTCATCAGGGCTGCAAATAATTCTTGAGTTGACTGTAATTGATTCCTAGATTGATTTAGCCGTTAGCTGTTTTGCGTACTGTGCAACTGTCTTCCAATTAATTTTCCCTGTTCTTTACATAACCACTTTCGAGGAATAGCCAGATATAGCGCGGTATTTAAAAGCTCAGACGGTGACATGTCCAAAAAGTGGTCCTGTTGCACAATAGACACCAAGAGTGAACCGGGAGGATCGTTGCGGTAGTGGCCTGAAAACACTAGGTGGCGCTCACCAGGCAGCTTGCGCCACTTCCCTCCCACTGTGCAGAAACTTTTGTCGGCCTCCGAAATACAAAACTTAACTTGCCCTTATATTCGTTTACTTTTCCACTTTTAAGAGGTTATTCTTCTCCATTTATAAACGTTGCATCGAGTAAGGCACATTGGTCGCGAAGTGAAAAAGCCACAGCTGAATTATAAAGCGCCCAGAAAAATATGTTAACCGAACCATAACCTGTGGCTGTTTTAATACATGAAACATAATTGATAGTGTAGTAAGGCGAAAATATTCCCAACCATATATGAAAGGCCAGAAGAGGAGTCGAACTGCTATGCTACTAGGAGTATTAACATTAATTTAATACGACAATAATAATTAATATAATAAACTGAGCGAGCGGGTACAAAAACAAAACCCTTCCGGCCCTGGCTTTTGCTTTCCAAAACGAGAAACGCGGTGCAACAGGCGTCCGATATCTCGGTCAACAGGCGATCCGGTCTCGCTCCACGACGACCGGAGTTGGTGGAATTATGGGACCTCTGGAGGACTTCCTACCTTTCGCTCCGCGTTAAAGAGGAACCGCGGGGGCTGGACTTGCTGTGGGGCGTTTCAGCGAACGGATGCCTACGAGGTGCTTCACGCGGACCGATGCCGCAGGCGAAGGAGGCTCGTGGAGCAGCGGCGCTCGTGCTTCGACGCCGCCCGTAGTCGGACAGCTGGCGCTCGCGCAGTTCGGCGAGAAGCTCTGTGGACCCGGGAAGTGCGGCTCGGGAAGGTCATCGCGCGAGTGACACAGGAGCTCGGCACCCGAGTTTCAGTTAGCCGCCTAGCAGACCCGAGCTGACTTATTTTTATTTCATTTTTTTTTTTTTGCCGGTGACAGTTATTTTCTCACTTTGAAGTTCTTGATTTTTATTACTGTGTCTGTTCTATAGCGATGGATAACGGACATAAAAGAATTCGGGATCAGATCTCTTTTGGTACTTATATTTAAGTAGCTATCGACTTTGGAAGCTTTTGTATTAGCTTGCCGGCGACCGTATACTTTGATAGAAGCAGGGAGTGGGCAGGTAGCCTCTCCTAGTTATTGTTATTCCTGAAGCGCGTGAGTCCTTTTTTCTTTATTGTCGCGTAAGTATTACTCAATTTCAGCGCTGTTGTCACTTTGTTTTCTGCCACGTAACCGTAGAGTCACTGAGTTTTAACTCATGACTGAATTATCGACTGACTCCCAGTTTAATGTAAATTCGCTTGTTTACTGTGTCAAGCCGTGCAAATATTCCCGGGAATATAAAGCATGTAGTTTAAATAGTATTTGGTTATTCAAGTAAGTAGACGAAGTAGGTGTCTTATGGTTTGGTGCATTGAGGCTTAAAGGCTGAAAAGTGGGACGGTAGCTTGTTGCAAGAATTTCCCCACTCTAAAACATTGAAATAAATTAGATATTTTTTTTAGCACAAGTATATCTGACTGGAAAACTACTTAATTAGTATTATAAAGATTTTTTTCCTAGCATACTAATGTGAATCTAATCAATGTATTTATGTATCTACGGTTACATATTTTTGTTGGAATTTAGGGGATTTTCAAAACGCCTAGAGGTTAGATATTTCCCCACAGATTGTTCTGGAGAAATTAGATGTTTCTTTTAACTTAGGCTACTATCTTCAAAGTGGAAAAAGACACTGCAGTTGTCAGGTGTGTTAAGAAAACTGAGCCAACGGTTTTATCATGTCCTTGGTCATGTATGCAAAAATTCCTCCTCATTTGAAGAAAACCTCAGCTGTGAAGAAAGCTGCTTTCTTACTTGTTGCTGCTTATGGGTTGAAAAAACTGTACCCCTTCCTGTCTAGTAAACTTAGAGGAGGGGTTGGGAAGCAGCCCAAAGGTTCTTTTCTGCAGGTTCCCAAAAGAGGATCCCAAGAAATCTTAGAGAAGGGGGTGAAAAAGAAGAGCAGTTCACCGGCTGTCAACCATGAGTTTTTTCAAAGGCTAGTCCGGCTCCTTCGCATCCTCTTCCCTCGGTTTCTATGCAAAGAGTTGGGTTTACTGGGCTTCCACTCCGTGGCCCTCGTCTCTCGTACCTTCCTATCCATCTACGTCGCCAGCTTGGATGGAAAGATTGTCAGGACCATTGTACAGAAAGATCCTCATGCCTTTGTGTGGGAACTGACCAAATGGCTCCTGATTGCCATCCCCGCCACGTTTGTCAACAGCGCTATCCGATACTTGGAAGGCCGGCTTACTTTAGCCTTCCGCACCCGACTTGTCACTCATGCCTACCAGCTGTACTTCAGCAACCAGACGTACTACCGGGTTAGTAATATGGATGGCCGTCTGGCTAACCCCGACCAGTCCCTGACGGAGGATGTGGTGATGTTTGCTGCCTGTGTTGCTCACCTGTACTCCAACCTCACCAAACCCATCCTTGATGTGGTGATGACCTGCTACACCCTCCTGAGGACTGCCGAGTCCAAGGGAGCCAACACCACTTGGCCTTCTGTCATCGCAGGCATTGTGGTGGCACTCACAGCCAAGGTGCTGCGGGCCTTCTCCCCACGTTTTGGCAAGCTGGTGGCCGAGGAGGCTCGACGCAAAGGAGATCTGCGCTACATGCACTCGCGCATCATTGCTAATTCAGAGGAGATCGCTTTCTACGGTGGCCACCAGGTAATTACTCCATGTGGAGGAACAACATTTCAACTGAAATTGCCAAAAAGGTACATGAGGAACATAGGATCCAAATCTGTTTATCATGGTCAAGGGTCAACACTGGGGTGAATTCTGACAGACATTTTGATCAAAATGCAATTTATACCAGACAGTATTTTTAAAAGGTAGCCTACTTTTTTTAAAACCTCTGTTAAAAATATTTTGCCGCTGACACAGACAAGTCTTGGCACAGACATGTTTGTCTTTGTGCAGACAGGTTGACGGTCTCTGTTCTGAATGTATGTGGAGTGGGCATGTTCTCCCCAATTTGCTTAAGTTTCCTTCTGCAGCCTAAAGACATGCAGTTTGTGTGTGTGTGTATGTGTGTGTGTTTGTTTGTGTGTGTGCATGCCCTCTGATGAACTGGCTTCCCATTCAGGGTGTACCTCAGCCTTGTGCTCTGTGCTGCCTGGGATATGCTGAAGATCCTCCCATAACCCTGACAAGGATAAAAGCATAGATGGATAGCTGGATAGATAATGTTAATGATTTGATTTGACCTCTTTTTGCTCATGTACAGAATGTTACCCCAGTGGAGTTAAGTGTAATGAAATATATGTCATTGTTTTGACTTCAAAAACAATTCTTTCACATATTTTGTTTTTTCCGCTCTTCCCCATGTGTACAACTCTGGTGAGGTGAGATGCCTCGCATTTTGCCTTGATATTACATATCCAAAACGTTACTACTGCCTGATTCTCTTTAGGCATACAGTGGAATATTAATAATACATTTGGAAGCTAGTATTGAATTTGCATTCAGTTTCTGTTTATAGTTCTTGGGCTGCAAGGGTATGGTCTGACACTAGAGCAATGTGATGTCAACTTGAAGTACTATTGGCAGACACGCCCCCTTCTGGAAGAAAAGATAAAATTAAAATTGACTGGTGGCAAATAAGAGAGTGGTTTTCACTATACCTAAAAGTTGATGAATTGTGTCCTGCACTGTCACTAGTAAAACGCACCAACACATTTGGTTCTCTTTGCTACTAAGTAGGCAAAGGAAGGGCAAAAGACAAATTTTTATGGCTTTAGGCTATTTGGAGGGAGGACCCTGAGGCAAACCTATGACACCCCAATAGTAAGTTTGTTTATGTCTGCAGCAAACAGTTCATCATTGGTAACTAATATGTGTAATCTATATTACAGTATATAATTGGCATTTTAAATTGTGAATTATTGTACACAATAGTCTATACACAACTGCTAAACAGGATCTGCACATTAACAGTAGTAAAATAAACAATGTGGACAGATTGACGGCAGCTAATAATAATAATAATAGATACTTTATTAATCCCCATGGGGAAATTGTCTTTACACCTTCCTCAGCTGGCTTTTTGTGGTGTTAGCGGTCCACAAAGGGCTGCCACCCCTAGCAGCACCCAGGGAGCTGGGGGTTAAGGGCCTTGCTCAAGGACCTGTAGACATACTGAGGCTAGGTTTGAACCGGCAATCTTGTGATTACAGGCACACAGGCTTAGCCCAATGAGCCACACGCTACCCTAGATAGAACTAGTTATAATTGTCTAGAAATTAACATTACCTGGAGGCTCGAGGTAGTTATAAATGTCAGGATATAACACCTCCAGCCATTGAAAGGGATCATTAATCCATTACGATGTTTGGCTAAAAGGACACTGACCACCAAAACCGCAAAGTTTGTCAAAATCCAGACACCTGTCACCAGCCACCGAACTATGTACATAACTCTCTTTATCACCCATTTCAGCTCTACTTTTACCATTTCTTAATTTATTTTCTTGTCTAACACCTGTGAACTCTTAGCTGCCTTTCAGATTTGTTTTCCCCCAGAAATGGGCGGTAAACCACATTGCGGCATGAAAGTTGCCAGTTAATTGCTCTAGTCTATTCTTCAACTTCACTGTAACACATTACTTGGTAGAAGCATGTCTCAGTTTTTTATCTATTTATTTCTTATGCACATTTCCAAGGTTTTGCTCGAGGCATATTGGATGTTGATGTAGTGTTTTCCATATTCAGATTTTAGGTAAAAGTAATAATGGATATCATGGGATGAAAAATTACAATTACAAAATAACAATGGTTATTTTTAATGTCCCTCCTAATATAATCATTAGGAAAATTCAGATTCAGAATCTCACAAAGAGCCCAACATTGAATGATGCAAATTGGACTGAACCCAGAAACTATAAACTTAAATGTTTGTTTTTGTTAAACGTTTTTCAGTTCTGCACCGAAATGTTGTAGAGAACAAGAAACAGAGTGAGGTTTAAAACCCATTACCAAAAGATTTAATCTTGGATATCCTGACTTGGAAAGAACGAAGCTTTGAGCCACTACTGAATAACAGTTTGTCTTGGTACTAATCTAATCTACTCTACTCTGCTTTCCCTTGTTTTGTCTGTTTGTTCTGTTTTGAAATGTGTGATTATTTGCTCAATCTACATTTTCAGATGTCTCCATTGGTGGTTATTAAATCTTTATGTTTTACAGTAAGACGGCACTAGGGAGTCAGTGTATGTTGTAATATAAAGAACACATGCACAAAGTTTGGAAAAGTTTGCTTGTCTTTTTAAGTGTTTTACCTGGTCTTGGAATGGGGAAGGTAATAAGGTAATGGGTAATAAAATAAAATACAGACTTTGTCAGTAGTCCACGAAGAATGAAACTACTTTAATATGAAAGAATTAATGTTCAAATAATGAATGTCTGTCTACGAGGTATTCTAAATAATAGCTGCCCCATTGGCGGAGTAACTGGCACAGTGTAATTGACCTTGTTTTAAGGCATTATTGGTATCTGTATATTATTTTGATATGACAGGAGAGAGAGCTTTGGCTACTCAGTGCAGTGAACACCAGCAGATATGTCCTGTGGCTGTTGTGGGGGGGAGGTGGGGGGGGGTGTTACGCATATGAAAACATATGTCAACTGGCAGGAAAGCGGTCCGCCAATAGTCGACAGCTTGGGTGGGGATGACAGTCATGTGACACAGGAACAAAAGCCTGAGGGATACAAAAGACCTGGCTGAACTATTCTTGCCAGCATGTGACTAGATATTGCCTGAGGAAAGTAAGGCTGGAGTTTTAACACGTCACGGTGTTGCCGCTGCTTCACCCATGCAGGCGGAGCAAATCGAAGACTGACGTAGGTTTTCTGCAGGTCAGACATGTTGCCTGTTAGAACAGAGCGAGCTGCCTAGCTAAGCTAGGTTTCAGATCAGAGTTATGGAGGAAGTGAATACAAGCTATTGCTAAATCTTTCCCAAAAAGTAGACACTGGGGAATAGGTTTGTAGGAGTGACCAGGTTAAAATTAAAAGTAAGAAGTAACATTGACAGCCTCTGTCATGAGACTTTGTCATGTGTTCCCGTTGCCCCCTCGCTCCCCACAGGATAATTTTTAGTCACATGCTGCCTTCAACTTTCAGTGGAAGAAAGTAGGAGCTGCAGAGAATCTGTTGTTCACAGGTGTTTGGAAAAATGCAAAATGCAGCATGTCCTTCACATGCTACAACTGTGATAATCAGATTAGAATCAGCTAATGAGCCTGAGACCTATCTAGCACCAGCACCTCTGATAAGGCAGACAAGCACTGAGCTGATGAGAAAGTCAGCAACTCTTAGAACATGATATGTTTTGACTATCTGTTTATAAGTCTGCATGTTATCTGTTGAGGAGAGTTAGCAGGAGTGGGGGGGGGGAGTTCAGTTATTAACCAGCATGCGCTGTAAAACACTTCTTTGATCTTTTCTCGGTTTTGAATGCAATACCGCAAAGCAAAGTCTGAGGGAGGCTGTGAGTGAACCAGCCAGTCAGCGTGAGAGTAGATGATGATGATGATGATGATGATGATGATGATGATGGTGGTGGTGGTGCTGGTGCCTCTGTGTCCCAGGTGGAGATGTCCCAGTTGCAGCGCAGCTATCAGGCCCTGTCCTCGCAGATCAACCTCATCCTCTTCAAAAGGCTGTGGTACGTCATGCTGGAGCAGTTCCTCATGAAGTACGTGTGGAGTGCCTCAGGCCTTGTCATGGTGGCTGTGCCCATCATTACAGCCACCGGCTATTCCAAGTATGGTAAGTTCTACCCTCCCCCAGTGTAATGCTGTAAATGAAAACCCGCTTTACAGTTTTGGGTACTATTTTTATTCACCCCCTCCTTTTATCCTTTTATTCCCCCTGTATCTTGCTGCTTCTAATGAATTCTCTCTCATTTATGTGATCCTCCTCACTTCAGATTCCACTGTGTGTGATAATCAGTGGCAGGGTTATTTTAGAGGCTCGTTAGGAAAACATGGAGCTGGGATGCCTGAAACATCTCTGTTGTTGTAGGGCAGAGCTGAGTCGCAGGCCTTTGAGAGCGCGGCTTAGTATGCGGCTCACGCTCCACCCACTCAGGCCCTCGCAGTGGGATGTAAAGCAGAAGCAGTCACTAAATAACAGGAGAGGTTTCGGCTCCATGCCCTCCTGCCCTTGCGGCTTGTCTGCTGGTTTGCGTAGCTAAGCGGGCCTCTGTGGCCTCCTGTGAGTTTCTAACATGCCACCCGTTTCTAGGACCGTTGCTAAGGAGACTTTGCTGCAGTATATCCCATATAATAATATCCATGCACTTATTCACTGTACTGGACAATTTTTTTGAGACTTTTGGAGTAAACAGTGGCTGGCTTGTGTCATGTTTGCATTTTTGGCTTATTGTGTGCTGTCTCAGACTCTGAGGACGTGAAGCAGGCTGCCATGGTGATGAAGGAGGAGGAGCTGGTGAGCGAACGCACTGAAGCCTTCACGACGGCACGCAACCTGCTCAACGCAGGAGCTGATGCAGTGGAGCGGATAATGAGCTCCTACAAGGAGGTGGGTCAGTGCAGGGTCAGAGGTCACAGGGACTGTGACATGCAGCGCCAAGGGGGGGGGCGGGCAGCCTGTTGCAGCAGCTGGGGGTGGTCAGGCTCAGCAAATCTAGTAGAGACAATGTGACATGTTCAAAATAATTGGTTTTAATTATGTTTAGGGTTACTGTTACCTAAGTGTGTCATATGAGCCTCATTGCCATGTTTGCCAACTTGAATATAACTGAATTAATTTATACATTTTTGCTTGGCTGCCTGCTTCAGCCCATTTATAGATGCCTTTATTTTTCTTATTTATGGACCTAGCAGATTGAAGTGCTAGACTGGCGTTAAATGTTCTGCTGTGACCCCCCCCCTGGCTGGTTTATGAGCTGCGGTGTGGCGACCTGGTGACCTTTCCTCAGGTGACGGAGCTGGCGGGCTACACAGCGCGGGTCTACGAGATGTTCTCCGTATTCGAGGACGTGCGCATGGGCGTTTACCGGCGCTCCGGTGGGGAGGATGGATTCCAGGCGGGAGCCAAGCAACTGGTGCAGCACGGCATGAGGATGGAGGGCCCAGTGGACGTCCGTGGTAAAAATAAATAAAACAACCTGCCTCCATCTCATTTGCCTCGCTCTGTGTAACGGGGGGGTCGTACAGTGTGACACTTCTGCTCAGGATCTGCCTGTTTGCTTCAGAATTCAGAATTGTGGCACTTTGAGATTGTTTTAAATGTGAAGTGCGGTACAAATAAAATATATTATTATTATTATTATTATTATTATTATTATTATTATTAATTTACATCCAGTCTTTTGACAGTTTCTGAGCTTAATTAGTTCACAATCCTTTGCATATGTAAAAGGTTAAATGCGTAGACAACTTTTTAACAAAATTTTCCCTGTATTGACACTCCAACTTTGTTGTAGTATATCTTTCAAATATTCATCCATCCATTTAAAGTGCTTCATTCAGCAGCTTTTTTGTGGCCGATAAAGGGGAAGTCATGTAACGTGAACCTTTAAACAGCTGACAAGTGACTGAGAGTGCAACCTGGGGGTGGTGCACTTGACCTCTGACCTTTATTTTGGCGTTTGTCCGTACAGGGCAGGTGATTGATGTGGAGCAGGGCATCAGCTGCGAGAACCTCCCCATCATCACGCCAACAGGAGATGTTGTTGTGTCCAGCCTAAACATCAAAGTAAGAAGGCATCCTGTCTGCTTTGCCAGTGACGACTCCCTATCTGGCTCCTCCCTTTGTCCTTTGTTCACCTGTGTGCGCAAACAGGGGTAGTTTTTGGTTCACTGTGACCTTGCTGATAACTGTACGCTTGCTTATGTGGGTTGCAGGGCAGGCCCAAGGTTTCTGCTCAGGGGCCTCGCATGGTACTTGCCTGCCTGGTCATCCAGATAGCAGTCTTCCCCTGCCTGCTTGTGAACTGCGCAGGCCTGCTGCTAGTGTCACAGGAAACCTCTGTTGTGTTGCTCTCTCACCCCATGCTGTGAACCTTCATTTGCCCAGATAGTTTGCTTAGATATTGTTGTGTTCACAGTCCAAAGTTACTACCTCCTGGGTCATTGTAACCCTGCTTAGAGAGCATGCCTGTATAGCAGGTGCTTTTTTAATGGTACTTTATTCCACTAAAACGCTCTTAAATTTACAAGTATGTTGCAAACAATGTTCACACGCACAATCTACTGAGGCTTTTTGGATCTAGAGATAGATGTTAATGAAAGACTTCCGAAGAGTAGCCTTTGGAAATGAATCTGTGCCGTGGACGTGTGGGAAATGCATCATGTGCTCGCGTATAACCCGCCTCGGGAAAGAGGAATGCTGGCTGTGTGGTACTCTTGGGTGCCCAATTGGTGCAGCTCATGAAATCGTGGGCCTATGGAGCTGTGTGTAGTTCTAGCCCATGGCCCAAGCAGATCAGAACTCTAACATGCACCGTGACCTTTGCTGTGTCATGTGAGGTGCTGTGGCACAATCCAGTCAGCTTTATTCCCATAAGCTTTAACAAAGGCTCTACACAGCATTGGCAGAATGAGCCCTGGCTCCATGCCTCTCGCCAGCTAACCAGCTGGCACCAGGACAGCAGACAGCGCACTGTGGAATGGCTGGAATATTTAGCACCTCACTGAAGTGACATATATATTTTCCATTTTTTATGTATCCATATAACTAGCAACTAAATATGTTAGTCTAATACAGAGGTTGTCAGATGTTAAAATACACTAATAAATGTTGATCATAATTTCATAATGGGTTAGATTTACTCCCCTTGTGTTTTTTTTTTGTTTTTTTACACTATTTAAACTAGTGAAAAGGCATGACAGCCAAGCCAGTTCTTGTTTGATAAGGATGTGCCCGTCACTGTAGTCAATGCTTCTCCTCGATGTCACTCTGTATCCCATCACAGCATCCCTTAGTAGCTCTTTTTGTAAGGCAGGCAGTGCTGTACCACTGTAACGCTGTGCTGATGTAATATGTGTTTATCTAGTGGTATCGCAGCTGCAATGGGGCTGAGACACCTTCCATCAGCAAGCTTGTATTTCTTCAAAAATGTCTTCCACGAACTGGTTATCGGTTGGAATAGTGTGCGTTTAATTTTTAACTATAATTGGACCATCCTCAAATTACTTGTGCAGTCTGAGCCATAATAGGACAAAAATGTGAACTACATGCATAAATGAGCATTAACAATTTAATTATTAATTGCTACACCTAAATCATAGGGAAAGTGTGTGAAGCAATTTAATTACTCTGGAATGAGCAAAAAAATCAGTGCTTCAAGTGAAATTTGAACTTGCTGCCTCTTATCAGTTGAGTCTAAACTCCAAGCACCCTGCTCCCCACCCCTCGAGCGCCTGCCCTGTGTTTTATGCACCAGCTCATGATTAGTACCTCGGCATCTACAGTGTAATCTGTGGCCTGCACTGCCTTCATCACGACTACTCTTGGGATCCATACAGCACCTGTTGGTAACACTGTACTCACAGTTTTAGAGTTAATGGTGCCACTTTACAATAAGACTACCCATATAAAGAGTTTATGAATGGTTTATAATCTGGTTATTAATTAGATTGTAACACTTTGTAAATTATTAATAGGCAATTTTAAACAAGTTATAACATTTTTCTTTTTATTAGTATTTATGAGTTACTACGATTTACAAGTGGTAAAAGGGAGCCTTATTGTACAGTGGTATCAATGGGAAGACTACAGTAAAATGTTCAACATTAGTGACTGTAGTTCTTGTTTTTAAATCACTGTAATGCCTAACTTTGTATTCTCTCTAGTGCAACACACAGGAAATGTTTTCTCTCACAGTTCCAACAAAGAAATATTACTGCCACCTAATGGATATGTTATGGTCTGTGTTGCAGGTTTTATTTTAATTTCACACACAAGCTTGTGCAGGGAAATTGCTTTTGAAGTGTCTGACTCCATTTGCTGGTAGTTTGTGACTTATTCACATAATATCTATCTATTTTTTTTTCTTCAGCCTTGTACTTTGGCATGGACCCCTTATAGTACAAGGTGTTTAGTAGATATTAAAGTAACATGGTGAGGAGAACTTAGGGCTAGTGAACGGGGTCAGTGTGCAACCAGCATACCTGAAGTAGTTGGGGCTAAGGGCCTTTACGAGCAGCCCAGAGATGGTTTGGTTACTCTGTTGGCCCCAGGTTTCAAACCCCTGACCATCTGGACTTGGGCATGGATCACTGAGTCACATACCAAATAGTCTAACTGACATTACAGCTATAAACACCCAGAAACCATTTCACCATGTCCAGCCTACATCACTTGTTTACAGTGTATGATTCTCTAATGAGGGACATTTGACAGCTTTTCCCTGAGAATCAGACATGATGTCTCCAAGCCCACAAAAATGCCAAACTGATCAACATCTCCCGAAAAACAAAATATTATGGTTTTCATTGCCTTAAAAGTAACAAAATCCTCTAACCGGTATGTGTGGTGGGTTAATCTGTTTCTCTAATGAAGATGTTCATCTTCCACGCTTCCTCATTCTTCCTCCTTAGGTAGAAGAAGGCATGCATCTCCTGATCACAGGACCAAACGGCTGCGGCAAGAGCTCTCTCTTCCGCATCCTCAGCGGGCTGTGGCCTGTATACAGAGGGGTGCTGTGCAAGCCGCCCCCCGATAAGATGTTTTACATTCCCCAGAGGTAGGAGTCCCTTGCCGTACACCTTGTGAGGGGAGGCCTGTGAGGGGCAGTGTGGCGCTTCCAAGTTCTCGCAATGGCAGCAACAAAAGCACAGGAAGGGGCCATTCAGCCTGCTTTGCTTTTAGCTAAAAGTGAGCACTGTAGTTGCTTGCTTGTTGACCACGGTCTCAGTCCATACCGAGAGACGACTGACAGGCAAAGAAATTTGTACTCCTGGTGGCTACTGTAAAATGAGCTGAATGCCTCATTCAAGAAGTAGGAGCAGCTGACAATGCATACAAATACCCAAATTAAGGCTGGTTGCTGGGCACCATTTGTATACCCTGTTGCCTAAGAATCATGCATTACTCCTCCTCCTATTGTGATCTTCCTGCACACCACCTGGTCTCCTTGACCCGAGTAGGCCCTACATGTCGGTGGGCACTCTGCGGGATCAGGTGATCTACCCAGACACCCAAGAGGAGATGACCCAGCGTGGCTTCACTGACATGCATCTAGAGGACATTCTCAACACCGTCAACCTACGCTACATCCTTGAAAGAGAAGGGGGTGAGATGAGGCCTGTGAGGTCGGCTCTGTCGGGATCTTTGCATATATTTATTTAGCAGATGCTGTTCCCTAAAGCAGGAGCTCCAAAAGTTGGAGTTGTGAGACACTGATGGGGGGTGAGACAATTTCCAGAATATCTTCATAAAATAATAGAAAACGTGAAAAAATTTTCTATTTCAGTGTAGCCTCAATTGCAAATCTACCCATCCAGTCAGCAAAATGGGGGCTGTGATTATCTGGCACTATTATTTTGGGAATGGTTGGCTAAAAGGTTTGGGAACCCATGGTCTAATGAAGCATAAGAGTGAGGAATCTTGGGGCTATAGTTACCCCAGAGAAGTTGGTGTCAAGAACCTTGCTCAAGGACCCAATAATGACGTGATTACTCTGCTGGCAATGGGATATAAACTCACAACGTTCCGTGTATGGGCATGGATACCTAACCCAGTGCGCTGCACACTATCCTGTGGTTTTCATACTAACAAATTTTAAAAGTATATAGAATAAGAGATGATTTGGAAGAGAGGATTTGGAAAAGAAGGAAGGGATGTCAGGGTTAGTAGAATGCAGAAAGAGTGGGAAAGGGACAAGTTTTAAGATGGCTTCAGCTAGAGAATCGCTGCGTTCCCACTCTTCCCACACTGAGTTTCAGAGGTTGGACTGCAGTGACTGTAGCTGTCCGATGGTGTGCTGCCCGGCTTAGCACTGTGCGTTTGCAGGTTGGGATGCAGAGAGCGACTGGAAGGATGTGCTTTCTGGGGGTGAGAAGCAGCGCATTGGCATGGCGCGAATGTTCTACCACAAGTAAGTAAACATGAGTACCGTCCTACTTTGAGTATTTTTAATCATCATCCTTTTCATCAAAAAAGTGATCTTCCATCTTGTAAGATGGAGTTGGTTTGAAGGTTTGATAGATGACATGAGAGGGTAATATGTCATGGTTTATAATTCTTCCCCACAGGCCTAAGTATGCGCTCCTTGATGAATGTACCAGTGCTGTGAGCATAGATGTTGAAGGGAAAATCTTTGAGGCAGCAAAGGATGCTGGTATAGCACTCCTCTCAATCACTCATCGACCCTCACTCTGGTTAGTGTGCCGTCATGTTATCATTTATGTTCACTTAAAAACAGCCCTTAGGGTTTATTCATATCTATAACTGTAAGATGTTTAAGTGTGTTTTTTTGTGTTTAGCAGTATTGCATATGTTTTTGCAGTAAGTGTATGCATGAGCTGGGGGCTTTATGTATAATCATTCACTCAGTTTTACAGGGGGCAGAAGTGGTTGCTATGGAACTACAATCATAAATGGGGCAAGTAGGCCAAGAAATGCTGCTTAAAAAGTCATAATGCAGGAACCAGATGACAGCACTGTGGCGCCCTGCTGTGGCCAGATGTGTAATCCCATTCAGAGATGCTGGCAGTCTTGGCAAAATGCAGTGTTCTGTCCCTTTTGTCAGGAAGTACCACACTCATTTGCTGCAGTTCGACGGAGAGGGGGGGTGGCGCTTCGAGAGACTGGACGCCTCGACGCGCCTGTCCCTTCAGGACGAGAAATTGCGGCTAGAGACGCAGCTGTCGGGGATTCCCAAGATGCAGCAGCGCCTGGCAGAGCTGTGCCGCATGCTGGGGGAGGACAGCATGCTGCAGGGCGCAGTAGAGCAGGTTGTGGAGGAGGAGGAGGAGTAGGGAGATCTGGAGCGCTGGGTGAAAGTCGAAAGCCGTGAGACCGAAAGAGGCATGAGGGAGGGGGACCGGAGTCTGAGGTGCAGCAGAGGGGCAGCTGGACAGTCGTGTACAAAAAGCGCACATTGAATGGAGACTTTCTGAAACGGGCATCTGAGTGCAAGTGGTGAGTCTACACAATAAGAACACAAGTCCTGTGTGAAGAGCCCTGTGATCACACCCTTTAGGAAGCAAATTCTTTCCTAAAGCAGCATCCTCTCCATCCGTGGCACGGGGCAGGTTCTGGAGGTGTTGGTCTGCTTTACATGCCAAAATTGGGGCGCTGTCACCATGCAATCTCAGCTGTAGATTATTGTAGGTTGTTTAATTTGTGATTTATTTTTTTTTAACAAACCTTTTTTCCTTTTTGAAATTTCAACCTTTGAAAGACACTGTGTTTACCTCCTTTGATTTTTTTTTTTTTAAATGGCCAGAAACAAATTTCAATTTCTTAGTGTTTTTAATCAACTCACAATGTTGTTGTGTCATCTATAGAACGTGTACAGCACTTTTTAAGGCTTCTTCCGCAGAGTCCATGAATAAGAAGCTGAGCACATTACCAAAACCTTATTTTACACGCAAAGTACTCTTACATTTACTGTAACATATTTACGTAACACACAAAACAGTGTAGTGTGTTATAGAGAAGTAGTGTGTTCTACTTTTAAAATTTGAAAATTTTTACCGTTGTGGCTTGTGCACCTTTGGGGTTTTATTATTTTTCCAACTTTTGTGTTTTTGGCACTTAATTCAAATCTTATAAGATGCACCTTATGATGTATAGTAATTACTCAGCTGGATCTTATAGAAAACACTGTGGTAAACTTCACGTACCAAAGTTGTATTAAAAACGGGGCGTGAGCTGTACCATCAATTTTAACGCAAAAAGGAAATTGGTCCTGATGCACTAAATGGGTACATGTCAGATTTTGATATGATTTTTTTTTTTCTTTAATTCAAACCACCTAATACCCCAGCAACATGAATTGTTAATATCGGTGGTCTTTGTGTATCTACTTATCTACGTTTTGTATTCAGATCCTATAACACCAGAATAGAATTTTTTTTACCTACTTATTTTCTTAATCTGATTCTAATATGAAGGTTTTCCTAAAGTTGAATACAAATGCACTTAGTGTCTGGTCATTTGTACTTCAAATGTTAAATAAATATAAAATGTATAAATATACATTCAGTTTTGATTTTCTTTGCTACACAGGTTTGCAGCTTACTACAGCACCTACTACAGTAAATTCCTATTTTGCCTTCATTCAGAAACCTGGGGCCTGTGTCATGAAACTGGATGTCTTGCTTAGCTGGATAACTTGTAGGATTTAAGGTCAGGGGAGTAGCTAGACATCCCGGGCCACCTGCTTGGTTTGGCATTTTCAATCTCTAAGTCTGTCATGATATCCATGAGCCTCTGATGCCCCTGTTCAAGGTGCACCAGTTTAATTATCATCCTTCACTAGCCCAGACTACCTTAAGTTTGACAAGTTATCCGGCTAAGCAAAAAATAGCCCTGTTGTTTCACGATAGAGTCCTCTTTACAATGACTGCCTGGTGTTTATTTATTTATCCCATTCCCCCCACCCCCCACTCAAGCTCACGGTTGCTACAGCGGGGAAGTCATAATTTGCTCTGAGTCTGTAGACCAGGGTTCTTCAACTCTGGACCTCGATTCCAAATCCAGGCCGTGTTTTCAGTTCTCCCAGGTAGTTGTTTAATAATTACTGATTCTGATTGGTCAGAGGTTTCACACCTGACTGACAGGTAAAGGAAGGCTGGGAAACCAGCAGTGCTCGGACCTCGAGGACCGTGATTTGAATAACCCTGCTGTAGACTGATCAGTGTGACCTCGTGTGAGTTTCTCAAAGCCGCCTTAAGGCTACGTTTTTCGCAAGTTCTGTGTTAAAAGATAGAACTTACGGACGACGTAGCGTTAAGAAGACTTCAAGAAACCGGGCCCTGATTTGTTTCGTTTAAATTCAACAGAACTAAACCACAAAATAAAACATTTTAAAGGAAATGTAAATCGGCATAGTGCAAATTGCATTATTAAATTTATTATCTTTTACATTCAAAAATGTGTTGATCTCTTGAAAATATTTAATCGGACGATACCAGCTGTATTAAGACACACTTCTTCATAGAGCTGCTGAAAGCACTAGGAGTTGTTCATTTGTTTGTTTGATCAAAGATAACATGAACCATTATACATGTAAGTTTGTAAGGCTGCTACCTTGGCCTGGTCTTGTAAAAAAAGATTTAAGCTCAATGGAACTTAAATATAAATATGGTGAAATATAAGTTAAAAAAATTCAGACGCACTTAGACAAACAATCAGTCCTATATATTTATCATGTATTCCACAAATGAGCGTGAATAATGGGGGGTTGTAACCCTCCATAATCAAAATCAGCCAACATAACCCGCTGGACCCCCTTAAATGGGTGGAGACCTCAAACCCCCCCATGCTCAACCCAAAGTTATGCCCTTGATTCCCACATCATAAAAGGTTTATTATATGTAATCACTGCATTCTACATTGATTCCACCGCACAACACTATAAAACGTACAATATAATTTTCAGATCATTTGAAATGGTCTTTGGAAAGCTGAAATGGTCCGTTTGGGGTAGAAATTAGCTGTAGGGTGCAGTACATCAACTGGCGGTTGGTGATTGTAAGTTCAGCTGTCAAGTGGCGCATGTAAAACTAATCGATACGGTCTACTGGTTTCAACAGGAATTTCCCTAAGGGAGTAGGTATTCTACAATAAAACAGATGCCTTATTATAATAACTTATGCGCCCTAATAGTTTCTAGTTAAAATCCATTCAGAAAAATATTTCGTTTACACATTCGTGTAGAGTGCCATAGTTTCCTTTTAACGTCATATTTTATTTAGAATCGTATACTGAAATCATGAAATTGATGCAATATAAATTAATCTGATGTCACCCATTGTGTGGACCTACGCACACGCATTTTTCATTCATATATCATCCACGAAAGCATTTCGTTTGGCGGTTAATGGCGGTCTTAAACACATTCTTCGCATATTCTCTAGACCTTCTAGTTGACTGAAACGCACGGTAATGGCTGGTAAAGAATCATCCCCACGCGTTGTCCGTACCCAGCACTGACAAGAAGGTTGCAGAACACGTTCCCCATTTAGCCCCGAAACCGATTTGCGACAATTAAGTGAGATACTACAAAGAATTATAAAAACCAAAGAACTGTTATTTTCATATTAAACATTTCACTGCCCCATTTTCGTAGACACATCTAATATTTCTGCCCTGGGGTTGTGGGACATCTCCGTGTCCATGATCATGATGCAGAGCTGTGATTTCTATAATGCTAAAAGTGGTGGCTTTGGTCCGATTGCTGTGTGCAACTACTGATTTACGCGAATCCATCGACATTCGGCAGGTGGTGTAACCACCAAGCTGAAAGGGGTCTCAGTTAGGAGACACGCATCATATATAAATATTGCAAAGTTATGCGAGTCGGTTTGAAATGTCCAGCATGACAAACAGCAGTGAAACTAGCCAACTGTTGTGCTCATGCAATACATATAATTGTATCACCAAGAAAAACGTTCCGATAAAATCGCTGTGATATTTAATCGCTTTCCGAGTATTTCTGTGTCGATGTCCTAAATGCCTGCAAACCATCGGACGTTAATCAAAGAAAGAAAAATTCGGTATGAAGTCGGTTTTTGCCAACAGGTGCCGCTGCAAACCTCCACTCGCTCGGCACCGCTCCCTTCAAGCTCCTTCGGGAACTCGGCGTTAAGACTTTGAAGTTTTTTTTTTAAAGCGCTTGAGTCGATGCCTATCAGACACACCGTGGCTGGTGCATTGAAGATCTTGTCCTCCACCTGACTCGGGAGAAGTCTTCAGCCGTGGTAAGACCATATTTAGAAACAGGGGACAGTCCCCATACTTTTTGATTTTGGATTACTAAAAAGCAAAGAAGGCTTTTAATTTTTTTTTTGCATGCAGTTGGAAGCCCGGCAGAACTACAGTAAGCGACATTAACCGCTGTAGGGTAAGGTGGCTCCGAAGGGCTTTTTAACAGCATGCCAGCAGCCGATCTATTTTCAATTGTAGCTGGGGTAGCAAGCCATTGAAATATGTTTTTTTTCCCAACCGGCAGCCATGACTACTTATAGTTATTGCTTAAGCTGGTAATCATACTGGTTTGTTAATATGCTGTCTAGTTAATCTGGTAGTAAAATGCCTGCCAGCTAGTCTCCGTGTGGGACTGTAACGGGGCGGTTTTGGAGACCCAGCCGGAGCGCAGATTAGTTCTGATTCCGCCATGCACCATTATACGAGTTGTTTTAACATGCTTCCTTTCATTTCATTTCAAACATTGATTACTTCCCAAAGGATTTCTGTATTTATTTTCGCTTGGCTTGCTTATTTTGTGGTGGAGTTTTTAACATATTGATTTGTAGACGCCAAGTAACTTTTCGATCTCTTCCAACCTGCGTCCATTCGATCGACTTATTTGTTGTCTTCTGTGTAGCAGAGATTGTGATGTTTGTTTAGGCTGAAGTTAAGTGCTGTTTCGAGTGTGATTTGTTAAGCCCAAACGCTTCAAATGCTGCTTGGGTTTATTTTTTTCTGCTTTAATGTTGACGAAAAATGCAGATAAACGTCTCGTATGATGCTGTGGTCGGACAGAAATTAAGCCTTTGTGTATGTACGTTGGTACCTGGGAACGCAGGAGCTGCCGCTTTCGACATTCATCCCCTAGATGTAAGGCTGCGTGAAGCTGACATGCCACGGGCCTTTTTCCAGTAATATACAGGTCAGTTGTACAAAAATAAACTTCATCACGTAATTTGGAAATTTCTGTTTAAAGTACAACTGTGTGAACTCGGGACTAGTTTGTCTTGGCTCATACACTATTCTTTGTTTGAATAGTAATTCAAAGAATTTGGACATATTTCTGTTTCCTTTGCTTCATGAAAAATAGTTTTGTTAATGAATTTGGCGCTATACATGCGGTAGGGAGACTGAAAGGCGTTGAAGTTTGCGGGGAATTTAGAATATTAGTTGCTGTTCTTTATGGCAATACACAGTATAAGGAATATTGTACTTTGTAAGGTTGTTTTTTCCCCCCCCAATATATATAAATAGGCTTGTCTGACACCACATCCGATGAAGCACGTTGATGTGTGTGCATAAAATGTGCTATGTTATCCTTCTTTGTGGATACCCTCCTCCTCAATCACAGCATCAGTTGGGTTCAGAAAGTTAGTTTATAATGCATTATATCAACACATCGAAGGTGCCGCACTGTTGTAATTTAGCTGAATGGACAGTAGGTGACGTGGTGGTTGAGAATGAAGGCATGAGACCTAAAGAGTCTTTGGAGGGATGCTGACCTGTTGAGAAAGGTCTTTATTGATGACTCCTGCGAGAAAGTTCTGAGATGTATTAACGTGTAAAATAAATCATTCTGGATAAGTGTCATCTAAGTGTCCAGTATTTCTAATGTATTAACATTATGTGACGTCTGTTCTGCTTTTCTTGCTGTTTGTTGGAACATTGTCAGTATTGGAGTATTTTGTGTCCTTTAAAAGCTGAAATGTGCATATTAGACAATTCCCTGTATTACGGGTTCTTAGTGGTCACTGGAAAATGATGAGTGTTTGTTTGACGTGCTCCTCTGCCAGTTGGAAGTGCCACCCTTAACCTCAGGCTCTTCAGGGGATGTTTAAGTAGCTAAGCAATTTGCTCTTGTGCAATTATCCATTATTAACGATCTGATCTTCCAGTTCTTTTGTGGTTTCCTTTTTATGTTTTATCCTATTTTTCTGCCTTTCTGATCATGGAAATAAATCCAGGCCTTCTCTCTCCCTTCTGCCTGCAGGATTAGGGGATTTCCACAGTCCTGATTACTGGACATTTTGTTAGTAATCTCTAATCTGCTCTGTGGCCTATCAGCCCCATATACTTCTCATTGCCTCATAATTTATATGAGTATTAGAATCATGAATGCTCATATTCTGTGCTGTCTTGTCCAGTTTACTGGTCTCTTGGTTAGTATGAGGTCAGTCTTCCTTTCATCATGGTGTGTCCATATGGCACTGATTGATATTTCCATCAACATGTTTCCATGCTCTACCTGTGTTGGACCTGATTCCAGGATTACCGTCCTGGGATTTTCCAGAGAGGGAGAAAGGAGAAGATGTACTCTTGTATCATTTGTCAGATATGAGAGGAAGATGCCCTTGAGAATCTGAAGAGTTGTATTTTTTGTAGGAAAATGTTGAAGGTTTTTAAGTTTTTCTTTGTCTCTTTGGGATCAAGAGGAAACTGATGGTGCTCCAGGTTTTTGGGTCATATTGTGAACTTGCTTTAATTGTGTCCTTGCATTTATTCAGGATCTTTTTGTAGTGAAAAGCAAATTATACTAATTGAGCACATAAACCATTTATTAATGGATCATTGCCTACATTTCTTTAGTAGTAAATCTTTTATGACAGTTGTTGTAAGATCTTGGTGTTTGTCCAGTACTGTGAACATAGAAAACATGGAACTGAAAAAGTGTGGAAAATAACAACAAGCAGCTGTTTCATTATGCTGTTAAAGCACCATGTTTTGAAGATATGTAGGTAGTTTTAGCTGTGAGTGTTTGTTTTGAATGATTTTTCTTTTGAAGGGTTTGGGCTGGCCTGTCATTGAAGAATCTGCTTTTGAAATACAAAATCGCTGATAGTGGTGCATTGTGTGTCCTGTACGCTTTCGACTTTGTCTCCCATCTCCAGCAGACACGATGGGAGCTAACTGCCATCTTGCCAGTACTTTTGGATTAGAGGGATTTTGTCTATGATGGCCGTGTGCTTGAGGAGAAGCTGAGATGCTCTTTATTCAGTCCTATGGTCATACACACGCACACACACACACACACACACACACACACACACACACATATCTGTAACACGCAAGTCATACTTATGCAAATCAGGATGAGCCCATAGCCTTTTTATTTGATGTGAGGCATTTTAGGTCTTGCGAAAGATTAGCTATGACAAGTGAGTAGTTAATGTTTAATGGGTGTCACCACCATCCTTGCGGTCTGCACCGAGGCGTCCGTGTCAGCGTGCTCAATACTTCCCTCGCTGTGCGGAAAGAGAGCAGTTTTGAAATCCAAAATTGCTAGCAGCTTGGGCTTATTTAAAGGAAAAACGGATTTCCTCCCGTCAAAGCCCGACGTCCATCTCGGTCATGTTTGTGTGCGTGTGTTTGCATGTCTCCTTTCTATGCGGGGGGGGGGGGGGGGGGGGGGGGGGGGCGCATCTGCTGACAGCCATGCAAATCACCACTGCCCTTTGTGGCCCCAGGCAAATCGCCGTGGCGGCTGGGAGAAAGGTACATTCAGGTCTGACCAGTTCAGGGGCTGCTGAGAGGGAGGTTGGGTCCGGAGAATACAGTACAGTCCAGTCTGGGACAAGAAAGGGGGGGAGCGTGGAGGGGGGGGGCTGCCCACACCTGTGCTCGAAAAGATTAACACGACCGCCTGCTGCAGCATGCTGTGTGTATGTGTGACTGCCGCGCCTGCCGTAAAAACCTGTCCGAAAATTGCTGCTCCCCACCTCCGTCTGTTATGGAAGGACCTGAGCCGCCAGAGGCTCCTTTGTCTTTCCCTCCCCTTGGACGCCGGCGGGACCAGAACACGTGTGTGGCAGGGACTGACGAGCCTTGCGCAGTCAGCCTCTCTGGTTAATTCACTTTGATTTTTGTGTTATCTGAATTCACTGCCTGTCTGCACTCCATCTACAGCCTGCAGACTGACTCCCTGCACGTGACCAGCAAGGTTATGGTGTGCGTGTGCCCCTCCCTGTCCGCGGTCCTGCCATCATCGGATTCACTTTAATTGTCAGTATATAATCGAATAATCGGTTGTTTTTGGCTACAGCACGATTAATGTCGCGTCTCAGAAGGGCTTTTATCCGGCTGTCCCGTTCAGTTCTGCTGAGCCGACATCCTTCAGTGTAAATATACCACACCCCACGTGTCAGGACCCCCCCCCCCAATCAAAGCAAGAGGTGTCACGGCTCGTCTGTTTGCAAACGTGCGCCAGAGATGGCAGCGCCCCCCTGTGGCGACTCGAGGCAAGCGGGCCGTCGGCAGACAGATCGGGGCCCCGGCCCAGACACGGATCCTGTCAGGCGCCGTGACTCCGAGCCCCAGCAGCCCCTTGATGGGGCCGGCTGCCCCGGCCCCCCCCCCGTTCCCTGTCAGGCCGTATCCTACACAGACAGAGGCACTTTTGTCTCAGATGTGCTCAAGGTGCCATTAAATATTTATGCGCTTTTCTTTTTTTCCCTCCTTTTTTGATTTGCGGTGCATTTTACCTGGTTAAATTTCGGCGCCTTTCATGCCCTGAGTGTGTCTCTGTGGTACTGCTCAGCCCGAAAGGAGGTCGGCCTCCGTTAGCTCTGTACCGCCGTATTCACGTCGCTCGGATCGCTCGGCTGCCTTCCAAACAGCCCTCATCGAGGTGATCCGTCCTCCTGAGACAACCACCAACTAGAGAAGCGGCGCGGGAGCCAGATTATGCTGAAATAATCTGGAATTGGATGAAATGGGGTGGAATCTCCCCCCCCCCCGCGGCGCTCAAGGGGAAACCGGTGTCCCCTAGCTGCAGATGAGATAATGAAATAGACAGAGGAAAGACAGCGGAACATTTTACAGGTTTTCGCAAAATTGCACGTCTGTGCATGTTCGCCTACCTCTGCAGACGACAGGGGCTGGCAGGAAGATGGCGGGTCTGCCTGATGACAGGCTTTCGCTGGAGATCCTGTCGACATCTAAGGGTGTCAGTTTCTTATTGACGGTCCCCTTTATTTTAAACAGGGAACGAGACCCAAACAAACATTTCCATCATTTAAATCTGATTGGAAAGGTTTGGAAGACTTGGAAAAACGATGGTTGCTTACTTATGTATTTTTTAGTTGTTTTCCACACAAGCTTGACAGTGCGTCTGCCACTTAGAGTGCAGCTTTTCAGCATAATTCAAATTTAAAAAGGTAAATGTGGAAAAGACTTTAGATTCTAATTACCCATTCAGAGAAATGTGGTGACTGGTGGATCTGCTTCTCATCCCTCCTTCGCTATGTTTACCGTGTCTTGACTGTGCCGTTTTAGCCTGCGTGTTTGTTCGTTGGCTCGGATTTGCTAGTGTCCAGCCAGACGTGCCGTCTATGAAGATCTGCCGCTGCGTGCTGAAATGTGAGCCCCTCCCGTCGCTGGCCAGCGCTGTCGCCCTGCTCACTTCAGCGGCGCGGGCTGGAAGCGAAGCCAATCGCAGGAAAGCGGCCTGTTCCTGCCTCTGCCTTTTTAACAGTGTCTGTCAGTAACAAAAGGCAGCCCAATTATCTCCCCCTTAATCTAAATTTTGGGTCTCCCAGGATCTGCCTGCCTCCATGCCGGTCCATGGGCCCTTCTCTCATCTGATCTGACCCCCCCCCTTGATTCAGTCTCTCTAAGGCCTGGCGGTTGGTAAGATAGCAGTTAATGAAATTTCACTTTCTTATCTCGTTAAGGAGGTCAGAGGAGCAGCTCTAATTGATGATTTATCCGTCTGTTTGTTTATTCCTCACCTTCAAGTGGCCTTTCTTGGCGTGGTTATAAGGCACAAGCAGCCCAGTGTTGACAGAGCTTTCCAGAACAATGAGATGGAGAGTTGGATCTCCCCCGGCTTAAACGCCCGCCCCCCTTCCCAGCACCCCCCACCCCGCTTTTCTTCCCTTAAACATTCCTTGCTCTCCTCCAAAAAAGCTGAGACTCACTATTTACCTCCCTGCTGATTTAAGAAAAAAAGATGAAAAAACTATTTAAAGCGCATGTATTTACAACTCTGTGTGTGTGCGCGAGCGGGCGTGTGTGTGTGTGTGTGTTTGTGCATGCGCACGCAGGCTGTGGTGATCATTGCGGCGACAGCGTGCCATGTGTGGACAGCGAGAGAGTGCTCATGTTCTCTTCCTGCTCTTCACGTTCCGCCTACCAAACATGCCTGTATCTCTGAGCCCCCCCCCCCCCCTCCCGGTGCCTCTCCGTCACTCTCCTCCCCGGCGGCTCCTCCGGGTGCACCTCAGCGGTGCAGATTTGCGCTTCAGATTATAGCATGCGTGTGATAATGTGTGTCACAGGCTGGGGTGGCACTTTAATTGGTGCCTTTGCCACGCAGCTGTCAGACAGCGAGACGCATCTGTTTCGCTTCTCCGCGCCCCGCCGCTGAGCCGCGCGCTCTGCCGTTCCGCTCATTTAACCGGTTAGTAGTTAAGCCAAGCCTGTTTTTGGAAGCCAGGTCTGTTTGGGGTCAATTATTAAAGTCAGTCCTAATGTCTTTTGTTCTGTGACCATGAATGAGCGAGGGGACATACTAACGGACACATTTTTAGTGCAAAGCTGTTACACAACCATCCTGACTGCGGTAATGTGGAGGGGAAACGGACAAAGCGGGGAGATCTGTGGTGTGTGAGTGTCATCCAGCCACGATGATGATGGTCCTTTTCAGGCACTCTTCACTAATGGTGCAATTAAGGCATTCCCACTTAGGTATTTTTGCGTAAATCCTACTGTACAGATTCTTGGTGTTAAGTCAATTATTTATAGATTTTAATATCAAAGAAAGAAACAAAGAAAAAAAAAACAGCATCTCATTTTATGTGTAGAAAGTCCCTTGTGAGAGACTCTTAAATGACTTCCACGCTGCTTTAGGTCATTAGCTAGCTAACTGATCATATGAATTCACAAGGAAAA
>JAODJU010000108.1:11738134-11756258 GCA_026776725.1 Gnathonemus echidnorhynchus | reverse complement strand
GAGGGGGGGGGGGGGGGGGGGGGGGGGGGGGTGGCCATCTGACACACGTCACATGTGTGGCAGGGAGCAGGCTGGTGGGGGGGGGGGTCACGTTTGAAGGCTGGCAGTGGGAAGCCAGCCCCCCCCCGGCTCTTACAGGTGCAGCCCGTGGGATTTTGGACATAACACCGTCTGTAGAGCCATAATAAGCAGTTAATTGGTCTGATTCTTGGCAGCACCTCCTGACTGAAGGCAACGGGACGGTCTTGTTGTGTTTTTCTTTTTTTCTTTTTTTCACAATCTGTCAATGCTAATTCTTGCCCCAGGAATGTTACTGTCAATTAAGGGCTTGCTGATGCTGCACGTCCGAAAATAAAGTTGGCATTTAGCCGGCTAGCGCTCCCGGAGCTGGGCTGCGACCAGAGCCACCGACAGCCCTGCCCCACGGCGCCGGGCCACTCCCAACATGTGTGACACCGTGCCACGCGCTCCGAGTCACACGGTCACGCTAAAGGCTAACGGCCGCTGGGGCCTGTGGGTGGCGCTGTTGTCATGAGCGGGTGTGTCCTTTTCTGAAGGTGATGACTGCGGCCTTTGTAGGCGAGAAGTAAAGCAGCGGGCCGCAGACGTGCATACCGATCAGGCGAGGCGGGAACGCCCCCCACCCTCCGAAGACGTTCCTGCCTGAATAGGCAGATGAATTATTAAAATTGTATCTCCCAGCTTCTCATCTGTCTTCAGAGGCCTTTTTTCTTTTCAAAAAATAAAACAATATCCAACTTTAGAATGTTACTTGACAATCGCACGTGCTCTGTGAAAATCGCACTGAATTTTCACTGGAAGACCAAACGAACCCCCGCCCCCCTTCTTGTACTTAAATAAAATCCAAAAGGGAAAAATATGGCAAGTGGTTTTATTTTCACCTTTTTCCTGAATTAATGTGGTATCTGCAAGCCTCTGAACTGAGCCGCCGCTGGTTTGTCATGCCCCATTTGTTCACCGATTTGCTTTTAATTAAAATGTACTTTAAGCTGTGTGGCTTAATTTTTCAGTTGGCTGTTGACAACAGTAATTTATTTTCTTCATTTCTGTTGTTGATTTGACTTGATTGTAAAGGCTTTTGGGGGCATTTTGTCTTTAAATCTGTCTTATGTCTTGCTTTTGGGAACCCAGAGTATATCTTCTTCACAGCGAAGAGGTGGGCACATGGTGAATTGGAATTGGGAGTTCATGATAAATTACAATTCACTTCCTGGAGTTGGAACTGCAATTGGAATTGCTTCCTGCTTTTAGAATTGACAAAAATTAATTAATGTAATTAATTAGAAAAAAGAATTAACTGAATTGGAATTACAAAACGGGGAACTGAATTCCTTTAATTCCAAGAAGTTGTTGATTTACTAAATATTGAATATGTAATATTAAGTATTTTTCTAAAAAGATACCACCAGCAATCTTTTGGAATATACGAATTCCCAAGTTGCATCCGCAGCAACATGGTTACCCGCATCACAGGAGGTGCCAAATTATCTGAGCTGTGCCAATCTGAGATGTGTGATTCTCTCCTGCACTGGAGAAACAGCCATAACCAGTATTCCAGTATCGGTATTGTATCGCAATACCAAAAACTTAAAATGGCACGATTCTATCATATTTTTGATATTTGTTGAAAGTGAGCTCTGCATCTCTGCTGTGCATCACACATCAAAAACAGCCTAAGAAATTACATCATGCGACGCTCGTGCCGAATCTGCTATGTGGAGAGACATCAGGTCACACTCATTTCACAAGTCTCCTGCTCAGATATACTAGGTAGATGGAAGATGGAAACTGCAGAACCACTTACTGATAAACACAGCAGCCGAAGTAAGATATGGCGTCATTTTGGCTTTAAACCGATGGAACAGGGTTAACAGGCAGACCTGACAGCCAGTATGCAGCACTGCAGTGGTGTACCAACTACACTGCAGTGGTGTACCAACTACATCTGACCCGGGCACACATGTTTGTCACTCACCTTGATGTATATAAGGGGTTTATAGATCTCATGTATAAACCTAACACTGGTGTTTTATCGATGAGGTTTTTTTAACAGCTGTTGCCTTATTAATATAAGAATCTACAGATTGAACGAGTTAATTTATACACATTTCACTGATAATGTTGAGCCTGTGTAATGGGCAGGTACTGTCGGTTTAAGTCATAAATTGGCTTGTTTATTTCAAAGCAATATAATATTTAAATGATAAATATGATGTTTTTCGCAGTATTGATTTGGTACGGAGAGAACATGCAAACTCCACACATAGAGCCAATAAATGTATATCACTACATTGTTTGAGATACGTAATTTGAGATCCTCACAAAACATGGAATCGCATAGAATTTCATTAAGTCCGGTTCAGCTTCCTGAAATTCCATTTCAGTTCCAATTCTGCTTCCTGTGGGCTTTTCCCCCAGTTCCAACTCCACCCAGTCATGGAATTCACAGCCGCATTCGCATTTTCGGGAACGGTTCTGCAGTGGCTGAATCTTGCAACTTCTAATCTGCGCTTCTGTCCTTCTCCCTCCCCAGCAGGTAAGGGGGTGCAATGCCAGCTGCTGCTGTCCTGCTGCTCCTCCTCGCCATCCGGTGGTGGCCCCTTGTACTGCTGCTGCTGCTGCTGCCGCCCTCTCTCTCTTCCACCTTGACCCAGGCCCCCAGGTCGTCCCCAGGCGACGTCGCCTCTGCCTTCCATCGAGGTGCCTCCGTCCATGTTTCACTCAATGGCACCCCACTCACTCACCTCCTCCTGGATTCTGCTTCCGGACACGTCTACGTGGGGGGGGTGAATGCCCTGTACCACCTCTCGCCAAACCTTCAGATCATCTCCTCCGGTCGCACTGGACCCAAGCTGGACAGTTCTGATTGCTTGCCCCCTATCGACCCCCGCGAATGCACCCAGGCTCGGGAGACGGACAACACCAATAAGATTCTGCTGCTGGAGGAAGAGGACCAGGAGAGGTGCCTGATCGTATGTGGGACCATCCTGCAGGGCACCTGTGAGAAGCGGAGCCTGGGGGACGTGTCGCAGGTGCTCTACCATACGGACAATCCCGTGGACTCCCAGTATGTGGCTGCCAACGAGCCCCGGGTGTCCACAGTGGGCGTGGTGGTGAAGCTGAAGGGCTCCTCGCTGATGCTGGTCGGCCGGGGGTACACCAGCAAAGGTCCTGGGGGCATACCGCCCATCACCACCCGCCGGCTGGGGCCCAGCTCACATCAGCTGGCTCCCACCTTCTCGCATGAGGAGCTGGGTAAGCTAGTGGTGGGCAGCTACTCCGAATACAACAACCACTTTGTGACGGCGCTGCAGCATCACGACTACGTCTACTTCCTGTTCTCCCGGCGGGACGTCTGGACGAATCGGGAGTACCGCACCTACGTGTCGCGGCTCTGCGCCGGCGACCCCAACTTTTACTCCTACGTGGAGGTGCCCTTGGCCTGCGCTGATGGGTACAACTTGGCACAGGCGGCCTCCCTGGGCATCCACGCCGGTTCCTGGAGCCTCTTTGTGGCCATGGCCATGGGCCAGGCGTCCATGCCCACGCCCACCTCGCGCTCTGCTCTTTGTGTGTACGACATGGAGGGGCTGGACCGTGCCATGCGGCGCGCCCAGCAGCTCTGCTACACTAAGGAGGGCCGCGACGAGCAGGGCCTGGACGGGGCCTACATTGGGTACGAGGTGTCCTCGCAGTGCCTGCGTCTGGCCGAGGTGAGGATGCCGTGCCCGTTCCTGGGGGCCTGTGTAATCCCCGTTTGATCTGACGGCGCCGGCAAACCCACAGCAAGGCTGGTGGGAGGGGGCCCTGGTGGGTGGGGGCCGCGAGTGCCAACAGCACGTGCGTGACGGGTCACGGGGTCACGAGCGGCTGGCTGCCAGAGGGACGTGTTTCCATGTTAAGTCCCTGAATGGCAGCTGTCTCTGCCCTGACACAGATTAGCTCCAGCTGCTCTCAGAGGCGCTAATCCCTTCCTGGAGGACTTCAGAAAGGCCACACCTCTGCTGGCTCCGCTCCTGCTACCCGGGCCCCCGTGTTCCCGGCCTCTGGGCCACGCTCGGGCCCCGTAGACAGAGCTCTCCTGTCACCGCTGTGGTGTTTACTGTAACCATGTGATGGAATTGGGGAGTTTGCCTTGAGGTGTGTGTGTGTGTGTGTGTGTGTGTGTGTGTGTGTGTGTCGTAGTTATGGGAGAGAATTTGGTAACCCTCTTGTAGCAATATTTAAGGTTCAAAGTGGAGTGGATAAATCCAGCTTTATTGGTCATTTGGTGCCTCTTCCCTTCCCCTGCTTCTTTACTCCTCCTGGTATCGATTGCTTGTCGCCTTTCTGTGGTGCTGCAGTGCACTGCACCATGCCATGCTGGGTTAATGACCTCCAACTGTGGAAGCAACCTCATGCTTCCTGTTCACCTCCAGGAGATTCCTCTTCTGTCTGAGTGTTTAAGAAATGCTCATTGTGATGTGTCTTTGTGACATAAACCGTCAAATTTCACTTCCAGTACATGTGTTCCAGGTATGTCTCCCCCTGGTGGGGCGAGTGTGTAAATATTATGCCTTATGTTCTGACAGCTGGACAGAAAAGGGACATCTAGCCATACCAATTTGCTGAGTAATGCGTTCTATTTCTCATTTATATATAAATATTATATGTATAAATATAAATAAATGTATAGGTTAAATTCTGAGAATAAGGCAAACATAAAAAATAGTCACTAAATCTTATTGGTAGATCTACTGATTTGACCACAGGAACTGATACTGCAAGACTGTGGGTGAAATGTAGTTGTCACTAATGCAGCAAGTACAAGTTGTAGACTTTATTTTGTGAATTGGCATATCAGGATCTTCTACGTTTTTGTCTGGCTTTGGAAACCTGCGGGTTGACAGTTGCCTGTGGCTGCACTGTCTCTGGTGTTTACGGATGCTCCACAGTCTGCGTTCTCCCGTCTGCCGCCGCCGATCCGTGTGGACAGGCGTGATGGGAGCGTCACGGCAGGATCGGAGCGCCGGCACGGGCCCGGCTCCGTGTGTGCGTTTGCCGTGCCACCCTCCAGCGCAGACGCGTCTCTTTCCCCCGCAGGACTCCCTGCAGAAGTACCCGTGCGGGGGGGAGCACACCCCCAGCCCCATCGCCAGCGCCGTGCCCCTCTCGGCCGACGCCTCCCTCACCTCCGGTACCCTGCTGACGGCCGTGGCGGCTGCCACCGAGGCCGACCACACCATCGTGCTGCTGGGGGACAAGAAGGGGAGTCTGAGTAAGGTATGCCCATGTCCAAAGTTAGCCCCCCTCTGAGAATCACAGCGTATAAATAGTTAGGGGGCACCTCCCCCGTGCAGTGAAGGCCGCCGGGCATCAGACGGCGACTGTGAAGGCACGTGGGTGACGAGCCCCTGGTGGGTGACCCTCTTCGCCGCCCTGTAAATCCTCCGCCTGCCTTCCTTCCTTTTATCTCACGCTGTTCTTTATGGACTCGTTGGGTGACCTTTTGTAACAGGACCTTGTTTTGCTCTGGCGTTTGATACAGTCAACAAAGGGGCCCTTTGTAATGCCGGGAAAAATATGGTGAAGTGCTTAGTGGGGGAAATTCAAGCAGGGCGGGCGATACCTCCATACACTGGTCATGTGAAATATTTAGCGGAGAGTCAGTGAGGCGTGGTGACGGAGTGATCCGAGTGTAATTACTGAAAAGAGTTTTCTGCGGTGACAATACGCACTTTTTCATTGTGATGGGGCATAAATGTTTTTCTGAGTCCCCTCTAAGTGACGGCCGTTGCCAGGACTCCGTGTCCCATGGGCCACAGCTGATTGCTCAGGCACTCTTCTGAGCCGCCCTGGGGGGCCTTGAGGGGCCTTCAGATTGCTGCGTTTTGCCCGTTGATGCCAAGCATGTTGCGAGCGTGCCCGGGGGCCACGGTGCTCTGCAAACTGGCCGGGCTGTGAGCCCAGAATTCGAATAACACTGCCTCCCCCTTCAGAGAGGAGACTCATTGCCAGGGAGTCCTTATCGTGCCCAAGGCCTCATGGACCCCCTCCCGCCCCCGCCAAACGCTGTTCCCAGCTGACCGCTGGCCTCAGGCTGAACCTGCCTCTCACACTCCCCACACTCTGCTTCACACACACAAACTGGTTTCCAGTTTGATTCTCCATGTGGGCTCATTATGCTGGAGGATGATTCCTATAGGTCAGTGTTTCTTAACCCGATCCTCTGGGACTCAGAGTTTTTGCTCCCTCCTTGCTCCCTGTCAGATGGTCCACATTCTTGCTCCTTACTGGGAGCTGGGAGGGTGCAAAAACATGGACCATCTGGGGTCCCCGAAGACTGGAGTGAGAGACGCTGATCTAGATGTCGTCAGGTGATGTGTGTGTCCCCCTCATCTCCGTAGGTGTTTCTGCACCAGAACGGTTCTGGTGATCTGTACGAGACTGTGCTCGTGGACAAGGGCAGCCCCATAAACCCAGACCTGCTTCTGGACACGGCGGGCCAGAGCGTCTACGTCCTGACGGAGAGCAAGGTGAGCACGCGCCTCATCGTCCCTCCCGTCTGGCCGCAGATCCGCAGAGGTGTCGGGAATGAGCCCTGCCGTCCCTCTCCAGGTGACCAGGCTCCCGGTGTCTCTCTGCAGCCGTCACTTAGAGTGCGATTCCTGCCTCTCCTCTCGGGACCCCTACTGCGGCTGGTGTGTACTGGAGGGCAGGTACCAACTCACCCCTCCGTTTCCCTTTGTCACCGACATCATCCCCTGCTGTACCTGAACTGACCTGCGTGGGGCGCTCTCCCAACAGATGCTCGCGCCAGATGGAGTGCTCTCGTCACAAGCGGCCCAACCACTGGCTCTGGAGCTACCACCAGGGTAGCAAGTGCGTCTCTGTGGAGAGCATCCATCCGCACGTGCACAGCCGAGAGGAGCAAGTCAACGTACGTACAGCAGTTCACGCTTTATCGGGGGGTTTCATCTCACCCCACCCTGTGCCGGTGGGGGCGGCTCCTGTATAAGTGGTGTTATTGACTCCGCTTTCATGTGTCCCCTGCTCCACGGCCCCACGCATGTCACTCTGGATGAGGTGGGAGTTTGCAAAATGAATGAATAATGGTAGTAATTTGCATATCAATCCTTCCTCATGGAAACACAAACTCTCATTTGGGAATTGTCTACGGGCGGAAGGTCGATCATTATGTGTCTGCGCCTTTTTGATGTGTATCGCTATCTTGCCTTGAGGTTTGGAGTTTTTTTTTTTTTGTTTGTTTATGCTCAAGCATCATATTTTAAGAAAATAATAGGAAAAAAAAACACTCAATATTGAGGAAGAATGACTTTTAGTTCAAAGTATTTCTGTTGATAACAGGCTGCACGTCGAAATTTGGGAGTTTCTGCAAATGATTTTTTTGCCCTTCCAGGTTTCCCTGAGCGTCGCACAGCTGCCCTCTTTATCAGAGGAGGAGTCTCTCTCTTGTTCGTTTGGTAACATCCATATTCAGCCGGCTGTTGTCATGGCGACCAGCATCTTGTGTCAGTCACCCCTGCCTAGGCTCCTCCCTCCCAGCCCAGCTGGCAGTGGTGAGTTTCTCTTGTCATGTACTGTAATTCCACCTGGGCTTGTCTGTTTTTGTACATAATAGCCTCCTCACTTCGATTTTAAACTTTAAGACTTCAGGATGACTTTTTTCTTTAAAAAAAAAAAAAGGCTGTTAAATTTAACATGAGGTTAACACTTAGTTGCGTTAGTCACATGGGTGTGTTAACATGGGTGCGGGATAAAGGGCAGGAATCTGTTTGCACGCATTTGAGAAAACAACATGCCTTTTTTATTTTATGTGCCAGTTATAAGCCTTTTAGTTATGGCACATTTTAAACCATCTCATTAGTGCCAGACTTAAGCCTAAGGTTTGCGGTCACATTATAACCATTAGCTGTTCATTCACGAGTGTGAAAAATGTCTGGATGGCCCAGAAATGCTGTTTAGAGAGGTTGAGAAATCTGGTCATTAGTTTTGTACCCCTGTTTGTGGGAGACCCTGCCAGACCTGGGAACTGTCCTCAGCCGCCCACTATCCTGCAGACATGCAGTTTGATGTTGTCAGACGTTTGGAAACAGGCTTCCTGAATCTCAGGCTTCTCACCGTATGCCCCCCCCAACCCCCCTCCCCCCGTAGATCACGTGTCTCTGCAGGTCTCCCTGATGTTTGGGGAGGTGACCATCGCCTACACCACCATCATCTTCTACGATTGCAGAGCCATTGGGGCACTCAATACCACATCCCCGTGAGCTGGCTACCGCCGCACACACACACACGCGCACGTACACACACATACATACACACACAAGTTGGTCTACCTATCTAAATGGGGACCGTCCATTCATTTCTATCGGAAAAACCCTAATCCCAATCACAACACCCTTAACTCCCACCCATCCCTAACCTTAACCATAAGTAACCAACCCAAATACAAGACTTCTGGCATTTTTACTTTTTTGATTGCATTCACAGATTTTTATAAAATTGAGGTTATCCAAATGGGGACCTGAAGAAGTGTCCCCAAAAGTAAGGAATGCTAATGCTAACTATGACAACCTTACCCCTACCCAGCCCTAACCATAATCATAAGTAACCAAACAAAATACAAGAGTTTTTTTGCATTTTTAGTTTTTTCATTGCAGTCACAGCTTTTTATAAAATAGTTTTCCCATTTAAAAAAAAAAAAAAAAAAATGTTGTGGGGACATTTAGTTAACACATTAAGACATTAAGTTCCGGCTGAAGCCTGCCCCTGTCTAATCTCCTGCGTCTCGCTTGCGCTCCAGCTGCATGGCCTGCGTGGGCAGCAGGTGGCCGTGTCACTGGTGTGCCCTGGACCAGCTGTGCAGTCACACCATGCACTGCGCCCAACAGCACGTCATCCACAGCGCGCTGGTAAGGCTGCACCGACACATTGTCTAACAGCATCCCAGAACAGCCGTGGGTTCGACCTGAGGGGGCAGAGCTAAAGATGGCGGAGGCGGAGAGGCAAAGCGATCGGCGGGGGCGCCGGATGCCCCCCCCGGGTGTGGTTATACCCAGGGCCCCCATTCAGCCCCGGCTCCGTCCTGCTCTGCTCGCTGATTTCCGTCTGCTCTGTAATGCACCTGTAAAATAGCGTCTGACACAGGGCCACTCGCATGTGAAGCCTGGGGTTTGGCAATGATTGATGGGGGGGTCAAACAGAGCGGCGCCTGGCGTGTGTACACAGGGCGCACGGCTGGCGGGTCTGTACGCAGATGGGGGGGCAGACAGCGGCCCCCTTTCGGCAGTTTACACAGAGCACTTATTACTTTCTGCGTCAACCCTATTCAGCAGATTGTGTAATCGATCATTTGTCAGGTTCATTTTTAAATGGTTTTCAGTACTTTTGGCTTCTTTACTGGTTCTGTAGTTATTTCTCTGTGATTGTGAAGCTTTGTTGTTGCAAATTTTTTGCCGTCGACGTTTTGCTGTTTTGTTTTCTTTGGCTCCGCCTCTGTTCGGTCGTACGTATGTTTAATTAAGAACGACCGCTTCTGTTCAGGCTCTTCGCACCTTCACGCCGGCTTTGCCTTCATCCCAGCCCCCACCACTGTCCCACTGCAGCTTTCCCATCCTGTGCGGAGCTGTCCCAATATTTATCGGAGCCAGTGTGCACACAGGGGGTGGTTTCCTGAGCGACGGGCTCAGGGGAATTGGGGGTCCACCTCTGACTGCGACCCAGCCGGTGATCGCGAGGCTAGGCAGGGTTAAATAAGCGACCCGTAATTCTTCCGGCTCATTGTCCCGCTGCCTTCTGTGCCTCTGGTTTCCATGGCAACGGGAGCGCTGAACCGGGATAACAAATCAAATATGCAGCTGGATGAATTTACGGCACAGTGGCAAAGTTCTGGTGTGTCTGCTGTTATGGGAGCCTGGAGCCTGTTTAAAAACGGGAGAAGGGTGGGGTTAGAATGCTGTGTTTTTGTTGGGTGGCTTTATGACTTTTCAGAAATGCCCCTGACCAACGCTGCTTTTGGAGTGGAGTTTGGGGGGGGGGGGGTGCAAATGTTGGTATCCAGACTTGAGTCTCCACTTACTGAGCCAAATAAAAACTGCAAACACTTCCTGCTTTTCCAGTAAATCAGCAAGTAAAGCAGCCCAGTCCCAGAATCAGGCCTTTGTATCTGGAACTTTTTTAAAAAACGATGCACTTCCTTCAGAGTGGGGGTATTCAGGACCCCCCCCAACACACACGCACACACAGGCAGTCCCCTTGACTCCCAGCACGCTCTTTCTCCGCCCCCCGACCCCCCCTCCCCCCACCATGGCAGGCCCAGCATCTGGAGCCCCGCGGCCCGGACGCCTGTCCCCGCGTGTGGGAGCTGAGGAGTCCCCCGCTGATCCCGGTCAGGCTGGATGTGCAGCTGGTTCTCCTGGCAAGGAACCTGGGCCTTTTTGCGGTAATCGCCCTGTGGTGACGTGGCACCCCCCCACCATGGGATCTGGGGGCAGGCCCTTCATGTCCGCTGTGTGTGCAGGCTGGTGAGGAGTACGCGTGTGTGGTGGATATCGAGGGCAAGGCGGTCGCCCTGGCTGCCACTTTGGAGGAAGGGGAGGACGCACAGAGTCACGTCATCACCTGCACTGCTCACCAGGTACGCCGCCTCCGTCCATCGCGTAAACCGGGGGGGGGGGGGCTCCCTGGCAGCTCACAGCGTGCTGAGAGCCGTGTGCTTCTCCCCAGTTCCAGTACTGGGTGCAGCAGATGGAGTACTCGGCCCCCGTGTACCTGCGGCGGGGCTCCGCCCAGCGCATTGACTCCGCCCCCAACCTGCGCCGTAAGTGCCCTGCCCGCACATGGGCTCGCCTTTCGGCCGGCTCTGTGAACAAATGCGACGTGAGTGGCACGTGAAGGCGTGATGGTGGTTCTGTCAAACGATGGGCTGGTTTCTGTGGCTGCAGTGCGGCTGTACAACTGCTCGGTGGGTCAGGCCGACTGCAGCCAGTGCTTGGCCGTGCCGGCGCGTTATGGCTGCGTGTGGTGCGGAGGGGACACGCCCTGGTGCGCATACCGCGGTTCCTGCCCCGGCGGCCCGGAGATGACCTGCCCCCCACCCATTATTAAGGAGGTACGCTCCCAGGTTCCGATACAGTGTTATCCGGCCAAGAAATGAGTTCTGCAGATGGAGTGTTTCTGCTCCAAACACCAGGCAGGTCTCGGGTGGTGCCTGGCTTCAGCTCCTCTCTGCTGTTTCTCCTTCGGTATCTGTTCAGATCCAACCTCATACTGGCCCCTTGGAGGGGGGTATCCTGGTTACTATCTGGGGGTCTAACCTGGGCCAGCGCTTTCAGGACATCCGGGACAGGGTGACGGTGGCTGGCGTGAACTGTCTCCCGCAGCCTCAGGCCTACGTTATATCAACCAGGTAAGTGGCACCGTGAAATCTGCCATGTCACTGAGCAGCTCTCCCTGCGGCTGCTCTTTCGTCTGACTTTTCTGGCCCATTGTAGAGTCACAGGCCTGCTTATATACAAATTGTTTTAGGTCCCTATCTAAGGCAATGTCGTTGGGGGCATTGTGAGTGGATTTGGGAGTACATTGAGCTTCTCATATGCAAATCAGAGATGCAAATCAGTGCTGGAAGGGAACGGACTCTGAATGACTCGGGCTAAACAGCCAGCCTTCCCCACTGTAGGTTAAAAGCACTAAATCTCTTTAGTGTCAAACAAAGGCAGCCAAGGGGAAACGAGAGCCAAGTGCGCACTGTTCTGGGGAGAATATATAAGGTCAACTCTGAGGACTCCTTTCATATTAGTGCTTATTCAAGAAGAGGAGAGAAATAGAAAGCAGTTGTATAACAGTTTATATGAGAACAAAGGCAGCGTTTCTTCACAGAAAGGGTGGTGAGCGTTTAGAAAAGCCTCCTGCCTGTGTTGGGGAGGTACAGTGTTAATTCCCCTCGGCGCTAGAACTCAACGCTTAAATATCAGGGCTGGCAGATGGGTCTGAATGGGGGCCTGTTGTTTGTAGCGCTTTAGCTCTTCATAGGCCCCTGCTTTGTCCCAGTGCTGCCCCCTATGGCCACACTCTGAAACGTGCGTGTGTGTGTGTTTCAGGATCGTGTGTGAACTACAGCCCAGTCAGCAGGAGACTGAGGGACCTGTGATGGTCTCAGTAGGACAGTCGGAGACTGGGAGCTCCGAGCAGATCTTTACATACCAGGTAAACACACAGACAGTGAGGGCGGCAGCAGAGAAGGCCTGAAAAGGGGCACGAGGTTTGCAAAGATTCCTGTGTTAAGACCCTGACCGTAGGGAGCTCTGTGTCGTCAGTGTGTGTAAATGTGGCTGCCCAGCCTAAGAGGGACACGCTGAGCTGTCAGGTCTTCCTGAGTCCCGTGAGCACAGAGCCTCGGCGGCGACTCTCTCCGTTCCGCTTGTTCCTCTGTACGCCACGTTGAGGCGCGTGTGGTGATGTGTGCGTCCCGTGTGCCAGGACCCGAAGCTCCACGGGATATTTCCAACCAAGGGTCCCGTGTCTGGCGGGACGACCCTGACGGTGGAGGGCTCTCAGCTGCTGACGGGACAGAGGGGCGACCTGGCGGCCTACGTCGGCCTCCATCCCTGCTACATGTAGGTGTCGCGTGTCCGCTGACGTGCTCGATCGCGGCCTGCTCGACGGCCTGCTCGACGGCTCACCGTGTCCCAACGCTTTCCAGAGTGGCGGAGGTGAATGACACCCAGGTGGTGTGTCGCACCAACCCTGTGAATCTCACTGCGGAGCTCGAGGTCAGGCTGCTCTTCGGCAAAGCGGAGAGGATTCTGCGCGACCCACCCTTCCGCTACATGGCTGATCCCGTCCTTACAGATGCGACCCCCGTGGAAAGCTTCTACGGGTGAGAGCCCGGAACACTCGTCTTGCTCCATACATACATAAATGGCTGTTTTAATTATTTTATACAAGTGATCTGCCACTGCGGTCTAGTTTGCCATATCACAAATGGCACAAAATGGGAGAACTTCTCAGGTAGTTCTGACATGATGTCAGGAAATGAATCAAAATACAAACCATTAAACTAACGTGCAATTAAGTCTGCCCGTAGTTAATGGAAATCCACAATAGAAATAGACTGAAATTGATACTTTAGTAACAGTTTATTTGAGGGGGTACAGTTACTACTGAAGTACAAATCATGAACAAATATAGTCGCTACTTGAAGTAAAAGATGCGTCACAATTCATTAATAATGGACAAACAGGAGATCAGTATTTCACTTGTTATTCATTTGCTCCTTCATTAGTTCATAGGTTTATAGAAGTAACAAATATACTAACTTCAAGGGATAAATCGTCAGTCATGATTCATTATTCATGATCAAACCTGAGATCAGTATGTAAGAAAGACTTAGTTTATGGTTAATTAACACATAAGTAAGGGCATAATTTTATATTATTTGTGCCCCCATGTGACCGATACTTCTTTTTTTAATGAAACTCAGTTTGGATGGTTGTATTTATTTGGCCAGTGTGCATATTGTGGGTGTACTTGCCTGTTTATTACTGCACTGAACCGCGGGTGACTTTTATCCAGTCGGCGCCTTTTCATTGCCCATGTGACTGTGGCTTCACAGCGGTGGGCGTGTCATCAGAGTGAAAGGGAAGAATCTGGACGTGGTGCAAAAGCCATTGATGTCCGTGGGCGTGGAGCCAGGCGACGAGTGGAGCGCCCAAAGGCGGCAGTTCAGCCTGCTGACGGCGCGGGCATACCGCGATGCCAGCGGCAGCGTCTCCAAGGTGAGCCCGGGATCTGGGGGCCGAGAAATGGTCTGCTTGGGCCTGACCTGGTGGTGTGTAACACGAGCTGCCGATCGAGTTACGGACGACACAATGAGTGGAAGGCCCTCTAGAACAGGTCTGGCGGGCTGCGCTTTCGTCTCCGCTCTACGTAATTCCCTCGTTTGTTCCACGGTGTGACCAGCACAAACTGAAGTCCATGTCGTGCTCTCTTCCAGATACGGGAAGCCTGTATTGACGTCTCCTCTGATCAGATGACCTGCTTCACCCCCGCCATCCCCAGGGGGCTCAGGGTCACTGGGGTGTGGTTTGAGCTGGACAACGTGAAGGTGGAGTTCGGCAGCATTGTGGGGAAGCCGTTCAAGTACCACCCGGATCCGGTACTGCGCCGCCTCAACCACGACACCCCTGAGCAGCTGTACCATTTCAAGCCAGGGGGGGTCATCGCAGTGGAGGTGAGCAGTGCGTGCACACGCACACGCGCGCACATGCACACACTGGCTTGTTCCCGCTGCACACCACGTCAGGCTCCTGCCTGTCTCAGGCCATGAATATGACCCACAGGGGGAGGGTCTGACCTTGGCAATGACCCGGGAGGAGGTGGTAGCCTGGGTGGGGCTCGGTAAGTGTGACATCAAGACGCTGGACAGCACCCATCTGTACTGCGAGCCTCCTGAAAACCAGCCAGGCAGCCTAGACAGCTCCGATGGATCTCCCAGCCTCCGAGTAAGTGCACCAGTACACTGAGGAAATGGCCACACAGGCACACACACACACACACACACACACAAAATCCCCTGCAGCCAATGTCTGGGTCACTTAGTTTTCATTTAATCTGCTGCATTTTCACAAACAGGTTGGTGCCATTCAGTGTATCCTAACCCTGACCTTAAATATAACCCTATTACTAAAGGCAAAAAAGAAAAAAAAAAGCTTAGAAAAGGTATAAAGGACTGCTTGTCTACCTTCAAATAAGGTTATAAGGTAATATTCCTAAAATAAATTGCCAGCAAACTTCCAAAGCACACATCACAAATGGAATCGATATATATTCTCCAGATATAGTGATTCACTAAGAACTACAATACCACAATATTTATACAGATGCTCCTTGCTTTTCGGGGTTCAGCTTATGATATTTCGACTTCATTTAGTGGTCGGCTTTGAATTCCAGTCTGTTCCCCGGCCTGCGATACGCCGTATGAAACTTTGTACTGCTGCCGGCCGATGGCAACAGCCACGCTTCCAGTCTCCTGTAGCCATCGCGAATGTAAACATCTAATACAGTTTAACAACGTACTGTACTGTTTTTTTTCTGTATTCAACCAAATGAAAATTGCTTTTCATTTACTAATAGTCACAGTAATTATTGACTTGTTCAGTAACAGTAGTTATTTACTTATATTCATATTTGACTTACGATATTTTTCCACTTACGATAGGTTTACTTCCTGATGAACCTATCACAAGTCAAGGGGCGCCTGTACACTGTAATGCCACGTGTTGTGTACTGTTGCGACCTGTTATCCATCTTTTGTAGGCCTTGCCCAGCATGTGTCAAGCTGCTCTTGGTCTGTGCTGCAGTTACATATACAGGGCGCCCCCTACTGTTGCAGGTGGTGATGGGCAAGCTGGAATTCGAGCTGGGCATGGTGCACTACGACAGCGGTGATGCTGTGTCCATGCCCATGGCGGCCCAGGTGGGCTTAGCCGCAGGGGCTGCGGTGGTGGTGCTGGTTGTGCTGGTCATCATCTTCATGTACAGGTGTGTACGAGCGCGTTCCCATTTACACAGAGAGCCGAACACTGCAGGAGGGAGACCTTGGTTAAACCAGTCTGGTGAGAGTGGTAACTCAGACAAGACCAGAACAAAGCAGACCACACAGCCTTATGGACTTCTCTACTGTGTAATATATAAGTGTATGTCATTTTTATTATCAATATTGTTACATCGTTATATGTAAATACTAAAGGGCTTATGATACTCTGTCTTTAACAGATGTTTATAAGATGTTCTATAGAGGCTGAGGAATCCATAAACAAAAGCCATAATTCACAAGCAAAATCAATTCTCATATATAACCTCATATATATCCTCCGTTTGCACCTGTCCAGTGGCTGCATTTTTGAAAGTGCTCCTGTCCCATGTGCAGGAGGAAGAGCAAGCAGGCTTTGAGGGACTACAAGAAGGTGCTGGTTCAGCTGGAGACCTTGGAGATCAACGTGGGAGACCAGTGCAGAAAAGAGTTCACGGGTCTGTTTTTCTGAGGATGGACGTGAGAGCGGAGTTAGGGGGCTCATTATGACCTCCTGGGCTCAAACAGGCGTGTCCACAAAAGGCCAGGCAGATAAAGGCTCATCTGTTTATTCGCTGGCTCTGATATGCAAGGGAGAACCATGAAAGACTCTTTATTGTAGTTAATGGAGCAGATGCTTATCTGTTCCAAAATAATTTCATAATATTAAAATGTCTCATGCCTATAACTTCACTCTGTTTCGTCAGTTTTGGTCCCAACCCACATAATCCAGAATATCCCCTCATTATTAAAAGCACAGAGCTCAGGTTAGTGAGATATTTAAGCCTTAAGCATTAGGTTTGAGGTAGGTTTGGCTTTTTATTCTAAGAACAGGCAGGCGTTTCCCTCTGAGGCCGTCCTTCCTGTCTCCCCCAGACCTCATGACGGAGATGATGGATCTCAGCAGCGATGTCGGTGGCCTGGGGATCCCATTCTTGGACTATCGCACCTACGCAGAGCGGATTTTCTTTCCCGGCCAGAGGGGAGCGCCGTTGAGCCAGAACCTGGACCTTCCCGAGACCCGCAGGCTGACTGTGGAGCAGGGCCTGGGGCAGCTCAACAACCTGCTGAACAATCGGGTTTTCCTCATTCGGGTAGGCCCCCCTCCTCACAGGCTGGGTCCCACGTCGAGGCTCGTCCCAGGACAGTACTCCCTTTTATACAGGCGAGCTGTCGCCTTCGTTTGCTCCCTCACTAAGACCTTCTGCCTCTCCCTGCTTCCCCAGTTCATCCACACTCTGGAGGCTCAGCAGAACTTCTCGCAGAGAGACCGGGGCTACGTGGCGTCGCTGCTCACCATGGCGCTGCACGACAAGCTGGAGTACTTCACCGACGTCATGAAGACGCTGCTCAGTGACCTCGTGGAGCAGTATGTGGCCAAGAACCCCAAGCTGATGCTACGCAGGTACGGGGCCGCGGGACCTGGGCGCTGCCGTGTGGATCCCAACCCTCTCCGGGTACATTATAGTACATACAGGGGCATGGCTGAGTTTGTGTGTTGTGTGCTTCTGTTTCCCAAGGACTGAGACGGTGGTGGAGAAGATGCTCACCAACTGGATGTCCATCTGCCTCTACTCCTTCCTCAAGGTTGCAGTTTGTTTGGTCTTCGTGTTGCTGCTGCCTCAACCACAAAACGGGCTCTTCAGCACTGAATGTCGAGCAGTTAAATGATGATGCGGCTGATTAGAATACTCAGGTCACAAACTGGCCCTCCCAAAGTCAGTGAATCAGTCATCAAGGGTGAAATGAAAGAAATCATTTGTTTTAGTTAGGGTTGTATTTAAGGGTGGGTTTACATTGCATGAATTTGAAACACGCACCAATATCTGTGTTATCAGTGGTTCTCACTCCTGTTCCTGGCGGCTTCCCTGCCAGAATGTTTTCATTCCAGTCCTCCCTTAATCAGGCTCAGATGGCATTTAATAAGCTAATAATGAATGTGGCAGGTTGAAAGCAGTGTGGGTTGGAATGAAAACCACTCTAGCAGGGTGTTTTCCTGGAACACGACTGAGAACCACTGGCTTATCTTCTGAAACTGGAGAGAGGCCCATTAGTGTTTGATTTTCCTAATTATATGGCCTTCCAGCTTCTCAGTGTCAGTGCCTCAATAACTCCATTCAAAAAGAAATTACAGAGCAGTACCTTAAAATTCAGTGAGCCTCGGAGCCAAGAATTAGATAATGAAATAGTGCAAATGGCCTCTAATTTAAAACAAACTGGCTAATGGGTAGACGGTGTGAGTCAGAGGGCATGGCGGGGAGAACAGATGCATGTGCGCGTGTGTGACGGTTCTGCTGTCCTGCTCTGCTGCCGGGCCGCAGGAGGTGGCAGGAGAGTCGCTCTACATGCTCTATCGGGCCATCAAGTACCAGGTGGACAAGGGGCCGGTGGACGCGGTGACAGGAAAGGCGAAGCGGACCCTGAATGACAGTCACCTGCTGAGAGAGGACATCGACTACTGCTCCATGGTCAGTGTCTGTGTCGCCGCGATGTGACCATGCACCCCCCTGTGCGCCAAAAAGCGCCCCCCCC
>JAODJU010000108.1:11701424-11737292 GCA_026776725.1 Gnathonemus echidnorhynchus | reverse complement strand
CTCTCAGTGCGTCTCTCAGTGCGTCTCTCAGTGCGTCTCTCAGTGCGTCTCTCAGTGCGTCTCTCAGTGCGTCTCTCAGTGCGTCTCTCTGTGCGTCTCTCTGTGCGTCTCTCTGTGCGTCTCTCTGTGCGTCTCTCAGTGCGTCTCTCTGTGCGGCCCGCAGAGGCCCCCATGCCGGAGGGCGAGGAGGAGGAGGGGCTACGTCTCTGGCATCTGGTGAAATCCAGCGAGGACCCGGAGATTCCCAAGCACCGGAAGAGCAGCATGAGGGAGAGAGAGCGAGCCAAGGCTATTCCTGAGATCTACCTCACACGCCTGCTCTCCATGAAGGTTGGGAAGCACCCCTCCTGTCAGCCCCCCCCCACCTGTCATTTTTGTTCCCCCTCAGGTGCGACTTCCCTTTCTAGCCTGCTTCACTCGGCCTCAGATCTGCACCGCTGTCGCATGTGCATCCTTAGCTGTCACTGCAGACTCCGGTTGGTATTCGCTTGATGACAGGGAGAGCTGGTTGTGCCTCAGTGCAACAAAGGCCCTGGGGCCGTTTGTACTGACTGTCATGCGGCCGAATGGAGCGGAGCGGCCCACCTGCTTACCAAAGGGGTTTGGGGGAGGCCATGAGGCTGGAAATGAAGCTCACCACCTCTCCCGTCATCAGGGTACGCTGCAGAAGTTTGTGGACGACGTGTTCGTTGCCATCCTGAGCACCAAGCGCTCACCGCCCATCGCCGTCAGATTCTTCTTCGATTTCCTGGACGACATGGCCGAGAAGCACGGCATCGAGGACCCGGAGACAGTGCACATCTGGAAGACAAACAGGTAAGTGTCACTGGTTTGAATCTTGTGGTTGATCCTGGGGCCTGTACTACGAAGCGGGGTTACTGGCTTATCGGGGTAACTTGTCGGATTTAAGGTAGTCTGGGCAAAATGTAAGTGAACGAATATGAAGTCCATTTAAACTGTGGTACCTTAAATCGGACAAGTTAAGCTTAAAGAGCTGAGCCTGTGATTGGTCAGTTCTACCAAAGCTTCTACCGGTAAAATATAAATTTGAATCATCTGCTGATGCCGTTTTTATGTATGAGAATCCAACTGCACATTTCTGCCAGATTTGTGATTCCACAATGTTTATGCAGAATGTCATTCATTTATTTTGTTATTTTATGAAGATGGATTCCTCAGCTACTGGACTGTCCATATGGTTTCTTTTTTAAATCCTTCAGTCTGCCCCTGCGTTTCTGGGTCAACATCCTGAAGAACCCTCAGTTCATCTTTGATGTCCAGGTCACAGACAGCGTGGACGCAGTGCTGTCCGTCATCGCCCAGACATTCATCGACTCGTGCACCACGTCGGAGCACAAAGTGGGCCGGGTCTGTGTCACTTCTCATTTCTGGATCTCATTTCTCCCCTCTGGGCTACCTTCTCTGACTGACTTATCTTTTCAGCTGCCACAAATCCGCACGCAGTTGGTCATTTGTAGCTGACACATTTGCCCATGTTCAGTGTCCATGGTGATGACTGTCATGTTGAAGTTCATGTCTGTTGCTACATGCAGGACTCCCCAGTGAACAAGCTGTTGTATGCCAGAGAGATCCCCCGGTACAAACAGCTAGTGGAGAGGTGAGACCTACTTGTTGCTGTTAGGGACAGAGCTCCGATCAGTTAGATGTGATGGACAGGGAATCCTGAGGTTTGTGACAGAGCGATAGACTCTGAAGGAGATTCACAGTCAGGACTGTTTATCAGGATGAACAACCTGATTGCCATGTTCACTTAATGCAGTGTTTCTCAACCCAGTCCTTGGGGACCCCCAAGACAGTCTAGGTTTTTGCTTCCTCCCAGATCCCTGCCAGGCAGTCCACAATTTTGTTACCGATAGGGAGCTAGGAGGGAGCAGAAACGTAGACTGTCTGGGGGTCCCCGAGGACAGGTTTGAGAAAAATTACTTATGACTTAATGTGACAGTCTACGAATACGTTCATCCAGACCTGTACATCTGGAGCTTCTGTCCTTATGTGAGAGAATATGCCAGAATTATTCTGTGTGTCCTACGGGATCCTTTTTATTCTATTTGTTGTTGTCTCTATGTGAAAAAGGTATTACAGTGACATCCACAATGCTGCTTCTGGCTGTTACCAGGAGATGAATTCCACCCTCACTGAGCTATCAGGGGTAAGAAGGATGGTTCTAATTGTGTTATTATGAAGTCTGACTGAATATCTCTCTCATGTCACTGGGTGTACAGACAAGGTGTCCTAGTAGAAAGTGGTAAAGGGAAAAAAGTAATCAGGAATAGGGTTAAGGGTCATAGCCAGTGGCTAGTAATTATGTGTAGACTTTGGCATAGGTGGAAAGTTCAGGTTCGGAAAGTACAAATCCAGACCAAGATTTTGTTTCAACCAACCAGCTGAGTACTCTGTGGCTGTGACTCTGTATACTCAACTGGTTGGTTGAAACAAGATCTTGGTCTGGATTTGTACTTTCTGGACCTGAACTTTCCACTTCCTTTCCAACTCCTGGATTTTTTAAAGTACTTTAAACCACAAGTTTTATTCTTTTAAAATATTAATTTTATTAATAAAAAAAAATAATTTCATAATGCTCCTTGAACAGGGTTCACCTTTATTACCTCATTTTCCGTAAAACAAAGGATAACACACTGCTTTGTAGATACCTTCATAATGCATTGTAATGCATTCATGAAGTAGTATAAACACGGCTATAAATATTTATAAAAGGCATATCACATTACAGCCATATTTATTATGAAGCTCTCATCTATAATGCACTATAAATACCTTCATAATGCAATACAAAGCATCCTTAATTCTAATACTGACCATTACAATACACTATGCAGGTATTTATAGTGCATTATAGATGGGAGCTTCATAGAGCATCCATGCTGTATAATACACACGTCTGTAATGTGTTATGCCTTTTTATAAATATTTATATGTGTTTAAATTACTTTATGAATGCTTTATAATGCATGAAGTAGGTATTATGATGTGTTATAAAAGGGTGCTTCATAGGAACAGTTTTACTGGTAACACTTTACTTAAAGCAGTCATTATAATGCATTCGTAAAATATTATAAACATGGCTATAACTATTTATTAAAAGGCAGTACACATCATATCCATGTTTATTATGCATGATGAATACTCTATGAAGCTCATCTATAATGCACTATAGATACCTTCAAAATACATTATAAGGGTTGTTGTAAATTAAGGATGCTTTGTACTGCATTATGAAGGTATTTATAATTTGTTATAGATGAGATTCATAAAACATTCATAATGCATAATGAACATGCCTGTAATGTGTTATGCCTTTTTATAAATAGTAATAGCGGTGTTTATAATACTTTATGAATTGTATCTATAATACATTATACATGGGTGCTTTAAGTAAAGTGTTACCGTTTTAATTTTAATTATTTTTTTTGCAGGGTAGATTTAGGATGCCATTCATGACTCAATTTAAGTACAGTTAGTTATTTCTTGTAGCAGTGGAATCGTGCTGCCGGAACTGTCAGGAGCCACAGGTTTCATACGGCTGGTTCCATCCAAACTCCACGTAGCAAATCACCAGTGATAACTTTATATAGCACTTAGTGATGTTTCTATTTTAGAGCTTTGCGTCAGAGATGAATGGCTTGCTGGCACTGCACGAGCTCTACAAATACATCAACAAGTACTACGATCAGGTCAGTAGCTCACAGCTTCATACTGAGCTTGTTTGTTGTGCATTACCAGTGAAAGTTGCCATGGCTGACTACATGGAACAGTAATATGGGTGTTTTTTGCATATATGTCTGTGCACAGATTATCATGTCTCTGGAAGAGGATCCTGCAGGTCAGAAGATGCAGCTGGCCTATCGCCTGCAGCAGGTCGCCGCCCTGGTGGAGAACAAGGTTACTGACCTGTGACTCTGCTATAGGTCACTTTGAAATGAGCATTGGCCTAAGTGCCACTTGAGGCAAAGAACACAGCTGACCTGTGACGCCTCAGAGATACCAGGCACCCGAAGTGGAGGAACCACTGACCAACTCTGGAGCTCCTGTCACTTTCTGTTCCAGATTCCAACTTGAAAAATTCTGCCCTTGGAAGTTCTGTTGTTATTGTTTACTGAACTTGAAGTGAAAGGGACCTGGAGTCAAAACTGGGAATTAATTTCTATAATCAGTTGGAAAAGAGACTATAGTTTACAATACACAACAGAAAACTATGGCACAAGAAAACTGAATGACTGATAACTGTCTTTGGGGGTGTGTGTGTACATGTGCACATATATAGTCATTGTTCTAGTAAGCTGGGAAGATGCATAATGTGGCACAACAAACATGTTTTCATACTGACAGTATTGACACAGTAGGTGAAAATGTTTTTTTTTATTCTTGTTTTGGTCATTTTTGTGATTTCTTTTGTATGAAACTGAACCAGTGAACTTTTAGAATTCAGTTTTGTGTAAATACCTTGTTGCAATGAATCAATTGCTAAAGTTTAAAATATGCACAGTTGAATGAATAGAAAGCCGGTTTGACAGCAGGTAAACCAATAGTAAGAGAAAGGTTATGCTTTATTTCAGGCTACACGGAGCAGGGCTTTCATTACTCAGCCTGGTTTCTTAAAACAGCTGCATTGAGGTTTTTGTAACATCCACTCTTGCTGATTGCTAGTCACAGGCAGTTACTGAGTGTAAATGCCAGAGCATCTACTGTCTGCTTTAAACTAACGCTGTTTGTTAGCAAGATATAAGGGTGTGTGGAATGTAAATATTTAATCCCTTTGGGAGTTTTGCCTGTGGCTTTGCGAAAGTGAACAATTGTTTGTTCTACAGGAGTAAGACTAATTTAACAGGGAAATCTCCTCTTTGGAAAATATCCTGCCATATGTATGTGGAGTGAGAGAGGTCTTCTCAAGATCTGGCCAAATTAACAGTATTAATATATGTTTAATGAAATAGCTTTTTCAATTTAATTAAACGGGGTGACTTTCACACTAAAGTGAAGCAATAAATGGACGAGGGGGGGCAGTGGTTGGGAAGGTTGTGTGGGGTTAGGAGAGGCTGACAAGCGATCTAGTGAAGAGGAGGGAACGGCAATTAACTTCGCTATCGGACAGTCTGGGACGTAACAGCCAGCAGCTTGTTCCACCATCTATCTAGAAGCGGTTGTTTCAAACCAATGCTATATAGCAACTAACTTATTTACTGTAACTTATTTATAGCTAATTTTTACACTATTACCACATGTGCCTTCAGAGCTCTCTCGAAATCACGTGCAACTGAAAATATGCTACTTGCTTATGAAATTGTACAGGACATGTTGTGAATGACTGTCTTTTGGATTATTTGTTTATATCTTACAACTGTAGTAAGATAAGCTGATTGGAAGTGGCTGCAGTTTTTTCCAGTGTTGTGTTGTGTTTAGTGGTCAGTAAATGGTTACCTTGCTCAGTAGTTTTGCTGTTATAATAGTCCTGCACTTGATCAGATCCCTCATCTGCTTATAAATAAAAATGGTAATCTGTTAAAAATGGTAATCTGTTAAAAATGGTAATCTGTTAAAAATGGTAATCTTCTCACAATCATGTGGCTCTTTGCCATGGCTCCCTGTGGTACAGTGTATGGCATTCTTGGTGTACACAGTGATTTAAGCTTAATTGGTAGACTGGAATCTGAATTGAATGGTTTTAATTTGTTTTTAATTTGCTTTTATCCCCTCAGCACTTTGTATACAGCGTTTTGTTTTTTTGGGCCCAGGTGTGTATACGCTTCCAAGCAGTGTGTAAGGCTGGAGTTGGTGTAAAGTAGACTCCAGGATTAATGTGGGGAAGGCGAATACGTCCATGAGCCTGTGTTGACTGCTTACCAGCAACAGGTCTGCACATTTATACTTTAATTATTTATGTATTTATTTTAGCTGGATGCTGTGTTCCGCCTGGGCGACTCGTGGGAACATGATGGTTACTGAATAAAAAAGAACCAATCACCAGTCATGGCATTGCTGTGTTCTGCGGGATGAAATGCGCGTCGCATCTTTTGCCTGCTTCGTTTTGCCAGCTTCTCCGGCTTATTGATGTAATCTTGAGTAGTGTGAGATTATTTTTTTTTCCCCCCCATTGCATGTTTGTGATTAGACTGGCTTAATGACTGCGTGAACTACTGGTATGTTTAAATTTACCTTCATGGCTGTTTAGCTTGGGGTGTGTGTGTGCGTGCGTGCGTGCGTGTACGCACGCGCATGTGCCAGGACATATGTGAGAAAGCAGTGGCATTGGCACAAAATGAGCCTCAGCTTGTGATCTTGTTCTTCCCCCAGGAGATACAGATTGGTAACTTAAATTCCATATCTGGTGTTTTTTTCAGTGTGCTTCCTTTTTCCTGTTTTTCTTTCTTCCTTTACCACATTCTTGATTAAGATGTACAGTACTGTGGCATCTGTTTCCTCAGCTTATTTAAATGATAAATGTTAGATGAAAAACAGGGTGTTTTGAAATTGCTTCTTTCATTTTCGCAAATAACTCATTCTTGGGAAAGTGTTTGGGGGAAAATGGAAAACAAATTTGATTTAGTAAACCTAGCCTTTTTTTTGTATCTGTAATGTGTATAGTTTGCTAATCGTGTACATGTGCCTGTAAATATGATGAAGAGAAATTGTTCTTACATTGGACTACGATACTGGATATATCATTTGAATAAATATTGGAAGCCAAAATGAGAAACTGAAGGATTTTTATTCGGAAAATAAAGTTATTTAACATTGGATTTCATGTCGTCCTTATTTACTGTGTATTACAATGTTCCCCAATATATTTTCATTTTTAAATAATTGTTAAAAAATATTGGTTATGGATTCTTGCAAAATGCTGCACTGAGGTGTTGTCAGCAAGTTTTCTGTTTAACCAGCTACAATCTTAATGTGTAAATTAGCTTATGTTTGTGGTGTATTTTTAAGGTATACGGTGAAATGGGATTAACTGTGACCTTCGGAAAATCTAGGCTTGGTAGAAATCTGCAGGCATTAGGGAACTTCCAAGATTGTGACTCCCACATGCTTGATATATCTTGTAAACCACTGGTTCTGAGATTTGCGTGAGAGGGGCATGCAGACGAACCTGCGGTGTGGCCAGTAAATGACTGGGTTGGCCCGGACGACGGTTTTGTTTAGAAAGTCATTTGTCTTCAGCACAAACACATAAGTATACTTGCTCAGCGGTCGTGATCCTACGGAAAGCCCAGCTGCGCTAAACTCGTCACTGCGCATGCGCTTCTCTAAATACAGCCCAGTGTGCGTGGTGACAGCTGTCCTGATGATATCAATGAACGGTGAGAGTTTTAAACACGCAAAAACATGCGTTTTTCTTACCCAGTACTAGTTAGACTATTCAGGTGTGGTCGCGTAACGGCAATGTTAATGTAAAGTAAAGAGAGGATGTACTTTTCTGTGTTATGTCATTTTTCGCACAGCCGGTTTGCTCGTCTTGGCTAATGCTACCTGAGTGTGCGGACACCGAGCTTGAGTGTGTTCCCAGCTAGCTAACACTTTTGTCATTATTCAAAATGTATGTCGCTGAGAAGTTATACATGATTAACGACATTCTAGCCACGCGTCTACTAAGTAACTCAGAGAGCCAGGCTAAACTTTTCACATTTTTTACATTTCAACAACAGTGGGGCATAATGCTAGGAGTGAGACTGTAACGGTTTGCTAGCTGGGTAGCGATTTGTGCGTCTGACTGCACCGTGTGCTGTGATCGCCCTCAGTCCCCAGCGGCAATCACAACCCGCAGGGCAAATACGGCAAGAAGCACAAAAAGAAGAGCAAGAAGCACCGCAGAGCGGCCGACGTGGACATCTCCAGCTTGGAGCTGCAGTGAGTAGCTGCTAGCCGCCCCTGCTGAGCCGTACCCCAGGGTTGTCCCCGATTTTGCGGCCGGGTCTCTGTCTGTGAGACTATGTGCTAAAAATACTTAGAGGGGGCTGAACGACTCATTTGTCCAGATAAGCACATTGACTCACGTCTCACCACCCCCAGCCCACCCCTTCCTATTCGGTTTGATTCGTCCCGGTGTCAATAATGCAACGATTTATTTAAAAAAAACGGTGCGTGGAAATGCACTTATTGTATTTTCTGCTTGCGCTGCACCATGTGCGGATATTTATATCTGAAAGTCAAGCGAGGTTTTCATCTGCGGGAACACGTGTCTTCCGATGATACAGAAAAGGCATGACCTGCTGTCGGCGTAATTTCATTTATTAAATTTCAATTTGGTTACGTTAGCAGGTCGCAGGCTGCAACTTGCAGCAAGCAGTTTAAGGTTCATAATGCCTTCCATGTAATAATTAAATACTGTCAATGTAGTCTGGTTCGGTGTGTGAACTGTAAAGCAAATCTGCATAATTTAATTATGTCACGTATGTTCTGAATAATATATCAAAGATAGAAATGGAATGGGAAGAGGCATTTTGCACTGTTCTTAACAGGAACGAGTAATGCTCTCATCTGAAAGAACTGTCATACAGTGCTATCCTCAGGATTGTTGTGACTTGTGCTTATTCTGCTTGTTAATGATACAAGGCTAGTCTGCGTGCTCTGCAGATGTACTGAATTTTGTTCATTTTCAGGCGCGATGCAGATTTATTTTTTTAAAGCTTTGTGGAAATCATGACTGTATCCAATGACGTCCTGCAATGATTGTAAGTGATAGGTATAAATAAATTGATATATTTCTGCATTCACGAATGTTTCTATGTGAAAATTGTGTGGTGGAAAGAAAAACTGCTTATTCTCAATAAAACCTACATGCATAAAAGTGAATAGATTAAGGGAACGGTTGTGTAAGTGAATTTCTGTACCATTTTATCAGTTCCTATTCATATAACATTTTAAAACATTATATAATCATATTTCATATAAATAACACGTTTTCTCCCGATTAATCAATCGACTATTTTGCCGATTTCTCGATTAATCTAAACGATTAATTTTCTTCCTAAAAATAAAATTGAAATTCCAATATTGTGTGATTTGAAGTACTCATAATTATGTAGTGATATTAAAGGATTTTTAAATTAAAACGGACTGAAGCATTTTATAAATCAAAAATAATTTTATAATAATAAAAAAAAACTGCGTCGAAAACATTTTCAGCATCGACGTCATTGACTAATCGCTGCAGCCCTACATATAAACATAAAAAAACAAACTTTAGTATTGATTGTATTTAGGCATGTTACAATTATTACATGATCCCGAAATTTTGCCTAATCGCAAGAATCGTCTCCATTTTTATAAAAATAGCTGGATGAGACGTATTTCTATCACTATTTCCACGTCGTTTGTAATGTTTGACTGGCGTTCGTTTAATAACATTATCTGGTTGTGCTTCTGAACCGATCTGTACCACCTGTCCTTTAATTCTACCTCGCACGTCTGCACATGCTCATGCGCAGCATCACGCTTAACGGCAAATTTTACCACAGTGCCCGATGTGTACGAAATTGCTACACAACATTTTCACGACCCAACCTGATACCATTAATGTTTTTTTTTCCACTACATCAGTTTCACTTTACAGGCTGCTTGAGAGCAATCTCCGCCGGCTCAAAATGGGATATTCAGCGAGATATTCCGATTTTTTATTCGTTGTGTTCTCTTGGGGTGGCATGGTGGTGCAGTGGTTAGCACTGTTGTCTCACACTTCTGGGACCCGGGTTCGAGTCTCTGCCTGGGTTACATGTGTGTGGAGTTTGCATGTTCTCCCCGTGGGGTTTCTTCCGGGTACTCTGGTTTCACCCCACAGTTCAAAGATGTGCTGAGGCTGATTGGAATTCCTAAATTGCCCATAGGTGTGAATGGTGTGTGAGTGTGCCCTGTGATAGGCTGGTCCCCTGTCCAGGGTTGTTCCCTGCCTCGTGCCCATTGCTTCCGGGATAGGCTCCGGCGACCCAGTAGGATAAGCAGATTAGAAAATGGATGGATTTGCTCGCTCCCTGATGACTGCTACTATTATGCTGCAGCAAAGTCAGTGTATTATGCCAATAGGACAAAGAAATTGAGACATGTATGCTATTCTGTCCATTTTCTTCTGATCCTACTGATTTGGAGTGATATGACTATGTATAAAACAAACACAAAATACGCCAAATTTAATATTTCATTTTAGAGTGAACCAAGGCTATATGTATTCCGAAATATCATGTTGTTGGATAGCAGCAATTTCAACTGATGGAAGTATAAACTATCATTTCAGATATGGGATATTTAGGTAATAGTGTTGATCCAAAAACTGGAAATAGACCTAAAAGGGCAGTTCACTCCAAAACTGAAAAAGATGTTTTAGTTGGACTTTAGTGGTATCTATCCATCTAGGTTGTTCTGCTGGGAGTTGCATAGTGGTTGGAGATATTGACCATTGAAATGTTGGGCTTCTCTCAAATATAATAGGTGATTAAAGTGCCAGAAAGATACATTTTTACTAAATCGAACAGCAGTGTCTGTTACCAGACATCATGACCCAGTACCGAACTCAACACACCAATCATATCACTGCAAAGAAGTTATGAGCGCCCCGGCAATTTCATGGTGCACAGTGATACAATTGTTATGCAGAATAAAATTTCTATTGTTCAGTTTATGTCTGGGGTAAAAGGCTAACTTTGAGGATGGTGATTTTATCATTTTCCTGGCTCTTTAAGAGCTTTTTAGTCAAGTAAAAACATCTTGTTTAGATTTTTTTTAACTGTAGCAATTTCCAGTGATTTATGATGTTTTAAGCTTTCTGTTTGTTCAGTCTGTTTTACCATCCATTTGCTCGCCATAAATATACCCCTGGTTGCTGGCATGGCATTAAAAGTCAACGTAGTTAACTAACTATGAGGGTAATGTCTTGTAAGTAGGCCAGGACTACAAGCATGGGCATCATTAGGTCTGATCACAGCCCCGAGTATTTTAGCCGCAATGCCAATCTTCCTTAAAAAACAGTCAAGCCCCAGCTAAACTTGACTAAGCCCCTGCTCTTTTCAATAGCTTGGTTTCGCAGTACACAGGCGTGCTGAATGCAGCCATGCATGTTGTGCATTTGTTTTAATCTTGTTAAAATATGATGGCATTAAATGTTATGTAAATAAAGTTTTAATGGATGATGGTGTTGTTAGAATTTTTTATCATATAACATTGCTATTTTATTCTCCCCTAGTAATGTAATTAATCTGATGTGCTGGCATTTCTTTCTTTATGTCAAAGTCAGGTAAAGGATAAAGTAAATTAAAAAAAAATGGAAAATATGACAGGCTGTTTTCTTGCATGTGGATTTATAAAAGCACATCTCCTTCAGCAGCCATACTCCATCATTTATAGCTGACATGAAAAAAAGTGTATTGCACCTGTAGTCTGGCTTTTGAAATACACCCGTGATCTGCTTCTCAGAATTAGATAATCATGGTGAATTTTTCTGGTTTACTGGCTGTTTTTGTTCTTGTATTGAGCTGTTGTCTAGGGATGGAAGTACACTGGTGCAGGGGTACACTGTTGGATAACTTCATTAGAAATTCAGTTTATGAATTATTCTTTTGTGGAACTATGAAATTACAGCCTCATTTTGCATTAGGATTTGTTTTTCTTCCCAGATGGGGAAAACTGAATTTGATATTTTATCACCTACAGTTGAACTGGTCAGGACAGAGCACACACACACAAGTCTGCAAACCGTAATCAGTTTGGCAACACTGATTAACCCTTGCAGTGTAGCCGAGGTTGTGTGTTTCAGCTTATGTGTATGGTGGCCATTGGCATATTATGTGTGTTTTTCATGGTCACTTTAGTTAATGAATAGCTAATACTGGATATTGAAAATGGATGGAAAATATCAAGTAATACGCTTGTTATTTGAAAACTACATGCTTATATTAGTATCCTTTAGGCTGTGAATTATAGTGTATGTGATGTTTGTTCTATGTGGGGTATTTATGGCAGTTACCATGTGTATGTGAATTTGTATAAATGTATATTAGACAGCTCTATGGAATGTTATAAAAAATACAACTCGGCAAGTTAAGGTAGAATTTTTTTCAGTCAATCACCAATCGAAACACCTGACAAAAACCAAAAAATCTTGGGAAACTGTGATTATATGCTGGTTGTGCTCTGGAGTGGAAATTTGAAATGGTGACAACACAGGTATTTAAACTGACAGCAGGGTATAGAAAATGCTGTCTGAAAATTTTGCGAGAGATGGTATTTAAGTAGAAGCTATGTATCTTTTTTCTTCTTTACATGTCCATAAATTTAATTTACAAAAGACAAAAGTGTGTATTTTTATTCTGTTCTAGCCTATTTTTTATTTCCCCTAATTTTACTTTACTAGGTTGAATATTATGTGCAATCGGGCCTTAAATAATCAGGGTGCTGTGGTGATGCTTTAGGTAGACTGTGTATGAATTTGGTTGGGCTGATATTGGGCTTTAATCCGGCTGCATGTGTTTACTTGTTTTTTGTTGCTGCTGAATAGAATACTAATTATGAGTGTAGCAGTTTAGTCTACAGGGCAATGCATACATAAATTTTTAAGGGAAAGCTGGGTGGGATTTCCAGGATGTTCAAATTCCATATGTTAATAGGCATTTTTATTTCTGTACTTGTTTTCAGGCCCCAGAGTTCCAACAGCGTAGACGAAGTTCATATTCTCACAATTCACAGGCATCCTGCTGCAACCAGGACTCCTTCACCTCCTCTGCTTCATCTTTCTCAAAGTCCTCCTGACCTTCAGCCTGCTGTCCTATTTTCACCATCTATACCCATACCACTCGTTCCCACCAATCAGGCATCGCCTTACTCAGAAACTTCACCCACATCTGGCTCTCATCCTGCTACTGCACTCTCCTCCTCCATACCCATACCACAAACTAAGCAACCGATACCATCCTCAGGAACTCCACCCTCTCCTGAGTTTTATCCCTCTGCTCCTCTCTTCCCATCCAGACCCATATTACAGATCCCAATCAAAAGGCTAAATCCAGTCTCAAAAACTCCACCCATACCTGATCTTCATCCTCCTGCTACAGTCTCCCCATCTATACCTACACCACAAACCCCAACCAAACAGCTGAATCAAGTCTCAAAATCTCCACCTATACCTGATCTTCATCCTCTTGCTACAGTTTCCCCATCTATACCTGCACCACAAACCCCAACCAAACAGCTGAATCAAGCCTCAAAATCTCCACCCATACCTGATCTTCATCCTCCTGCTACAGTTTCCCCATCTATACCTACACCCCAAACCCCAACCATACAGCTGAATGAAGCCTCAAAATCTCCACCCATACCTGATCTTCATCCTCCTGCTACAGTTTACCCATCTATACCTGCACCACAAACCCCAACCATACAGCTGAATGAAGCCTCACAAACTCCACCCATACCTGATCTTCATCCTCTTGCTACAGTCTCCCCATCTATACCTGCACCACAAACCCCAACCATACAGCTGAATCAAGCCTTAAACACCCCACCCACACCTGACTTTTTTCCTTCCGTTATGGTCTCTCCATCTATACCCACACCACAAATTTCAGCCGAACAGCTGAATCAACCTTCAGAAACTCCTCTTTCTCTTGACCTTCATCCTGCTGCTCCACTTTTCCCATCCACTCCCACACTACGGGCCCCAACCAGACCGCCAACAGCCCCATCGGAAACCCCACCCTCTTTAGACCTTCAGCCCATTTCCCCACTCTGCCCATCTACACCTGTATTAAGGATCCCAAGCACACAGCCGCCACCTTCATCAGAAGCTCCACCCACTTCTGATAGCCCTTCTTTGTGTGTGCTTCCTGATCAGTTCACTATCCCTCCCACACCATCTGTCACCTCAGCCAAAACCCCCCCATCCCAGGCCCTCAGCCCTCCACCGCCTGAATACACTCCACCTCCTCCAGAGCTCCTGGGATCAGATGATGAGGAGCAGGAAGACCCTACTGATTACTGCAGAGGTATACTAGTCTTATTTTTAATGTATCAAATCAGAGATCTTTGTATATAGGGGAAATTGGTCATAACTAAGTAATATAGTATTTTTGTTTCTTTATGGATTGTATTGTATTGTATTCAGTTTTCACTAAATGCTGAATTTGCTTCACTTTTTGCAGTTACTACGGAAGTCTTGAAAACGTTTCAATTTTAAAATTGAGTACTTACAGTGCTAATTGAATCATTCCAAGTTATTACCTTTGAAAACTGGCTGGACGTGTAATGATTTTAAATTAAAGATGCAACAGCATTCAGTCCCCAATAATAATTCAGTTGTGACACTTTAATTCTTGATGTAGTTTTGTTCAGCAGAAGAAATGATGTATATTACCAAGGACATTAAGTCATTTGGGAGTAGAAATTACTAACACTTGAAAAATACGAATTATTATCAAATTTAATCAATGTTTTTTTTTTTGAGAGTCTATAGTAGGAAAAACTCTAATAGTACTGATATTTCTATGAAGAGTCATTCTATATCAAATCTCCCATTCTTAGAAAAATTTGCCAGGTTGCCCTCTCAGATTCCCCAGAAAAAATTAATAGGTGCTCCTTTACCAAACTTTGGAAAAATCCCAAAATATTAGGTCTGTATCTGCAATAGTTTTGAAACTACGGCCCTTTGAAATTATAATAACTTTTATGCATTTTGCGGAACGAGTCACACTTTTGGTCACACTTCTGACATTCATAGCTCCTTTGATATGACATGTGCAGCTTTGAAACTGTATGACTCAGGCTAACTTCTCCATTAGAATTCAAAAAATGTAATCAGATCAGCTATATCTTATGTACATTTCCTTCTACAAAGCTCTGAAAATGGCAGAAAAATCCATCTGATGCCCCCTTTGAGAGCTTCTCACTCAAACATTATAGCAGTACCTCTGAGAGGGTAATGTGGGACCCTCTGGGTGATTTAATATGGAATGACCCTGAAGTGTTCTTTTGCCAAAAATCCAGAATAGCTGTCTTATGTGCTTCTTTCCATTTTATCATTTATTTAAACTTTCTTAAAAACATGGACAAATTAGCAAATGTACTTTTCTGGTGATTTACATTATACTGCTATAGATTTTCTTTTTATTTAATTTTTAGTTTTATTTTGTTGTGTATGTACTACACTTTAATGGAGAATGTATTCACAAGAATTATGTAATTTGAAAGCAATATTGAAATGTCGGCATGAGACAGAGAAGTATGACTACTGCGGAAACTGAGGGTGTAATTTTATTTGCACTTAGTGCTGGTTTTTGTTTCAGTTCTCCTTGAAATCACTTAAACTTGACAGGCCTTTGGATGACTTTGGATGGCGATTCAGGTTATATTAAACAAAATTCAGTTCAGAAATAGAAATGCTTTTCTAGAGACATTTTATTTTACCATTTGTGAATACTAGTGAAGACTTCCTGTAAGGTGAATGTCACAGTGCTTTCAGGGAATCAAATGGCTGCCTCAAGGTCCATCTGATATGTTGATTGTTTCATTATCCGGAATGATTAGTGCAGTTTACACCATGTTTCCACTGAAGGAATCAAGCTGTTGTTTTGTTTTTGTTGTTGTATTTTTTTAATTAATTCCTAGTGGATAGAAATCTTTTCCTGAAACAGCCATATTTGATAATATCTTTGATATCATTTCTGTATTTACTATTTTTAATTAGTTTTAGAATGTATGTTTAATTAGTTTTAGAATATATGAATAATTATTTGGTAATTATTTGGTTTGTTATAGCCTATATGATTTTGCATAGCAGTGAATGGTAATGTCTGGTAATGTCCTGGATAGTGGTCAGTGCCTGATCACTTGCCTGTGTATATTTCAGGTGGGTATTATCCAGTGAAGATAGGAGACCTGTTCAATGGGCGGTACCATGTTGTCAGGAAGCTGGGCTGGGGACACTTCTCCACTGTCTGGCTGTGCTGGGACCTCCAGTAAGTAGTGTTGGTCAAGTGTTGATTTTTTAATGACTTGACTATCATGGGTATGTGTCCTTTCTTTTTAGTGTAGTGTTGCTCAGGCCAGTCCTTGGGGACAGCCAGACAGTCGACATTTTTGCTCCCCCCCCCCCCCCCAGCGAAACTGAAGCAATCAATCATTAACACCAAATATCCGGTACAGGTGTTTTGGGAACTGGGATGGAGCAAAAATGTGAACTGCCTGCTGTCCCAAGGGTTGGGTTGGGAAACACTGTTCTAGTATGCTGGGTTGGATTGAGGCTGCCTTTCTACTGTCCTGTCTAATCAGTGAGTGAAGCAACGTAGGACTGATGTGTGTGTGTGTGTGTGCATGCAGGAGGAAGCGATTTGTGGCCCTCAAGATTGTGAAAAGTGCTCAGCATTACACGGAAACAGCTCTGGATGAGATCAAGCTGCTGAAATGTGTAAGTGCCCCCCCCCCCCACACACACACACACCTTATCCTGCCTGTTACCTGAACTGTTACGTGATTTGGGGGTGAAGTACCAGCATCACTGGGCTTGAACAGAGTTGTCGTGAACAAGTAACAAGACACGTCGTAAGCCAAAGCGACAAGACCCGTATACCGCCAGTGTAACCCGCTGGCTTACCCACCCAAAAGTGACACATGAACAAGGGGAAAATAAAGGCAAAAGGAAAATGCATCCCCTTCCTATAGCCCGAAAGAGGCACACAGAACAAACACGAAAGCAGAAATACATGCAAAAATACAGAGGCGAAGAACCATGGTAAAACATGGGCTCCAGCATCAGGGACTTGCCTCACACTGATATTACTGACTAAACGCAGGCATGGGCCAGGGTCTGTTTTTAGGCATCTACTGTGTTTATTTTCACATTAACAAAAAGATGACATTAAACGCAGTGTTCCAACCATCTTGATTCCAGCAGGAAATTTTATCCCACTTACAGAAGAAGCAGTTGCTTACTGCGATGTCTTTTAACATCTTTATGCATTGGTGCTTATGGGTGATAGATGTGCTGCTTTCTCAGAACATGTAAGATGGGAAGGTTGCAGAAACATGAACAGGAGTTAAAAGGGGGGAAATAAACACAGGAGAGCCACGTCTCTGTGCTTTAAAGATGCCGGCTCGGAGAAAATGAATAAAAGAGTCTTTGAAGGGGTGAATGCAGAGAAACAGGGCCGGGTTCCTCCAGTCTTAGTCAGGCCCAGCCTGCTTCAGGTTGTACTGGAAACTGTTCTGAATTCCCAGATTTTACACTCTTTACAAGGAACATCCCAACGATGCACGTGTGCCTTAGTGGAATTTCCCATGATTCTCTGTGGGCTTGTCAGGCTGTGAGTGTCTGTTGTCAAGTAACAAACACTCACTTTTTGAGAAGTAAAAAAAGATTTCATTTTGAAATACTTCTTTTCTGGGGCACGCTTACAAAGTCATTACTTATTTAGCTGCAGTATAGGTGGAATACCTGAAATATGAGTAATTAATATCTAGAAACACAGGATGCCAGTTTACAGGTTAAAACTATAAGTCATGGATTCAGGTGGGAAATAAGGAGGATATCAATTTTATTTATATAAATGATTCTATGGAACAGAGTAATTTTGATTGCTGATTTTATAGTATTCATTGAGCAATTTTTATGTTATACTTTGGATCAAGTCTAGTTGTTATAAACATATCTGAGTTGAAGATATGTCTCTTTTTGCCAAAATATATTCTGCATTTTTTCCATGTCACTCCCTTCAGGTGCGAGACAGCGACCCCACTGACCCTAAACGAGAGACTATAGTACAGCTGATTGATGACTTCAAGATATCTGGCATTCACGGTGTCCGTATCCTTTACCACATCGGTCTGTGCCCATCCCCATCTTTTGTCCATTTTTTTAAACAGTCTCGTGTAAATGACCCTAGGTGTCCTTAACGGCTTTCTGTGCCAGACGTCTGCATGGTTCTGGAGGTTCTTGGCCACCAATTACTGAAATGGATCATCAAGTCCAACTACATGGGCTTGCCCCTGGTCTGCGTGAAGAGCGTACTCCGCCAGGTGAGGCCTCGCTCTGACCTTCCCTGTCTAAGCTTTGCACGGAAGACTCCCTCCTCCTGTTTAATTTCCCTTTTTCTTTCCCTCCCTGTGCTTTTCCACAGGTCCTGCAGGGTTTGGACTACCTCCACACCAAATGCAAGATTATCCACACAGACATCAAGCCAGAGAACATCCTACTAGAAGTGGATGAGGTGTATGTCCGGAGGCTTGCCGCCGAGGCCACCATCTGGCAGCAGGCCGGAGTGCCACCCCCCTCTGGCTCCTCTGGCAAGTGGCTTTCTGGAGCTGCTAAGGCTTTCATACCCTTTAGCTGGACGACACCCAGTATCCATCCAGAAAAATGGACCTCAGGGGCAGGTGCCGAACACAGTGATGCCCGGTTTTGGGCATACGCATTCGTGGGGAGCTGGTGTAGCAGATGCTTTGCAGCCCACCCTGGTGGGGGGTCTTAGTAAGCGCAGCCTCAGAAAAATGTGGGGTTAATCGCCGCAAAATGTTGTAAAGGAACATGGTGTCTAATTCAGTGTGTGTGTGGTATGAAGCTGCCCTTGCTGAAATGCACCGAAGGCAGTATATTTTAGGTTTAAAATAAGGCACATTTGTGTTATTTTACTGGTTTGGTTTGCAAATATGTACTGCCCTGTAGGGCTGCAATGATTTTTTGAGATTCCGAGTATTTTGATATTCAGTTATTCTGTCAGAATATTGAATTATTAATTCATATACTTCCATGTAAGAGTAACAAGGTTTAAGGAGTGCCAAATTTGTTAAATGAATATATACGACTCAGAACGGAGAATTTTAACTTCCAAATAACAAATGCTTCTGATTTTTACATTGAACTCTTTATTACAATGCAGGAATGTCAGCTTATTCATATGATCTTGGCTTAGGCTAGCTCATTTTATCAATACCTGTAGCTGGAAATAAACATGGTAATCATGTGTTTGAGAGGGTAACATTTAAGTAAGAATTTCACTGCACTTGATACCTGTAACAATAGAACTGTTGAATTTAAACCTTGTCTAGTACAAGTTGGCTAAAGGTATAGGGTATAGGGCCAAGTGATTCCATTGCAAAAATCAATGTCAGTTAAATCATTTGGCAACATTTAGAACTCATTCGTTTGTCATCTCTTAAAGAAATCAACAATTTTCTGCAACAATTATTGCAGAAAAGGTTACTTTTCAAGACAAAACATTATTGTTGAAAATGAGCTCCTCTTGTGCCAAATGTAACAAACTGGGAAGTGAACATTATGTTACCTTTGTGCTCCACTGGGATGTTCCCCTTTCAAACGCTCTTTCATGTACGCCGTGCTGTTGTGCCGTAATGCACACAAACCATCCCCCACTCCTGTGGAAAAAATGCCAGGCTGCTCACTATTTTCGGCTTGATTTTCTTCTCTGTTCTTTTTTCCCTCAGTTTTAATCGGCATGTTGCAAATTCTTGCTGTTCCCACTTTGCTTTAAAAATACAGACTATATATTTTCCCATTTACGAAAGTGTCCAAATCACTGTTACACATCATTCAATTTCATGTTTTTAATTCATTTTCACTTTCAGATTTATCGCAGTTATTGAATATTTGTTGCAGCCCTACAGCCCTGTTGAGAGCAGGGTCAAAATTACAACAAATGTGTTTTTAAAAAATGCATGTGATTTTAGCAAAGAGGAGACCTTGTATGTGTGCATTCTTGACCTAACTGCATTATATCTATCAGAACAGAAAGCCCTTATTTTGCAGACTTGTACATTTTAGCAAACTGCTTAAGGCTGTATGACCAGCTCCTGTACTTTTCAAATATCATGCTACTCCTTTATCAGTTGTTACTGTCTGTTATCAGTTGCATTCTTACTTTTAATCTCTCTTGTGAATTCTGGTCATCCTATTTCTGCACTGTCTACTGCTCCTAATTTCATTTCTCCTTTTTTGTAATCGTTCCACTTTTCCTTCTGTTTTGATGGCAGTTAGCACCGCCCCCAGGGAGAAACAGGTATGTGGAGAAGCTTGCATGGCAGAAAGGGCTAATAATGTCATTTTTGCTGAACAGAAATGAATCCTTTTTGTTATGCTTGATGGTTAAGATGGAAAGATGAATTTGGGTCTCCCTGTCTGGCATGCGATTAACCTGGTGTGATTTTATTTATTTATTTATTTATGGGTGCAAACGGACTATAACATGGGAGAACTCAGTGTTCACACATCAGCATGAAAATGTGTGAAGTAATGTCTGTCAGACTGTATGCTCCTAATAATATCCTCTATCATTACCTGACTTGGGGAGAGCCTATTTGCGAAAGTGGAAATGCGTTGCTCTAGTTAAGGACATAAACAAAAACTGAAAACTTGGATTGTATCCTGGATTATATGGAGGAAATCGGCTAGGATTTATGTCCCTGGGAATTTAGTCTGAAGGAGTCAGACTCGTCATATTGTGAAAATGGTGGCTATTGCAGCTTGTTATTTTGTTTTTGTAACAACTTTCGCAGAACAACCTGGCCTGTCCTAGAATAATATTTTTTTAATGAAGCAGCAGCAGTGAGGGATGCCAGTATATTTGTATTGGACAGTGTCTGTAATTTCTGTTACAGTGAGGCGTCTTTACACTATGCAAAGCTGTTATATTAGCTGCATGTAATGAAGCTCAGATGCTCCAGAATATTACTAATGCATCTTTGCAGACGTCCTTTTCCTTAGTGAAGCAAAGCCTGACTTTGTAGCTCCTTTTTGTCATTTCGTGGTGTCAGCAAAAGTCTGTCATACCTCAGAGAACAGCGTGAAATGTTGTTTGTAGCTTCAAGGTGAAAAAAGGTGAAAATTAAAAAAAAGCATAGTATGCCATATTGAAAGTAATGTCAGATGCACATCTCCAAAAGTGATAACTTTAAGTGACTGTAGGTTTAGTTCTCCCAGTGAATTGTGTACATACTGACAAAATGCACAGTGCTGTAAGGAGTATATAGTTAATTCTGCACAATCAGGGCAGAATTGTCTGCTTGAGTATAGAGCAGCTGAGCCTGACAGACCACATGGCTGCCTGATCTGTTCACATGACCTCATCATACCCAAGATACAGCTTTTCTCATAAGGTTCATATCACTGGAGGTCACCTGGTCAGCTCTGAGAGACTGTGTGGTGGCTGCCAGTGCAGCTTTCATGCTTTATTGAAGGTCGCGTTCTAGAATACCTGTGGAGCAGGAAGTGCGGCTGGGAGTTGCATTAAATGTAGCCAGTTATTGGGCAGTGGTCCTGTATTTATTAAATGTAGTGTGAGTATCATTTATGAAGTTGGCATGAAAACTCAACATGAATTACACAAAAAACACTGATTATTTTTTGCATAATTAACAGGTAATAATTTCTAAAGAAATCACTGGGCATCAGAATTTTGCTTGTGGTAATGTAAATTTACTCTCCTGTGCTAAAGATTCCTTGGACTGTAAACAACTTTATTTTTTGGCCTTAGTTGTTCATTTTTCATTAGAATGCCTGCTGCATGGATTTTTTTATGCTAGATTACAGAAGATCAACCACTGCGCTTCACACTTTTAGATAACTCTACATGACTTATAAAACCCAAGGCAGCACTCACATCTCCCTCATCAGACACCAATGTTATTCACACCAGAAGCTCTTCCGGTTACACTGGCCTGGTCTTCCTTTGTGTGGATTAATGGTGCACGTCTTTATAATCGGTGTTTATATAAAACCTCTAATGTGTGCTTTGCTCTATATAAATGTGTGATCTTGGCTGCCGGTGTTAAGTATTGATTTTCTGGCAGCTATGCTCATGGTTTTTGACTATCAGAAATTGGACAGCTATGGAGATGGGGAATCGATGCTGCCACCTATTGGGCACAGAAGTGCAGATGAACAGGAACTCTGCTATGGATGCATAATCCTGATGATTTCCTCTGGGTTTCCCTGGCTGACCCTGACGCCTCTGTGTTCAGACAGGCAAGATCTCTAAGAACAAGAAGAAGAAGCTGAAGCGCAAGGAAAAGAAGCAGCAGAAGCTGCTGGAGGAGAGGCTGCTGGACCTTCAGAGGATGGAGGAGCTGGCTGGCACGTCGCCCCCTTGGGGACGGGGGGTGGCACCGCAGGAGGGCACTGACTCCGACAGACAGGACACGCACGGTGAGTTACCAGCTCGTCAGGCAACTTCACCTCTTTTGTTTTAAACTCCAGCATCATTTCCACATTAATTAGAACTACTGTGTTAACAGTGTCCCCAGGCCCATTGTGTACGGAGAATGGGAATGGGAGCAGCTATGGCAGTGGGCCGGTTGTGGCTCCCAGTAAGGCCAGCCCGGAGTGGCTGACCTCTGGGGTGGGGGACATGCGCTTTTCCAGCCCCAGCTCCGGCCTGTCTGGCTCCATCCTGTCCCGTACCTCAGAGTCGGCCCTCTCCACACTGTCAGGATACTCCACCGAGAGAGACAGCCATCGCTCGCTGCTCTCCCCACACAGTCAGTCCGCCCCCCGCCTGTCTGTCCCTTCACCTTCGGTTATGCGGTCAGACCCGTGTATAACGATTAATCATGTGCTGATGAGTGTGGTCTCTTCTGCCAGTGTTTAGTGCAGCTGATTTCCTGGTCAATCCTCTAGAGCCACAGAACGCGGATAAGATCCGCATCAAGATAGCTGACCTGGGCAACGCTTGCTGGGTGGTGAGTCATCACTCGTGACTATTCATATATATACTGTAATTAGAAAACTTTAAGCAGATCATTGATGGTTGAGAAGGGAGTGTCATGTTCAAATGAATTGTGATAATTTTCCTCTGTTCTGCAAGCACAAACATTTTACAGAGGACATCCAGACCCGACAGTACCGTTCTCTGGAGGTCTTGATCGGTGCAGAATATGGTCCCCCAGCTGACATATGGAGTACTGCCTGCATGGTGAGCTCAGAGAGAGGCCAGATTCCCCCGCATCTTCCATGCTGTATAAGCTCTGGCAGATGGGATCATGGATGCTCTTGACACACAGACTTTCTTAGAGCAGTGTTTCACAAGCCGGTCCTCAGGGACCCCAAGACAGTCCATGTCTTTGCTCCCTCCCAGCTCCCGGTAGGTGTTTGGCAGGGAGCTGGGAGGGAGCGAAAACATGGACTCTCTTGGGGTCCCTGAGGACCGGGTTGTGAAACACTGTTCTAAGAAAAGAAATGATCACCTTCACACTGAATGCTGTGCTTTTAAGTATTGTAAACACATAACTGGAGCTCGCCTTCTTCCCTTCATGTCGTCAGCTGTATTTATACTTACGTCTTCATGTATGAGCTCTAGGTGTTTTTGCCGGCTTATCAGTGAAGGTTGTGATGCTGGTAAAAGCAGTTAAATGGGAGTCTGGGGTGTTATTGCAGGCGTTTGAGCTGGCCACCGGGGACTACCTGTTCGAACCTCACTCAGGAGAAGACTACACCCGAGATGAAGGTATGAGCCTTTTTCATTGCGCTATCTGTCTGACCTGATTCTCTGCCAAAGTGGGATACTAAATTTCAGACTGGAGATTTGCATGTAACTCCAGTCTTCAAACATCAGTAAAGGAAGACGCTCCGTTCGTCAGATGAAGCATGAAGTTTTGTTTTTGCAAACAGTGCTTGCTAATGGAGATGCCTATATATTTAATGCTAGATGACAATGATTGATGAGTGAATAACAAAGCCACTAACTGCCCATCGTTGAATCCTTTTAACCATCTTTCGTATTCCCAGATCATATTGCCCACATAGTTGAGTTGCTAGGATCCATTCCACCCCATTTTGCCCTCTCCGGACGGTATTCCCGGGAATACTTCAATCGCAGAGGTAAGATAAAGAATTAACTTTCCTGTTGCTCACTGTTTTGCAGAGATTGCATTTGTAAAACATAGACAGTACTTTTTATAACTGCCTGCTTTTTCGGGGTGATGGAATAAGTAGCTTGTTGGGGGGGGTCATGCTCCTTAAATTGGTTATGTAAAACGGTGACAGTACTATAGCAGCATCCAGAGAAAGAACCAGCATTAATACCAGGTAAGAGGATTAGTCTGCGTAGGTAAAACGGCTAGTCACTGGCCCAGGGGACCAATCAGACCCCGGGGGAGGAGATGACTGACTGGCTGTCAGCAGGCTGAGATGGATTGCCTGAGCTCTGACACTTAAGGTCATTAGTAAATCACACACTGTACCACTTAAGCTGGGCTTCATGGACCTAATATGTTTTTGTATCAACTGCTATTCCCACAGCAAGTGTAATGTTGGCCTGATTACCAAATATTTACATGAGTCTGACACCTTAAATGCTACTCATGTCGGCTGAACAAACCTTTTTACAAATCCCAAAGATTAAGAAAAAAAAAATATCGTAACTTCTATGTCCAGAAATGTCGTGTTTATTTTAATTTCATGACGGGTGAATCATGTCCGTGCAAAGAGTGAACTGCTCCTAAGAAGAGCCCCCATGCTCTTACTCATTCTCCTGACAGGCCACCTGCGGCACATCTCCAGCCTGAAGCCATGGGGTCTGTTTGAGGTGCTGCTGGAGAAATACGAGTGGCCCCTGGAGCAGGCGGCCCAGTTCAGTGATTTCCTCCTCACCATGCTGGAGTTCATCCCTGAGAAGCGGGCTACTGCTGCCCAGTGTCTGCGGCACCCCTGGCTCAGCTCCTAGTCAGTGTGCCTCTGCTCTGCCACCTCACAAACAGCAGGCAGCAGACGGGGCCTCAGCCACCTCACAGACAGAGCGACGGGGCCTCAGCCACCTCACAGACAGAGGGAGACAGGATCTCAGCCACCTCACACACAGAGGGAGATGGGGCCTCAGCTTCCTCACACACAGAGCAATGGGGCCTCAGCCACCTCACAGAGGGAGACAGGGCCTCAGCTACCTCACACACAGAGGGAGACAGGGCCTCAGCTACCTCACACACAGAGCAATGGGGCCTCAGCCACCTCACACACAGAGAGAGAGGTAGACGAAGCCTCAGCCTCGTCACTACTGCTACCCACACACATACATATACACACAGGCATGATTCAAGGGTTGACGTTTGCTTCTGAAGTGAAATTGGTCACACGCCTGACCTCAAAATTAATTTTTCCCCTCTTTTTTTAAATCACAACATTCAGCAGTGTTACATCCTTTCGCCGTTTTAAGTTTTAATAATAGTGCCTTGATCTTTGTGAGTAAAATAGGTGTAGTCCAAAACAAAGAAATGCCTTTACTTTTGATACATGTTGCGAGTGACGTGGGGATGCATTGCAGTGGCCATGTGCTGTATGGAAGCAAAGCTAAGAAAACAACCTTAAAAACAACTTAATAAACATTTAAAAAGCAAAGTGTGGTGCATAAGCTGGGCTCAGGTCCCACTGTGGTCATGCAGCAGCATTACTGCGAAGGGGACTTCATGTGGAGTCTGACTGCAGCTCTCTGTTCTGATATGAAGCAGGTTAGCCAAAGAATAAAACTGTTTGGTTTCTTTAAAAATCAATAAATAGAAACTAGCTCGCTCCAGATTCCTCCAATGGAAAACAAGGCACTAAATGGTCAAACATTTATTTGTTGCCAGGTATGGGATTGAATAAATCATGGTACGTAACAATTCCATTTTGAAGAAACTCAACCCAGCATTCCCTGAAAGCATATGGGTCTAAGTTTTTAATAGAAAAAGAATAAATTCCATTTTTGAGACGAATGAAATAAACCTGTACAGCCCACATGTAGCCTGGTGCAGCATAGTATTAATTCAGTCTTTTATTAGCTGTGTGTCCAGCTCTCCCCCCTCCCTCCAAACTGTTCACTTCTTTCTCCGCACCACAGTCCAGCCGTCCTCAGCATCCTGGGAGGGTACTGTGCCAGCAGTCTGCTCCTGGGGGGGTGTAGTAGATGAGCTTCCTCCCTTTTCTTCTTCACACTCCATAGGCTGTCAATCATAGCGCAAGTTCAGTCACACTGAAAAATAGATGCTATGCTTCACTGAATTATCCATGCATCAGTCCATGACTGCTCACCCAGTACAGGGTAGCATTGGGCCTGGTGCCCATCCCAGGAAATATTGGGCTCAAACTTCACTATACGCTAATACACTATAAGGCAGTCATTTCTCAACCCTTACGACTATACATTGAAAATTATGTCATTTGGATTATCGATTAGCACTGCATCCTCATTCCTCCTGGACTCTGGGTTTGATTCTGGTTCTCTCCCGGTACCCTTCTCATACTCCAAAAAAATCATGCAATTTGATTAATTGTTTTCTTTATTACACTCAGCGCAGTGTTATTTAATGGGGTCTTTGGGGACCCCCGGACAGTTCATGTTTTTGCTCCTGGGTTTGGAAGGGAGCAAAAATGTTGCCAGTCTGGGGGTGTGCATATGCAGAACATACAGAGCGGGGGAGAATCAAACCCAGAGTCCCGAAGATACGAGGACACAGTATCAGCCACTAAATTACATCAATTGTGATGAATAATCTTTCTGCTAAAACAATTTAAGAAATACCTCTTCTGTTACTCTCTCATCTTCCTCACTCTCCTCTTCCTCTTCATCTGCTGGGAGCTGTGCAGGCGTAGCTTTAGCCCTCCCAGAACTTCTCCTCTGTACCATCTGGGCAATCTGACTTTTGACTTCTAAAAGCATCCCTTGTTCACATTGTTTGAATAGCTGGCAAATTTTTGAAGCCACCTAGTACAGAAACATGTTTAAAAATATTAAAAACATTAAATGAACAGTGGCCTGCTAAAGTACTGAACTCTCTATAAGATGATTGGAATTGCCTCATTCTGAGGGATAGTCAACATGAATTTAGGAGAGATAGATCCTGTTTAACTAATCTACTTGAGTTCTTTGAGGAAGCTACAAGAGAAATTGATGTCAAAAAGGCCTACGATGTTTTCTACTTAGATTTACAGAAGACCTTTGATGTTGTTCCCCACAAATGACCCCTGCTTAAGCTCAAAGCAACGGTGATTTTAGGGACTGCAGCAGCTTGGATTGAAAACTGGTTAACAGACAGGAAGCAGCGGGTAGGTATTAGAAGCACAATGTCACAGTGGGCCTGCGTTCATAGTGGGGTACCACAAGGTTCAATTTTAGGACCACCATTATTCCTAATTTACATTAATGGTATTGGCACCAATAATAACAGTAAACTGGTTAAATTTGCAGACGACACCAAGGTGGGTGGTGTAGTCGATGCTGAACTAGTGGCACAGAGGCTACAGCGGGATTTTGATTTAAGTAGTAACTGGGCTGATACCTGGCAGATGAAATTTAACACAGATAAATGTAAAGTAATCCATGCAGGGAGCAGAAATATAAAGTACAGATATTTTATGGGTTCCACTGAAATAAAGGTAGCTGATTATGAGAAAGACCTTGGTGTGTATTGATGCTTCCATGTCCCACTCCCGCCAGTGTGGGGAAGCAATAAAAAAGGCGAACAGAATGTTGGGTTATATCTCTAGGTGTGTGGAGTTTAAGTTAAGGGAGGTGATGCTAAGTTTATACAATTCCTTGGTAAGACCCCACCAAGAATATTGTGTTCAGGTGTGTTCACCATACCTTAAAAAGGACATTGCTGCCTTAGAAAGGGTTCAGCATAGGGCTACAAGAATGATTCTGGGTCTTAGAGGAATGAGGAGAATGAGGAGAGGTTAGCTGAGCTTATATACCTGGACATATATAAGATTCTAACTGGTCTGGATGCTGTACAATGCCAAATGGCTACTTCAATATTAGTTTGGATACCAACCCCCTGGGCTTGATAATATTACTTTAAGAGAAAGAATAAGCTTGCTTGCTAAAAGCAATGTGTGGATTGTGGTCAAAGTCCACCATCAGACCAAAACACCTTGTCTCATACATGTTTTCACATAGGAGCCTCCTATTCAAGCCAGCAGTTGGCCTCCGGTTGGCTTCCCTCTCCAGTCTCCTTTTTGTGTGGCTGCTGAGTCTTCAGGGATACCCTGGTTTACACAGCTGTAGTGCAGCTTCTACTTTCTCAGTATTGATCCACTGGAATACTGGGATGTCCAGCCTTTTGGACATTTGTTTGTGCCCTATTCTAAATCTATGACATTTCATTACATCATCTCTGAATTCCTTATAATGTTCTTTAGTCTTAATTATCACACTGACATTCTTTTCCTTAAAAGGTTTAGATTTGCTGACAAATAATTGATTTTCACTTTATAAATCTACAGCTAGAGAGTATGCAATAAAAACACTGTCAGGAAAAATGCATGAGTATTATCATTTGTAAATTAGGCAAATGAAATATCAGGGGTCCAATACTTTTGCAAGCCACTATATATATAAATAAATAAAAAACAATGATTATGCAATACTACAAAAATGACTATTCTGAACCTACCAAGAAAACATAAAAAAATAAACAAGCAAGTTTATAAATAAACGACATAATCATTAAATATAGCTTTTGATTTCATAAGTTACGCAAAAAACAAACCTGAGGCAAACTGCCATCGTCTACTACGGTGTCAAACTCGTTATTCATTAAGTCTGCCAGGAAGTCCTCTACTTCATATTGTTGCAAGTCATCTGCAAAAACAAGAAAAGCAGCCATGTATCTATAGCGTTGTTGCTTGTGATATGAGCGGGCCTGCAGTCGCCATATGTTTTCTTAAGAACAATTTATACTTCATTTTTCCGCGTGCGCTTTCCCAGATTTAGCCCAGATTTTTACGTTGACTACCCATGTGCAAGTTAATTGACTAGGCGTATCCAGTAGGCGGCATATATATAAACTTTGCCCTTCACTTTGCTCAGCTCAAAAAAAAAAAAAAAAATCAATAGCTATGGAAACCTCTTCTGATTGATATTTGTTCAAGATTAATGATATATGACTACGGAGCCCCTAAGAGGTCAGGGTGAGAAAATATTTTTTGAAACTGTTTTACACTCCCTCGCAATAGTTTTCTTTTACTAATAACTGTAGCTACTGTGTCCGTTTAAAGTACAAAACATAGAACTAATCGAATAATAAGTATAAATCTAAGCGATACGTACATGTCCAGTTAAGTGCGCTTTAACCAATAACCTATGGAGGACAATGCACACCGTGTAACGTTCATATATGTGTTTTATACGTATTTATTAATAATGGCATGGTGCCAGTTCACCACCAGTAACTGTAAACAAGACAACTGGGCTATTAAATGCGAAGTGCACAAAAAATATGTAGGTTTATCCTTGCCGTCAAGTTGCAGCAAATAGCAAGTGGGGAAGTGTAGTAGGATTGCAAAACTATTGCGAGGGAACGCAAAACTATTTCAAAAAATATTTTCCCACCCTGACCTCTTAAGGGCTCCGAATATTCCACCTATCTCTTGATTATTATTTATTTCTACGCAAAAACTACACTTTATTACATGAACAGAATAGTAGTCAATGAGAAACATGGCCAAGCAGAGGTAAATAGCAAATATTAAAGGTTTGTGAGACAAAACCGACATCAGTTAAGTAGTTTTACAAAAGAAAGTAATGTTTTTATTGTTTTAAAAACCCTAGAAGATTTGAAACTTCAGGCTATAAACCTGGTCATCCTGTTTTTGCGTAAGCTTCTTTCACACCTAGGAGATCTGCCCTCTGCTGGTCTGGAGGAATATCATTGCAGAACGCATGCGCTGACCACAACCATCCGCATCCACAATATCCACACACAAGCTGCCGCGCGGACGACTGGGGAGCGCACGAAAGCGTGAAGTAGGAACTAGGTTTTAGACATCATCTTTTAGAGCTAGAAGTACACCAGGGTCTCAGTCTTTTATAACAGACACAGACAGATGTACACTGATAATTACACACTTCTGTGTAAAAGAATGTAACATGTTTACACATCAATAAGGTAAATGGTAAGTATAGTAAACGTCCTTATAACAGTCCAGATTAATCAATCCTGCCCACTAGCCAAAATGCTTGCGTTTTATATTTTGATCAGTTCGTTTAAAATGATGCCCTGTATGGTGATCAGAAAAGATGCATTATTGCATTTAAAAATGTGTCAGAAAGGCACAAAACACGTTTACGCTGAGGAAATGCAATAGAAAGTGTACCATTTTGTTGGAAATACTGCTGAACAGCATCGACCATCCATTCCGCTTTCTGCTTGCTATACGCACCACCGAATCCATTGTCCACTGCTATCTACGGTGAAACAACAATCAACTAAGAATCATAATTATTCGTAAACAATTTAAATACACTCATTAAACTATTATTACAGTTCTTCTTACTATGAATTCTTACCATACCATTTTACTTAACAAGCAAATTATAAATTGCATTTACCTGAGATTGTAAACGATACCTTACAGCTAGTCTATTTACAAAAAAGCTTTTAAAAACCAAATGAGTATTTGGATATTAACCCTATTCCATAATTCTACACTTCAAGAAAATATAAACAATTCGTGTGTTGTTGACATTATACAGATAAGAAGCCGTTAGCTTAGGAGCTACTTTCCAGTCATTCTCGATAGGCAATTTACTAATACAAAATAGGTCATACTCTATGGATCATTTCTTTTTTCAGGAGTACAATCATAAACCTGAATCTTACTTGAAGTACTGGCCAAGTCTCCAAAACAGCTCTTAGTGCCTCCGTAAAAACATCACGTGTAGACGGCAAGGAGGCTTCCATTTTAAAAAATATAAAGGCTTGACTAATCAATCGAATGGATTTCGCTCAGGCAAACTAGCCAATAATGAAAACATCGATAACCATTTATGTCACCACGTATCTTCCCAATTCTTATTCAAGTATATATTTTAAAATCGAAATATGGCTATATATTGTAAGCTTATAAAATATTTGTGATAATGGTTTTAGGATAAGAACACAATCTCCCGGATCACAAATATAGCGTCATTGTGAGCGTGCTTGTACTGGACTATTCTAAAGTAGATTTGAGATGTACGCAAATATTTAATGGAAATTATGCATAGGAGCTGATCATGGTCCAATCCTGCATTTATTGAAGCATACAACATATTCTATAAATGAATGCTTTTTTTGGTTAGTCCTAATTCAGAATCGTACACCCTGTATAATTTGTAATAACGGGAAATAGCAAACCATTTAGAGAAAGTTTCTTCGTTTTTATTGAACAATATACTTTGAATACATTGAATAACATCTTCACATAGTTTATATATTCAAGAGTAATAAAAATTATGTTTTTATATTTCTTAATATAAGGACACAACACAGTAATCTACACATTGCAGCAACCTGACAGTAGTTGACCAGCTGATCTGAAAAACTGTAGGCAGCGTCCATCATTGAGCAAATTCTGGGAGACCTCATGCAAGCTTGCGGATAACTTTGGTATTACACTTTTGAAAAAAGCTAAGAACAGCCAGTGATAGAAAGCTGTTGTACAATACACATTTACTGGACATAAGATTATATATATGTATTTCGTAGCTTTTCCATAAATTACACTTAATTGTTCAACACAGAATTTCCAGTATTGTGTCTGTTCAACTTTTATTGAAATCCTGTAAATACAAATATTTTCAACATTTGTTTCAACTTCGAATGTTTATTGTATCAGACTGTGTTGTGACAATGATTCACTTTCAGAAATTACATGAGACACACAAAAGGCTTAATTTCCACTGTACAAACGCAACGCACAGGTTTCTTTCTAAACCGGCAGCAATAATAAGTTAGAGTCATACGGACTTTAGGCTGCTCGAGGGCGGATGAGCAGCTGCATCCACCAGGCGACAGCAGTTACAGCAGCTTACAAAGGAGTTGTTTTTTCTTACGTAAATTGATACAATTCATAAAGCAATTACGACTGAGGTTTGAGTAAGCCAATTGTATACATCGCTAACATAAAATATAGGTTTGATCCTGTATTTTGAGTATAAGGCACACCTATTATAATAATTTTTCACAGCAACTGATGTGCCCTATATATATCCAAAATGTTCTGTACCTTCAGTTTTTAATTACAATATATACCATAGTAAAAAATATGTTTGCCATTATCTGGTTATAATTAAAAATATGATGTGAATAACAGCTTGTTTTCAAGTTATGAAAGCATTTCACTTGAACAATAAATAGAAGTGTCTGGAATATCAAATGAAGATAATCCTAATGCAAATGGAAACTATTTATCCTCTATCTTCCCATAGTTAGTTGAAGACCAGCATAAAATAGATCTGAGCCCCATGAAATCAATTCATGTAAACAAGGAATGCATTTGCTTGTATGCCACTGACAGGGAATCCAGGCTTCTCTGACTGATGCCTGTAATCACTCCCAGCTTTCCTTAAACACAACCATTTGACATAATAGTTTATTATTGGATCATAGGGTGTCTACTAATTCCCACAACTCCCTCAACATGTCAGTTGGTGCATCTCTCTGATGTTGATCAGGTCTCTGAACAGACTCCCTTTTTAGTTCCAATTAACCCATACTTGCAATTTGCTTTCCTGGAACTGATGGGCAATCAGACAGGAAGTTTTGCACAACAGTGACCCCTAGAGTGTAGTTCTGAGTATCGAACTACAGCACCACCAAGGCCAGAGAGAAGCATCAGGGATGTGTCTGACTTTCCAAGCTCCAGATATGTCATTCCACTCTGGAGCAAGGAAGGAAAGAAGTTCATTTGCTGCAAAAAAGTACCTTTTGTATTATATTGCAGGTACAATGCAGTGAAATGAACCAACAGAAGCATTTTGCCAGAAAATAAAACAGCATTGTGATTATCCTCATTTACCTCCATTTGGGAAGAAAAAAAAAAGTCAGCAGTGCATCGGTAACACAAGATGGCCCAGTCCTAGACTGGTACAAACAGTGCGTATCCTGGAAGTCCAACATGAGTACAGTCAGAGTTAAAAGCCAGCCCTTTCCTTTCAAGTTGCTGTGCCTCCAACAGGAACATCTGGCTAAACATCTCACAGGCGTCTGCCAAATGTGCATTTACATATTGCTTTGCTAAGTTAACATTTATTCTTTGTCCCCCCCAATGGTTTTGCTATGGCTCCTAAGGTGTGGAAATGATATTGCGTGCGTTTAGGGTTATGCAGTAGCCATGCTGCATACTCATGCCTGCTGTCCCTCCCTTTCTGCCTCTCTTGCTCAGTATGAAGAGGCAGCTGGAGAGCAGTCAGCTGCACAGCAGAGATGTTACTGTCCACTTGCCTTTATCTCACTCCAATTTAAAATCCCTTCAGTAAAAAGTAAAATGCATAAGCAATGCAAAACGTGTGAATCGCTTCACTTTAGATGATTATATGAACTGGCCATTTATAAAACTATTCAAAGGAACAACACAAGTAAAAAGATAATTATAAACTTTAACAATGTAGCCTATTCATATTTATCATCAGAAGCATTTTACAAGCTTGTGTCACAGGCTCTAAACAGTCTTTTACAGAGTGAAAACATATAAAGTAATACCAAAATATCAGGATCTATAAAACAAGAGTAATCGGGTGGTAAAATCGGCCTTCAGCTTTGTTGATCCCCGTCTCCTGTATATACTCATACTCACCTAAAAACACAGACCTACAGAGCTCAGTTCATCCCCTATAAACACAGAACTCTCTCATACGGTTTAATTCAGTTATTGCATCATGAAACATGAGGCCATTTCACAGCCACAAACAGCCATTTTTGCCCTCGCACAGTGACCTCCGGAATCCTAAGGTGTTCCGAAATGAAAGGGCCACTGTTGCCTTTATCCGAAGAAAATAACAACAAATGGAACAAAATTACCGACACTGGTTATGAATCCTGTGGTGAAACATTTTCTCCTTAAAAGAAGATCATAACAGTATCACTGTCAACGATAACAAAACGATACTTTATACTTCCACTGTAACATGGATACGAGGTCCGTTTGCTGCACAATTTCCTGCTGAGCTTTCGCTGGGGCGGATTCTCCGCACTGCAGATTCCCCCAGTCCCCCCCACCCTTCAGAAAACGACACCTGCTGTTCATCACGTGGGTAAAATCTGCAGCATCTCTGACAGGGTGGCTCACAGCTGGACAGCCCAGGTCCAATTCAGAGAAAGATCAGCCGACATGCATTTGAAACCCAATCAGCTAACAGGACTGTCATCTCTGCCAGCACAGGGTCCTTCCCATCTAAATATTGTTTTTAGGTTAACACAGAATTACAGTCCGGGGTCACCTAATGGTGATGTGATATATTAGGGCCAATATTATCGTAACAGTCTGAGTGTGAGACAAAAATTATTTTGTTATGGAATATATTGCTAATTATTGGGGTCTGTGTCTTGGGATATAATTTCAGACATGAATGTTAAAAATGTATGCTTTTGTAAGGGCAGTCAAAACAGTAACAATTCCTCAGGAGGAAAAAAATGTATATTAAGCCCGATTTTCAGAAGGTGTGAGTGACCTGGCATCTCAGTTCATATCCTGAGTATTTTCCACAGTTCTGTCCCCCCCCCCCTCCATGGCACAAAAATACCTTAACTGCCTCCGCACTCCCTCTAAGGGCATGAATATGGTGCACGTGTTGGCATGGGGTGCAGCTCAATGGGAGCCATGTGATCTCATGCACTGAAATGTGGCCGCCTGAAAGTATTCCAGAGTAAGCAATACACCGGCACCCGTGTGCCTCTCCGGCAAGGTCTGCAAGGAGGGTAACCATGTATGGGTTTACCACTCCAAAAGAGAGGGGGGGGGGAGGTCTGTGCTTAATCAGGACTACAGACAAAGAAGAAGAAACTCACGTCTCTCAGATGAGCATATAAGATGGCATACAAGTCGAGTACATGCCAATCACAACAATAAACATACTAAAGGAGAGAACGAGGAGGCTATGCCAAAACCCTGCAATGGAACAGAATATTGCCGTCGTTACAAACTCTACCTATGGCTTGAGTGGGGATGAGTAGAAATAGCATTCCAAATAGAAGGGACATAGGAAGACCGAAGTGAGGAGTCTACAGTACTAGCATGACGTGACTTCACCACGTTTTCCTCCACGTTTAACACTGATACACAGAACACTGTCACCATCCTTCCGTGTTTTCACCACACGGCCTGTGTGGTTGCTTCATTTGCGTTTTCACGTCGACTTTTGGGCTCGCCGCCGACGTCGTGATCCATTAGTTACGGGTGTTATTTGGGCTCGATCACCCGCAGTCCACTGAGTGTCACACTACTGCTGTACATCAGTGTGAAAAGCAGGGAAAATGATGGTGCAGGTGTTGATTGTCATGGTAAACTTGAATGTAAATTTGAGCAGAGCTGGGGGGTGAGTGGTAGAACCCCGTTCCCCCCCCAGCCTTGACATTATCTCACATGTAAACAGCTAATAAACCCTCTGTATACTAAATACCCATTACGTGGTCGAAAAATTAAAAGTTAAATATGCATCCCTTCATTACACACACAAAAAAAAACAAACATCCCCGTCAGACTCTGGCTTTCTTGTTCTTCGACGTGTCCGCCACTCAGAAGAGCAGGCTCTGCCGTCTGGATGTGCTGTTCACTGCAAAGACAAAACGGAGGACAGGTTCAACTCTGGCAAGGACCCCAGTGCTGTCTGATTAGAGGCCATGAGCGGAAAGACAGCCACACAAACACGAAAGAGCTCAGGGCCACAGCACACAGCTTTGGTCACCAGGGAGATAATGAAGGACCCCTGTTGACATGAATACCAGCCTGCCACCACAGACAGGCAAGATGGAAGATACTGTTTTTGGCTTTTCCGTCAGGTCCCGTGAAAGCATGAGATAATCTTAGAATTAGAATTTAGTGATCAGTGGTCATTGTTAACACACCACACAGTGCGCAACAACGAAATGTGTCCTCTGCATTTAACCCATATGTGA
>JAODJU010000108.1:11627889-11678388 GCA_026776725.1 Gnathonemus echidnorhynchus | reverse complement strand
AGTTAAAACTCATAAATAACTACAAATAACTAATGTTAGGGAAATCTGTTAATGTTTTGTTGCGCGTTTCTGAAATTAAAAAAATAAAAAATAAACCCAAAAGTTTGTACCGAACCATGAATTATACATATCATTAGACCCCTAACAAGTAAACTGACCATATTATCATGACTAGTAGTATCCAATCAGTAGTAGTTTTGTCGTAGCCACAATTGCACAGGGGCTATCTGGGGGCAACATTAGTCTATAAAACCTCACAGAACACAAAATGTAGCAAGACTAATGGATCAACTATCATCAAAACTATAGCATCCAACCTCAAAACATCAAACATAATACGACAATTATAAACTAATATTTCCATATTAACGCTCAGAGATGGCTCAATTACCTTAATCATCCAGAGTATTCCTAACAACAAGGATTATATTCATGTAAAGGAATAGCTAGGAATCCAAACTATAAAAATACAGACAGGTCAAGATCATTGTCATTCACATCTACTAAAAAGTTTAATTTGGTAACCCACATTGCCTCTCTCTTTAATTCCTCATTGATGGTTCCACACAAAAAATTGAGGGAGAGAACCATTTTTTAACTGAATGCAATTCCAGTGTTCCTAAGTTAAAATGAATTATGTCCTTATTTCATACCTGGTGCGAAGGTCTTGAGCATTTTCAATAGTGAAAATTTGCCAATTATCATTCAGTTTTCAGACAGACCCTACCACAAATATTTAAGAAGGGAATCAAATGTACAGCTTCCCAGGTTTCAAAAATTGTATCCATCGATGCAGTGATGCACATTAGTAAAAAAACAAGTCAGCAGCCAAACAGCAATATTAACTGTAATCTACACTCCACTAGATCTAGTTCTGAAGGTTCTGACAGCTTTGAACAATCTTACAAATATTCATAAGCTTCTAATGTAATTTAAGCATAACCTTTATTTACTAGTGAGCAGTCATCACTGCATAGCTCAGCCAAGACATGTGGAATAGCGATACAAAGCTTTCAGAATACTGATGACAGCAAATTTTAATCTCATTTTTATTGGATCGAATATATAGAAGGCAGGGAGGCTGTAGTAGTTATGTAACACAGTTCATCTGTACAACCATACTGTCTGCTATGAAATAAGCCAAGTCTGATCATCCCCAAGCCTGTCTCATGCCACTTACTGCAAAAGGCCAAAACAGATCATTTTCAAAATGCGATCGCTAGCACACAGTGAATGGTTTTTTTCCTGAAAAGCGAGAGACCCACATGACTCTAGCACACTACTGCAGCAAGCCAGGGTGCCGGTTTTTCTCAAAATGGTCAAATTTTCAACAAAACACTCACTATGCCAGCTGAAAGCATAACAACAATGCAAGGGCACAAAATTGTGGTGAAATACCCATAAAAGCCCATGTTCTTCCTTCCAGAATCTCAAAACTGCTTGACAGGCATTGAACTGCAGTGAAAGGCAACAGCTATCATGCCCATACGGCATAACGAAAAGCCCTTTCCCAAATGGTCTTAAAATCTAGCCCAGGTAACCCAGTGTGCACAGCAGACTGTTAACACCAAGACTATACAATTAAAATCATGTTTTACAAACAGCATCAGACGAGGATCTCCATAATCTTATAATTGTCTGGTTTTATGAAGATTAGATTTTGTTAATGTACAATTATGTAACTGTGACAAGATAATCAAAAATGTTTTTAAAAAGTTTCAGCTTTGCCCTTTAAAATAAAATCAGCATCATTTCGCAAAGTGAAACCTTTGGAAATATCGGTGCTTTTTTCCTCATGAAAACATTGATCTGTTTTTTTAATCTAAGATGGTATCATGTCACATGCTATTTTCAGTACTTGCCACAGAACATGCAATATTTTTCAGTGCTCACCACAAACAATGGCTACAGTAGTTTCCATGTGCACTGCACCAGTTCCAGTGCTCACTGCATAATGCTGGTTGCAGAAGCTTCAGTGTTTACTGCAGCAGTTCCAGCGCTCACTGTGTAAAGATGGCGGTGGTAGACAACCACAAGATGCCGGAGCTACGGGCTTTGGAAGGACATTTTCTACAGTTCTACAAATTTGGGCCATGCCGTGCTCTGCAGCTAAGACCTCAAGAAATGGGTCTTTGGTTTGTTCTGCAGCTTTAAACAGAAACATCTTGCTTACAGTAAATGGGTTGGTGTGTCAGCTCAGCTGCTCAGTATTTTAAGCCTGAAGCTAGACAGCAGTAGGTAAATTAAGCCTGTCAGTATTAGGTACTGGTCAGCAGTCAATTTAATTGCTTTATTTAAGTTAACTATGCTACAAATCGGTTCACATTTTTCCTAACAAAAAGCAAATCAAATTAGTGCTGTTGTTCTGTGTCTCCTACCAGATTTGTATATATATATATATTTATGTCTTGACACTTTGAATGCAGTTACCAATATTACAATTGGCCTACATTCTTTGTGTCTTTGTAGAAACTGCACACTAATTAAAATGAAACAATTCCATTAGTTAAGGAGTGCATCTGAATTCTTTCCACCTTTGCATGCGGGTATTCTGCAGACATCCTCCCTGCAGCCCAAAGCAATGCTATTCAGGTTAACCCATGGCAGTAAATTGTGTCTGCCTCCTTTAGAAAGGGCTGCCATCCTCTGAGGCACTTCCCACAGAGGCTCCCAAGACTGTAATCCAAACTGGATAAGTGGTTAATGAAAATCGAGGGACTAAAATACAAAATATTGGGTATTGGCTGCCGAAATATACAAGGCCTTCTCTGAAAAAGACTGGGGGTGGCATGGTGGTGCAGTGGTTAGCACTGTTGCTGCACACCTCTAGGACCAGGGTTTGAGCCTCCACCTGTGTTACATGTGTGTGGAGTTTGCATGTTCTCCCCGTGTCGTCGTGGGGTTTCCTCCGGTACTCCGGTTTCCCCCCACAGTCCAAAGACATGCTGAGGCTGATTGGAGTTACTAAATTGTCCATAGGAGTGTGAGTGAATGGTGTGTGCGTGAATGGTGTGTGAGTGTGCCCTGTTATGGGGTGGCCCCCTCTCCTGGGTTGTTCCCCACCTCTTGCCCGTAGCTTCCGGGATAGGCTCTGGACCCCACGCAACCCAGAAGGATAAGCGGTTTGGAAGATGGATGTATGGATGGATGGGTGAAAAAAAAACTTTGTCTCGATGGCAGTGCACGTTGTTTCAAAACCTCATCATTTGGCATTAACGGTGCCTTCCCAGACGTGCAAGCTACCCAAGCCATGGGCACTAATGCACCCCCATACCATCATGGATGCTGACTTTTGAACTGTCTGCTGATAACAAGCTAGACAGTCTCTCACCTCTCTAGCCTAGGGGATGCAGCGTCTATAATTTCCAAAAAGAATTCAAAATATTGATTTGTCAGACAATAGGGCAGTTTTCCCACTTTGCCTCAATCCATCTTAAATGAGCTTGGGCCCAGAGAAGTCAGGGCTGTTTCTGGATCATGTTTTGATATGGTTTCTTCTTCGCATGGTACAGTTTCATCCTGCATTGGTGGATACAGCAATGAACTGTGTCCACAAACAATGGTTTTCTGAAGTGTTCCTGGCCCATTGTCTGTTTTAAATGCAGTACCAACTGATGACCCAAAGATCACGGTTATCCCAATAACCAATATTGGTTTTCAGACTTGTTCCTTGCGTACAGAGATTTCTCCAGATTCTCTGAATCTTTTAATTATATTATCTACTGTAGATGACAAAAATCCCAAAATTCTTTGCAATATTACATTGAGGAACATTATTCTTAAATTGTTGCACATATATTTGCCCACACAGTCTTTCACGGTTGTTGCAAACCTCTCTCCATCTTCACCGCACAGAGACTCTGCCTCTCAGGGAGGTTCATTTTACGCCCAATCATCTTACTGACCTGTTGCCAATTAACTTTTTTAGTTGTGAGATATTCAACCAGGTGTTTTAGCATTACCCAACCTTCCAGTCTACTGTTGCCCCCTTCCCCAACATTTTTGAAAGGTGTTGCTGGCATCAAATTCAAGTTGAGCATATAATTGTCATGAAACAATAAAATTTCAGTTTCAACATTTGATATGTTGTTGTTCTATTTTCAATTAAATATGGCTTTATACGATTTGCAAATCATTGCATTCCATTTTACATATTACAATGCCCCAACATTTTTGGAAAAGAAGTTGCAGAATGCTATTCATTTCTAAATATTTCATTAAGTACACCGCAGAGATGACAATCAACCACCATGCAAATTCTAAAATGCTATTTTAAAACAAATCATGAATGACCAGCATTACTTGTATTTTGTTGCCAATAAGAAAAACATAAAATAGGAACATGTCATGGTTTGCTCTCCATATGGTAGAATCCTACAAGAGGCAACTGGCAATAAGTGTGTTGAATGACTGGTGCAGAAGGAATGCAATGTGGTAGAGGAAGATCTTGTTTACATTCCTTAACTACACGAGATCCCACCAAAACAGAGCTCATTAGCGTGCTGCATGAAAGGTGCCCTTTGGGTAAGCTGAAGCAGACTGGAACTGATACAGCAGGGAACCTTCATTCACAATGTGACAAAAATGCCAGTGTTCGAATCCTGAAGACGTGAGGAAACAGGATGCTTATTAGACACGAGCCCTAAACTTATCTGTGAGACTAAAATCAGCACCAGCCGTGCGCAGGTTTGGGATAGATTGTGCTCTTCGTGTAGCAGTTCCAGTTTACTGAGACTAAGCCATACAGCTGCGTCCATTTCAGCATGTGCACAGTGGTCCACAGGGCACAGCAAGCACACTACTGAGGGAAATACATGGGCACATGCTCAGATCAGAGGGTTCTGCATCAACCTCGACATGCTAAGGGCCGTTTCAGTGCCACGAGTGAACCAAGCCTATGATTGGCTTGATGAGGTCTGTTGCCACCATGCCATGACTGCAACTGTCATAGCAGGAGACATAAATGACCGAAGTGCCAGATTCAGCAAATTCAGTCATGAATAGAGGAGCCTAACAGCCCACATGAGGCATGTGCCACACATCCCTTTGTGTACGATTGTTCGTCATCGCAAGCTGCCCTGATTTTCTGTCACAGTAACTAGCCGACAAGCCACAGGAGTCGCTCAGGTCCAGCACCGCAGTTGGATGGTGGGGGCGAAGCAGCAGCTGGCCTTGGGATTCATGCTCTCTGCTCATACCCTTCCCATAGTCTGCTGCTCCCACTCGTGCTCTAAATCCGCTGGTCAAGTGCTAGAGAGCTGCAGAATAACTTAAGCCTGGTATTCATATCCTGTCTGCCTGCCCAGGTCAATGTTTATGAACACATCTGATGAGGAAATTACCACATTTTGTCTCACAGTGTACTGAAATACACATAATTCGTTTTAAATACATTAACATTTAGGCATAAATGAATCACACGTGTAAACATTTCAGCTAGCACATGAAATCTTCAGGTTTAATTTTCTAACACAGAGACTAATTAGAATGATGCGATATACGTGAATCTACATTAGCCTATTTGAGCATTCCAGCCTTATCGCCCCCTGTGCAGTGCCTTCAATACAACCATGAGCACCTATAACGGTACTGGATAAAAACTAAAATCTTAAAGATTTCATATCAATGTCTCAAATTAACCAAAAGCTCTTAAAGGCGGGGACACCGCTTGCACACGTAAAATGAGTAACCTACATTCCACTTACTAATTAAAAGTGCACAACCGCTAAACTTCTTAATACCAATTTCCGTTATTTATAGTCCTAAATTATACAACATACGCATGTCTACTAGAGATTACATGTAAAAAAAAAAAAGTGTGCATGCACAAAACATACAGATGTGTTGTACAAAAACAATTATGTATATACAACGGGTGTGCGTAAAACCGCCAATTTTACCCTGTGTGTAATTTGACTACAATTATTGTAATATGAAACACCAGCTTGGCCTTCAGGAGTCACTGCATGTAAATAGCTGTATGTGAATTGGCCTCAGTTGCCATATGAAATTGAATAAAACTATACGCTAACGGCAGAAAACCAACGGTGTAAATATAACCAATTACATACTGACGAGCCATCCAGCACAGTAAGTTGTGGTCCAGTCGTAGACAAACATGCCAGACTTAATCACACCGCCAGCGCAGGCATGAGAGACGGACCAAGTCGGCAGCAGTGTCCTCTTTCCACACTCTCCGGTAGTGCCCGTTATAAGTGTGACGTAAGACTAGCTAATTCCAACAGAACATCGGCCCGCGTTCTACCGTTAAACTCAGCGACGTCACAAACGCAGCAGTCATGACGACCATTTCCAAGGTTCACGCCAATACAGTGGAAGCGCCACGTTTACCGAACCGGCTCCTACATTTATAATAATTCCGACACTCACTTTCAGCGTGAACTACGGTGGCTGGCGAGCCTAATGTACAGTAGGTAGCAGGCTAATCCTAAAAGTCAGTTAAATTCAAACTGCAATTTTCCCTTGTGCAGTATATCTGACCGTCCACGGACAGCTTTTTATTTTGCGGCACTCATATTTGCAGAACTTTAGCCAGTCGGCTTCGTGTTCAAACGCGCGCTGGAATGCGATGCAGCTAATTTTTACAATATTAATAGTCAGGATGTAGTCGACTAACTGACGTTCCTCAACAAAACCCAGACCCGACTTTTTGTCCCACACAACGTTTGAAGGGAATGTAATGTGAGATGCAGCGATTATTTACAATTCAGCCATATCTATTTTTCGTCCCTATTATACCTTATAGGTCCAAAATGATAAATATATTGTAATACAGTAATACACTGATAAATCATAATCCAGTAGTTAAATTCCAGTGTTAGTCAACTACTGCCACAAGAAAAGATTGCTTGATCGCTTACCCAAAGACGTGAGATCCCCTATGCCCTTGTAATCTTAACAATAATACGCGAAAGCTAATATGTTCTCCCAGTAGTCCTCAGCCATGATTCTTCTGGTTTTTACGCTGCTCAGATTCCACTACAGCTGACAGCATGTCTCAGTTGTGTTATCCTGAATTGTTATAACGTTTGAGCGGCGATTTTTCTTTCCCAAATCTGAAGGAGAGGGGGGTGCTTGAGCAGCTGCGAATAGATTCAGGAGTCACTCACTCGGTCAGATCGGAGAGGTGGAGATCATTTAATTATGCAATTGCTTCTGAAACACTGAACCAGGTCACCTCGTATTAATACAGACAAGAAAATCTTTAGAACTTTTCTGTCTAAAAAAGAAGGCACGTGTTTTAAAAATCGAACCAACTTTCTATTTTTATTATTTAATTTTAAGATTCCCCGTCCCCCTCATGGGCTACCAGACTCCTGCAGTAGTCTGATCCAAATTCCGTTGAAGTAACTGAGGTTGTACCATTACATTAGAGGGACAGGGGAGACTGAGAGGTCAGGCAGATACGTCAAGCTGCTCTTTCCAGAGCAATTTTAAAGTGCGTTAATTTTACAGATCTTCAAAGAGGGTCTAATATTGTTTTGTCCGACATAGATATAAAAAAATTCAAAATATAATACGGGTAGTTTAAAGAAAATGTGTATTATTTACTGAAGACACGCAAATGATGCTTTTGGATTGTGTGGGATTTGTTTTAGTCTGCCTTTTGTTCTGTGTATAGTTTGAATTCTCTAAGACTGCGTATTTTCTCTCCATTCGTTACTGTTGAACAGGGTTTTTCTACTTTTCCGAGGAAATTATGGATTATCACTATACCGCATTTGTGCAATGAGGGTGCTACCTTTTGTCCATTATTTGCCTTTTCAAAAGCCCGTGCTAAATTAGTGGCTGGTATGCCAACATTGCCATTAATCTTGCCTGCCAATAAACAGTAAAATGTACTCGATATTTTCATAACCCACTTCTACAGTAAATCAACTAAAAATGCTCAATTAACTCAGGTATCAAAAGCCAAAACATAAAAGCAGAAATAATAAGGGAATGACAGTATGTAATTTGGCTCAGCATTCTTAATACATACATTTGATGAGATATGTTTGTGTGAAACAAATTATATTTCTGGGTAAAATGATTTGATTGCAAAATTCAGAGAAAAAAATAACACACTTATGAAATGCTATGTTCTTTTGATGCACATTTTAAAATATAAAAAATAACTAAAGCCATGTTACCATTTTAGAAATCCAGACCAGGGGAGTAATTAGAGATAAATGGATGGGGGGGCTGGGTCTTTACTGGGTGGGGGAGGGGAGGGCTGATGGTAATCTATTCATGACTTAAGGCAATAAATACACCTTTATTTGGGGGAGGCTAAAACATTTCAGGGGAGCAAAAGACCATAAAAGTTATTTGTTTTTTTTCAGCATAGGAATATTCCAGCAAACCCACCAGTTCCATGGGCTCTGTTATTGAAACCTTGGTTTGTAGGATATGTAGCAATACTGAACGAAACACAAGTACTGCAAATTATGCAGTTTATCCACCAAAATGCTTTACATTTACAACACAATTACTGTCTTTAACAAAATGCTTGATATGGCCGATGGCACAATGACGACTGCAAATTATATAAACGATGTAGTTTGAAAAACATTATTGTTACAATTAATACCAGAATTTCCATTCGTTACAAATTGTGTGGCTCTGTGAGCTAAGCCTCTGTGTCTGAAACCAGAAGGTTGCTGATTTGAGCGTCAGCCTCAACAGAACAGTCACACGTCCATGGACCCTAAAGCAAGGCCCTTAACCCCCCAGCTCCCTGGACACCACAGGGTGGCTGCCTATTAGCTAAGACCCCCAAGCCTACTCTCACTGTGTGTCTGTGTGTTTCATGGAGAGCAAGAAGGGGCAAAGAGAATTTCCTCATGGGGATTAATGAAGTGTCAATATAAATGTATAGTCCATGTGTGTAGATCAGCTGGCAGAACACTGACAACCTGATTATCAACATCAGATCTAAACAGTGGGCAAATGTCAATAAAACAATAACTAATTAAAATTTGGTCTCGTCACAGAAGAAAATTAAAACAGATTTATGTATATTTTTATCACTGTTATACTGACTTGTCAATGAAATTTCTTCATAGGATCAGGTTGGCAGGGTTGGAATGGTTTTGTATTTTTTAAATAACCCTTTAGGACTTTGTATTATTTTATCTGAACAATCGTATGTAACTTAAAATTATTCTCTAATCTCAACTGTCATGTACTTCTGCACCCATCCATCCATCCATCCATTTCCCAACCACTAATTCTGGGTTGAATCACAGGAACTTTGAACTGGTGCCATTCCTAGGGAGCAGAGGACCAAACTAAGGGACGCACCTTGCTTGAGATGTCAGTCCATTGTAGGGGACATATACACACACAATGATACCCTGTGGGAAATTTCAAGACACCAAGTCACCTAACTGCATGTGTTTGTGCCACAGGAGACAACCAAAATAACCAGGACAAACTCATGTGGCACAGGGAGGACGTGCGAAGTGCACGGAGAGCGGTGGTGGGATTTCAAATGAAGATGTGAGGCAATAGGGTCACACTCATGCCCTTGTAATGTTTGAATATTGTGTTTTTAAATCATGTTTTCCCTTTTATTTTCTTGTTTATTCTACTGTTATGATATTAAGTTCTAAGTGTGACCTAAATATATCATTCGCCATTATTTTTATTAGAATTTGTCTGTCAGTAAAAGCAGCCTAGTATCAATGTTGTGCTGCTTCTTTTATAAGAGTGAGCAGGCACTATTGATACCAGAGGGATCCAGAGTCAAGACTAACCTGGGGCGTTCTAGAAGGTGGAGTAGGGTGCAGGCCTGCCTGTGTGGTTCAAGAGCACCTTGGCTGTGGTGGAGTAATTCATGCTTGGCGGCATCATGGGTTAGCTGAACAGAATGTAGGTTAGGCTCGGCACCCATAAAATATGTAGGTTTTCCAGTCTTTTACACAGATCAGCTTGAGAGCAGATGTGGTCGTGAAAAACTAAGTACAACCCAAGAAAAAAAATTACAACATATTTGCACAGAAAAATATTAGATCTTAATTTCAACAATAGTGATAGAGATATATGATAAAATTGAAAAAAATCAGACTTCAAATTTATATTTAGTGACGGTTTACACAATGAAAATAATAATTCAAATTTCATGTAAGAAAAAAGCACACCCCTACATTTATCACTACATTAAAATAAAAAAAAATAGCTAAAATAAAATTCACCAAATCAAGTGCAAATGATTAGGTGTCAGGGTAAGCACCTGGTTTGTCCGTCTTTCCTGTCTTCCCCCGTTGTTCAAGTCTTCAGTGTTTCCTTTACGCCCTGTCAGCCACATGGCTCAACCTGTCAAGCATATGGCTACCTGTGAACCCTTCTGTCTTGTGTTTGAATCCTGCCTCCTCTGGTCTTGTATTTTGTTCCTAGTGTTTAATTTGTATCTATTTAGTCCTGTAATTTGTATTCAGTTTTGGTTTCTTGCTTTGTGTCTTAGTTGTGTTTTACTGGTCTTTGTTATTCCCAGTGCTAGATTCTGTTTTCCTTGTTTCTTTGTCAGTTTTTAGTTACCCTGTTTAGTTCCTTGAGTTAATTATTAGTGTCACTTGTTGCCTGTTATACTAGTCCTTGTTAATTGTTTTCACCTGTCCTGCGTTATCCTTGTTAGCCTGTTGTATTTAAGTTCCGGATCCTGTTCTGTTCCTTCAGGAGTCATTAATGTTGTTGAATGTTCTGTTATTTGTAACCTTCCCGCCCCTTGTTGCACTGACCCTTTGTAAATTAGTCTTTGTTTATCCCTTTTAGTTTTGCCTCCTTGTGGTCCATTTATTTTATAGTGCCCCTAGTGTTTTCTGTTCTGTTAATAAACCCCTGTTTTGTCCTGAGAGCCACCAGTGGGTAGTCCTCCTTCCTGCCTACACCATGCCTCGTCCCCGTGCCGGAACCCCCTGAATCCTTGACATTAGGTCATTATTCTACAGTATATTTAAGAATAATTCCTTACATAAACAACTGGTATTGCTTAATCATAATCATTGAGGTACATGGTACCATCACACCAAGATCAAAAGAGCTGCCTGAAACCCCCAGAAGGAAGGTTTTGATGAGTCTGGGAAAGGATTTAAATTCATTTCCAAGCAATGTGAAATAATCCATTCCACTGTTCCTAAAATAATCTACAAATGGAGTAGGTTTCAGACAACTGGCAATCTCTCCAGGCCAGACTGTCCCAGTCCCACCAAATTCAGCCCAAGAGCAGAGTACAAAATGCATCAGGACGACTCAAAGAACCCCAGGATGTCATCAAGGGATCTACAGGGAGCACTTGCCACAGTCTATGTAAAAGTGCACGAGTCAACCATAAGAAAGAGGCTGCACAAATGTAACCTACATGGGAGGTCTGCAAGGATGGAGCCTCTACTCTCAAAAAAAGCATCAAGGCAAGGTAGAAGGACAACATCTCTGAAAAATGTCCCCTGGACAGATGAGTTCACATTGTGTTTGGGCACAATTCCAAATGTCATGTTTGGAGGAAAAACAGCCTTTGAAAAAAAGAACTTCATACCCACTGTGAACTTCATACCCACTGTGGGAGTGTTTCTGTTTGGGGCTGCTTTGCTGCTTCAGGGCCTGGGCAGCTCACCATCACAGAGTCTACAGTGAATTCAACATCATACTAGAGAGATACTAGGTAGTTCGAGGAGAATGTGAAGCTGTCTGTCAAAAAACTAGCAGAATGATATTGACCCAAACATACAAGCAAATCTACAAAGGAGTAACTCAAAACAAAGTAATGGAAGGTTATGGAATGGTTAAGTCAAATTAATCCAATTGAAATGTTGGGGGGTTTTACATGTAAGAAACCCCATCCAGCATCATGCAGTAAAGGGGAATCTGCATGAAGAGATGGACAAAATTTCTCCAGGTTAAGGTAAAGTGTAAAAAGTGATTATTGGTTCTTAGGGACATTTTACTGCAGGAATTAAAAATCTCATTAAGTAAATTGGCTTTTATAGCAAAATCCCCAGCCCCAATACTCTCAGAAGCCTGTGAAGTATTTCCTCAGACTTTGGATAACAAACCCAGTGGTACTAAGGTCACAGCAAAAATATGCCTGTTTTATTGTGCAATAAATCGGTAGCCAAGAGGCTTAAATAGTACTTCATGTGACAAACATGAAGCTTGAACTTGATTTCAGAGTGTTATACTCAAAGGCAGCCTTCTGTTCACCTGACACAGGTAGTCAAGTTAGTCTCATTAATAAAAGGTTATTTAAAGAAAATCTATTTTGTAAAGCTCTCAATGTTTCACTGTCAGAAAAATTACCAATTTGTACCTCTGAGGGTACAAATACTTGTCACTGGGGCTGTACCCTCAAGAGTCTGGCAATTGTACCATATTTGTAGGTAAATGTACCTCTTAAAGTACAGAAATGGATTCTAAGGAACATTTTTGCTCCATTGAGGGTACATTAATGTTGTTTTTACCTAATCTCTGGTGAATTGGCCCCAAAATGTTTTATCATTAACATTTACATTTACTTTTATTTAGCAGATGCTTTTGTTCAAAGTGATGTGCCATGGAAGCAAATAACACAATACAAACATGCTTTCACGGAATCGATTAAACATAAGTGCAGCTATGCTGAGCTTCCAGTAAATCCTCAGGTACAAGGGTAAACAGTATTGGAGCAACAGCTACACAACATCTTCCAAACAAAGCAAGAACCTAATAAGACTACTATTCACATAAGCAGAAAGTGCAACATCAAGGACATTCTGGGAACATGTAGTGGTATCAGGCTAGTAGGGGTTATGAAATAATGTCTCATCAACTTGAATGGTTTTTGAAATATATAGACAGTCCATGCAGTGTCTGACAACAGATTATGTGTAGAACTTCAATCTTGTCAGGTATAGGAATTTCAGCAGGTACAAACCATTACCCAAACTGCTGAAGGCATAAAGATTGTATCTGATAAGGTTGCCCCACTGCTTTTCGACATAGAGTAAACCGCTGTCTGGTATTGTCGTTATGTCAAGGCAGCTCCCTGCAGTGCAATGTGCTTTTTTCACCCAACACCAGGCTATTTATCTTGTCACCAACAGAGCACATCAGCACCGATAAGTCCTAACCAATAAGGACTGAGTATGCCTCCACAGGGTTTAAACAAATTACAGTAGGTGAATAGCTGTCAAAAATTTTGGATAACTTGCGCATAGATGGCATGCCAGAATAACAAGCAGGTTCAGGTATTTTATTCAGGTACGTATGTTTATATATTTGTATCTTGTGACGAAGAGCTAAGGTACACCAGCACCCTTAGGTGGTTTATAATTCTCTGTTACACAGTGTTTGTTCAAGGGTCCTTCTATGTTAAGGGTCCATCTAATGACTTATTCAACTATTGTCTCGATGCCTCTCAGTGCCTAAAGTTAATATTGTGTTTTATTCATTATGGTCCACTGAGGGTTAAGGGCTTTAGAAATAGTAAAGCAGAAACCTCTACACCTCACGTTGGATGGCAGATTCATAAATTATATATAACGCTTTAATTACATGACTTGATTGATACACTCATGAATAATGGAATTTCATGCAATATGTCAAGGTGTAGATCCTATCATGTTATAGCAGAACCAGGACAGACATGATGTGAGAAAGTAATAGAATGTACAACTAGAATTTTTTCCCGCAGTGGGAAGAAATGATAGAGACCATTGTAGAATGAGACTAGAACTGCATGCTCTCAGATTGACGGTGTATGAAAAGAAAATTATGTTGGGTGATTAACTGGCATCTTTTTGCTACCTGAAGCCTCGAATGGTTGAAAAATATCAGTGGGTTTAGCTGGCTGGTTTTGATTTTGAGATTAAATAATATCCTACACTGAATGTTATATCATCTGGTGTCCTTCAGAATGGGACTGAGAGAGTCTGTGAAAAACTGGATCAGATGCGATAAAAATGCAATAAAATCACTACTTCAGCAGGTGGTCGAGCTCCAGCACTTTCTGGCACTCACCTTTCTGAGAAAACAGGCATTGGTATGTCTAAACGGCCCTTGTATATCAGAGCACACTTTATACTCACTGTAATGTTGTATTACGATAACAAGCACAAGGATGCTGGAAAGTAGATTGAAGCATTTATGTATGACCCTGGTCTTATACTAGCTGTAAAGGACAACCCTGGGTTGGGGCAGATCCTGATACAGTCTTTGTGATGGGCAAGGAGGTTACATATTCACCATTAAGTGAATCTCTGCATGTAGAACTTGCTTCCTGATTGTAGTGGTGCTGATGCTGATACTGCTGTTTGCACATCTGCCTTGGTGAGGTAGGTTCCAAGAGCAAATACTGCTGTACACACAATGCTCTTCTATTTATCTAAATCTGCCTGTGACACTGTTCAGCGAGCAACTTGAGACTGTCTAATTTTGACACAATACTATAATACCAAATGTGTCTGTGTAAAAGAGTGATTAAACACTATTTCATGTCTTTATTTTCTATCTCTACACTTCAATCAATTAGTAAAGCGCATATTTTAAACATGCCGCTGAGTGCTTTTAAGTGATTTCTGAACATTTTCAAAAAAATAAAGTAAATAAAATAAGAAAGCTAAAATTTATTCCTACAGCTGCTCCCTCACAGAATGCAAACTACAGGATGTACAGACAACAAATGAAGCTATATAAAAATCACTGCATGATAGAAGACAACAAGTGTGGGAAAGTGGTGATTGTGCAATATAAGGATCAGCGAATAAACCACAGGCCAATATGGACAACTGTGTCAGTACATCGCATGATACCAACAACTGGTTCCATTGTCTAGGTGCTGCTGCAGGCCAGTTGTCTTTAACCAGTTGATGACCTGTTAGCTCAGATTGCCCTGGGTGGGAGTCTGTGGAGAATGGAGAAGAAAAGAGGCTGAGTATTGCATTCATAATTAGCTACATTACTTTCGGAGAATTAACCACGTACAATACGGAATAAGCCCAGGTAAACATTCTCAAGGCATCATAATAAAAAGATGACAGAGAGAGGACAACCTTGAGGGCGACAACAGAGAGGCAACATCAGATAATAGGGTTGATAATTTTTAATGTTACGGTGACAATATTGATTGATCAGATTTCAATCTGTTCTAAGGATAAAATCCACCTTCCACTCAACACCTTATAGTGTCGGAGAGATTAAAGAGGTTTTTCCTCTAGACTTAAATATAGAGCATGAGTAAGATTGTTTCAAGACTGGGCAGGCAAAATGGGTAAATAAGTAGGGGTTAAGTGTGTACAGAGGGATATCATTTTAAGACTCCAGGCGGCAGCAAGTTCCTCTTATTTACATGGGACAGAAGTATTGTGTGATAACTATGGTAATCTTGCCCCTCCCCAACCCTATAATTTTAGAACAAGATTACATGGGGCGTAAAAGGGCTCAAAGAATGTAATCAGGGAAGAGTTTTTGGTATGTAGGGGAGTGTGGACACCAGTCTGTTTGCGCCATTGAACTTGGGGTAGTGAGCCACACAGATCCAGGAGGGGGTATTTAGGCTTTTTAAATTTTGCTAAGCAGAAAGGAGGTGAGGGCTGGGGACATGTCACCAGGGAACCTAGGTAAACTCCCCATTGCTTCCCCACAGAACAGTCACAGGATGTTACTTGGGGAAATAAATACAAAAGGTTAATGGCCCAGTTCTATTTATTATTATTTATTATATGTATAACAATTTGTCAATTACATGTCAGCAAAAGTTGTTAACTAATTAATCGTAAAATCTTGTGACGCTACGCTGATGGAGATCCTGTTCCAAACAACAGGGAGGGATCTTATCGGACAATAGGACAACACTGCAAACAACAATGGATGCATGCCTTCTCCATACACTGGCAGTTACAGAATATGACTAGATGAGTGAACTCTTTAAAAATTATGTTAAATACCTGTTTAGACCCTATACTGTTGAAAGCTGTTCAGTTACTGTCCTGTAGCAGAAAGTACAACCAGAGGCCACTAGTGGCCGCTGTTAGCAATGTTGAGGAGACTGCTGTGGATAAATATGTGAGATGTTTCAACAAGCTTCATTTATAACCACACCATGTGTGCCTAAACAGCCCACCATTGTTCTGGGTACTTTGTTTCACATTATAGGACCAAAATGACTCATTCCTCACAAACAGCTAATGACAGAATGAGCAGGACTTGGCGTGAGTCTGCACTGAATATATCACCATACTGTATCAGTCACTGAAATATCTGTCACTGATTCTGAATGGCTGCCTACTGACAGCTAAAATCCCAGCGAAATCTGTAGTTCAGATGAAATATACAAGACAAACAGTATTTGTGTGTTGAAGTGTAACACATTTATTCACATTTATTTCCACAAACATGGAAAAGCCTGTTTATTTACAGCACAATAAGCTTATCCTGTAATGACAGAAGTAAACAGATACCTGTGAGGTTTAAACCCACCATGTAAGGTTTGTTGTGTATATGTTGGTGATGTGAATACCCCATCATAGCCATACTGTGAGCTACTGGAGTCTCTGTGAGTGAAGCATGCATCGTTTCCCTTCATTTGGAAACACATAGGAGTGAATTCTCACCACTACACTTGCACCTATGGTGCGATCTAGTTTGATAATCAACATTAACATTTTTATATTATATACATAAAATGCATGAATTATGTATAATTAAATAATATATGACATAATATACACATTCACTGTGTGTACTGAAACAATTAATGGGAATGTGGAAAATTCATGTGTGAGCTTGCTGCCTTCGTGAACTGTACGAACCAGTTTGTGTATGCAGGACGAGAGCTGGGGGAGGGGTAACCAGGGAGAGAGGAAAAAGGATTATTGTACAATTGGCTAAAGAAGGATTGAAAACAACCGTGATTAGTGGAGCTGTCGCCCTCTCTCCTGCATTTCTCCGTACATGTGCGTGCATGTGCATCAGCTGTGGTGCCACTTCCCGCTACAGTTTCAATTCTGCTGGCGATGAAAACAAATCAGGGGTGAGAGAGGAAGGTGCAGTGGCGAGATCATGACATGGAGCAAGAGACAGCTGCAGTTCCTGTGAGAGTGTGTGAATGTGCGTGATATTAAGTGAGGAAGAAAGGAAGCATTTGGGTGAGAGGAGACGAGGAGAGAGGAGGGAGACAGAGTGAGAGTGAGCAGGAAGAAGAGGAGCGTTGCCACACTGCTTGGACAGGACACACCTGCTGCAAAATGTAAGATATCTGCAGCCTGCCTTTAATGTCTCTTTTTCTCATTGTGAAAAGTCTCTTTGGCACAGTGATCTGAAGGTTTTGTTTCTTGTGCAGCTGTGAATGTTACGAGAGGAAAGTGTGGTTGTGCACTGGCTTGGTTATTTTCCGTCACAAATCAAGCTTTTCCACCTCTGTAGATTTTATGTGGATAGTGCTTATAAAATAAAAAAGGTAAATTCCCAAAAAATCTCATTGCACCTCATCAAAGATTTTGGTACCACTTTATAATAAGGCTCCCTTTTGCCTCTTGTAAATGGTAGTAACTCATTAATAAAAAAGAAAACTGTGTTATAAATTGTTTAATATTGTCTATTAATAATTTTCAAAGTGTTACAACCTAATTAATAACCATTTTATCAACCATTCATAAACTCTTTACATGGGTAGCCTTATTGTAAAGTGGCAGCGACATTTTTTATTAAAAAGCCTTTTAAACAAATGTACTGTTTAAATCATAAATTTGAACCAATAAACATAGTCAACATACTCATGGAGATCAGTAACAGAATGAATCTGATTACTCTACAGTAGTAGGTAATACACTGGGGTGCTTAAGGCTCTTCCATCTGTTGTCTCCATATTATCGTATTTGCACCACACTCTGTACAGTATATGACAGAATCTTTATTGAAAGTCTGAAAACACTGCCCAGGCACCACCAATGCTCAGAAGCTGTGCTGTGAATCTCTGTCTCTTTGACTAGAGGGTGTCCTGGTCCCCATAAAGCAGGGGTGGGCAACTTTAGATTTCGGTCTGGCCATAAAATTTATAAACAGCTGTGATAGGACCAGTCAGCAATATTAAAGCTGTAATGCAACATTTTTACATTGTATTTATTTTGTAATGTAATATCTTTACAACTGAGCCCCACAGCTGTCTGGTGTTAGGCTGAAGAACATCCAGAGTCAGTATAAAATAAAATAACACAGATACATAGCCAAACATAGGCCTGTATTAGTAAAAGTAAATCTGATATAAACAGAGAAAACTGTTAAAATGCACACAAGGGACAAAGAGTAAACGCAACGTGAACTATTCAAAGTAAACAAGCCGTCTAAGTATTTTTGGGCGGTATGTAATTTTGCTGCGATATTACCATAATATGGCCTAAGACAGGGCCCAGGAGTGTCCAAACTTTAAGCAGACCAAATTCGATTAATAAATACCCATGGGACGACTATTCAAATATACTATACTATATGGGTTAAAAATTAGGAAAAACTTAGCCTACTTACCAATAAACTGTATTTTAATTTTTTGCATAATTTTCAAGTTGTGCTCACCTTTAAAATTAAAGTGCCTTCAGTAACAAGAAAACTTTTTTTTTAATAGCCAGTGAATCATCAGTAAATCAGAAGTTCTATTTTCTAAGGTACTGCACTTAAAAACTTATAATAATCCTTTCAGCTCTTTAAAAAGAACATATCAACTTATGAACAAAATAAAAAAAAAATCCAGAAACATTCTCAATTAAAACTGTAAGCGAATGTGGATATTGACCTTGAAACTTGAACATGCCTTTGAAAACCTACACCTATAACATTTTAAGACTTTAGTGGCTCAAAACATTCAGAAACTTGCACTTAGAAATAAACGTTCAATCAGTAGCACCAGCTGAGAGAAAGGTCACTAATGAGTGGGGTGAACCTGAGCTCTAGAAGGCAGTACACGCGCCATGTTTAGCGATTAACATTGCTACTTCATAAGCAGGGACCTGTATCACGAAGCAGTGGCCTGTACTACGAAGCAGGGTTACTGGCTTATCAGGGTAACTTCTCGGATTTAGGGTACCACAGTGTAAATGGACTTCATATTCATTCATTTACATTTTTCCCAGACTACCTTAAATCCGACAAGTTACCCTGATAACTGTGATAAGATAGTAACCCCGCTTCGTAGTACAGGCCACTATTGACAGGAATTCTTGCTTAGCCGGATAACTTTTACACATTTAAGGTAACCTGGCCTAAATGTAAGCGAACGAAGATAGAGTACATTTAAACTGGAGCACCTTAAATCCGACAAGTTATCCGACTAAGCAGGAAATCCTACTTCGTTGTACAGGTCCCAGGCCTAGTAGCATTTCCTTTTGACTTCTTGGCTCGGATTAAAAGCCGGTGCTGGGAGGATAGAATAGTTTCTACAGTTTATTTACTCGTTGGCCTCCGGAGAATGTCCTGTATGACTCTGCATGCATAGTTCCGTAACTTTTCACATTACATTCTTTCATACATTCATTCTTTCAACAGTCTTTTGACAAATGAGACAAAACACTATTTCGTCTTTCGGTGAAAACATTATTCTCACTGTTCTTGAAAGAGGGTTGCTTTATGTTACTTTTTTCTGAGATGTTAATGATACTCACTGACGTCTAGTGGAAAAGTAACATTCGGCAACTGCGTGTGATCGTTTACTGTCCGTTGCTTTCATTAATAAAACACATTAGTTCCGCCTTACTAAACTTATTTTTATTGGCCGGGCAGAATATGATACAGTTATAGTGACAATTGCTGGCCGTTTAAAATCCCTGCTCGGGCCGGATTTTAGACATCCACACACAGTAGAAAACGGAAAGAGGCACTGAAGACAGACACGGATATTCGTTAACGATAATCGGAAAGCAGTCGGATTCGAAAAGAACGTACTGGATACTCGTTTCACTCGGATATTCGGCTCATCTTTCTTGTTCTGCAATTCTTCAGGTACCTGCTTCTAGATCCTCCTAGTGTTAAGGCAGAATGGTGTGCTAGAATTAATTTCAAAGTGTTTTATTTTGTTAATTTTGAAACATACTTTTAATATTTGCAGAACGAGCTGGCCGGTATACAAAGCCTTATAAGGGTGGAGAGGCCTACTGCCTCCAGTTGCCTAACCTTTTCCTATAGAACGAATGGTCGTACTGTGTTAACTTCTGCCATGTGACATGTTTGTAATCCTACCTTGGTCTGAAATGAGACAATGGGATTTTATTTTCATGTGGCTACCCAGCGGTCTGGAAGTTTTCAGCGTGCTTAGTGCTTGTGCGATAGGACTTGCTTGTTAATGTTGAAACTCTGAGGTGGAATTAAAGCCTTGAGGGCTGAGGGGGAAATGTGGAGCCCCTTAAGACGAAGGAATGTAAACCTGGAGTACTGTCTCTAGCCTAGTCCAGAGTACCTGTGATTGGATTCTTGTCTAGAATCTCAATTCTAGGTTACAAGAACATCCAAGCTAATGGGAGATGGTTCAGGAGCAGCAGAAGCACTTCCGTTTGCAATGCAAAACACTCATTCAGTAAATATTAAACCTAATGCAAGAGTGGCATAACTAATTTTTGATGCAGTCGCCTTGTGCGGACGAGCATGGCAATGTTAGACATTACAAACATATAAGTAGGCTATTCGTGTAGAGTACTGTGTTGAGTAACTTATGTTATCTGTTGCTTCTTGTGTGTCAGGGCTACCGACTCTCAAGCTTTCTGACTCACACTCACGCGAGAAATCTTGCGGCGAATCTATATTATTCCATTATAAACTTACAGTTGGCTACATCGAAGGAATTGGGTAGTTTGCAAACCCTACAGATTTTTACAAGTTAATGAAACTGTTACATACATGTAAATGCGTGTGCAGTCTTATCTCGAATGGAAAATCTAATGGAGAGTGAATGGAGTGATGGAGCGTAAGTGAGGAGGTGGGGATTACTACGCGATGCCCGTTTTGTGAATTAATACAAGCAAAAGGGGGAAAAGGAGCCTTTTTATCTGAGGATTTTTAAATACGCATCTCATTAATGTAGCACAAAAGGTGCAATGAAAAGAGAGGATGCCTTTCATGAATAGTCATAAGTGGCATGCTGCATGTCAAATGGAACAGAAGGCTTTTAGAAAGCATCTAGTCAGATTTTTCAAAATAAGAGCAACTGATCATTGTGTTATATAAACCTTGCAGAAGCTAGTTGGCTGCAACGACGTGAACAATAACCAGAAGTGGCTAGTAATGGTCTGCATTCACATTAGTGGAACTTTAGTGGAATTTGAATTTGCATTTTTCAAAGTACTTTCTGCTAAGGATACTTTTCAAGGAAATAATTTATTTTTCACTAATTTTATTGCACTCCTCACTATTTTTGCCTGTAAGCCACACTTCTTTCTTTAACCAGTCAAATATATAGGGTTTCCACCCTTCCAGGATTTTCCCAGACCACCCTGGATTTTGGTTGTCTGTCCTGGAAACAATGAATTTCATTCTGGAAGATGATGGACTATTTCCTTATCAAACAGACCTTTGGAATGGTGTCACCATGTGCAGTGTTTCTGGTCAATGACTGGGTGTCCAGGATTTTATGGGACTGAGGTGGCAACCTTACAAATAATGTCATATAAGTTATCATGGATAGAGAGTAAAGAGGTTCAGAAGTTCATAGCAGGTAATAATGAATTAGATAAGATAGTGACAATAAGAAACAGCCATCCTATTACAGTCTGAGTGCAATGTGTACAATATGTCAGTCCGAGGTAGTTTGTGCTTAATGACCTGCCCTAAGCATAGTATTGCATATAAGACAGTCATTCGGGGGTGGGGGAATGGGCACATTTGACTGCCTGTGGGTAAAAGCTTTTGTTCAGTCTCTTTGTTCTTGCTCTGATTGACCTGTAGCGTCTGCGTGGGCGGGGGGGGGGGGGGGAGGGAAGGTAGTGTCCAGGGTGTTAGGAGTCTTTGATGATTAGATTTGGAGGAGTCCCGGGCTCATGTAAAACTAAGAGTCAATAGACAAACGGTGGAATGCAAGATAATTAAGCCATCTGGCATGCAAATATGTAATTAATGTTGGGGGAAACAGCGGAGCCTCCTCATTAACCTGTTGCTTGGGTTGTTAGAGGATATGCTTGATATTTTGGAACACTTACAGTGACGTTCCTGGAGAATAGCACCTGCAGACTTAAATGAATTGTACCAGTATATATAATTTTGCATTTGCTTATGAAATGTAAGGCATTTGTGTGGCTGGTGTATCTCGGGTCATTCTTTAATGTGTACAGTTTTTACTGCAAGCTGCTTCTGTAGTTGATCGTTGGCTGTTTTGCAGTAATGTTGCTTTTTTAATATAAAATGAACTATTATTTCACAGTTATACTGCAATTCTCAAGTTTCGAGTGGATTTTTATAGTGTTACTTTTTTATATAAATATTTTAAAGCATTATATCCATCCCTTTCTATAATCTTTTTTGCTCACTTACTGTATTTCCTAGACGGGGATTACATATAGTTTCGGCACCAGTGCAGTGCAGCAGACACTTTCTTATTAGTTCAGTAACTCAAAGTGTTTGATGGATCTTTTTCAACTTTTTTTTTCCCCAGACAAAAACATCATATGGCCAACTCTTAGATATCCTGTTCTTGAAGATGAACATAAATGATTTTGCAAGACACGTGTGAAGTATTGTCAATATGCTGGCTCCAAGGTCAGATCTAAGAGTCAGTGAATTATGTACTGTTACTGATAATGAAACATTTGTAATCCAGATTCTTTAATAGTAAGTTTTGATTGTGGAAAATGCGCATTGTGTATTAGAAACACCTATGTTTTTCTTTTCTGCCCTCATGACAGCTGTCAGAAAGCTACACCCATATGCTGAATTTGAAATGGGTTATCAGCGCATTGATGCTTTCAGCGGCATGTTATGTAACTGAAGTCATGTGATGTAATCAAGCCTCTCAGCCTCTCTGCTCAGGCTGCCGTTGCTAAGCACCCTGAAATAACCTGCTTCCCTCTTCTGGTCAGCATGTGGCTCTACTTCCTGTCTCTGTGTGGAGGGGGTGCAGCTGTCCTGTATGTGCTGTGTGGCTGGCTTATACCAGCAGCAGTGGAAGGCAGCCCCCGGCTAACTCTCCTGTGGCACGACTTCATTCTGGAACGGATCCTCAATGCCCTAACCTGGTCCACACGACCTCAGGTGACCCCTCCCGCCCCCCCCATACAGCTTCATAATGTTTTGCTCTCCATAACCCTTGGCGCTACTCTAGACATGCCCACCTTTCCTGTTTTCTTTGCACAACAATAACTCATTTCAGTAAAGTTTTTGCTGGGCCATGAAATTTCTACATGTTACAATATGTGGAGTAATCTTACAATCATCTACTACAATGCAACAAAAAATGCCAGTGAAGCTGGAACTAAAAGCAGTATGTATTTTTAAACAAGTATTGTGTATAAAACATTAAAATTGTAATACATACTTTTTAAAATGTTTCATCGTTAATATTTTTTTGGCACAGCTTTCACATTTTCCCAGAATTCGGTATCAATTTTTCATTTTATCATCTCAGTGACCTGAAAGCAGTTGTAGTGCAATCTCACTCTCAAAACTTGACTTCCTTTCTAGCGCCTCCTGAAGGCCGTTCAGAAAAAAGCTACTCGAGGGGACCCCCAGAGCGTCATCTCTGCGATCGACAGCTTCTGCCGGCACAAAGAGTGGGCCATGAATGTGGGCGATGAGAAAGGTATCGTAGCCCCTGTTTATTCTCCTGTGCACACAGGATGGCCTCTCCCTCTTTTCTCTGTGTAAATCCTCTTTTTTTCCCCCCCCATTTGCTTGGCTTCCTAAATGCCGCTCCTCCCAGTCTGCTCTAAAGCAGCCCAGTCACATCGTATTACTCTTTGCTGGATGTGAAGCGAAGGAATCCTCCTGCCCAAGAGGCCAATGCAGCCTTCGCATGAGAGCACAAACCCAACCGGTTGACCAATCAAAACACTCCTGCCGATTTTACCACTGCATCTTGTTCTATTTTATGCATTTTTAAAACCTGCTTCTTATACAAGGTTTCTTAAGTCTCGTGTATAATCTATTGAGAGCACACATTATGGAAATTAAAAATTGCATAACATTACATATAAAAATGATGGCAATTCTGGACCACTACACGTATTTCATCTAGATGCTACAATCATTAATATAATAGCCTGAAGAATTGTCAAAAGACATGTCAATTTTTCTGAAGAGTATTAGAAATTTAATACCAATGTATTTACCAAGTATAACTGAATCTAATCACGTTGTTTGCAAGGGATCAGCAATTTGAATTTGGTCATAATATAGCCTTTATCATACAACATCACACTCTGTATATTAATCGTGCTCTGTGAAATCTGACACAACAAACGAGTGCCTGCGTGTGTGATGAGTCCAGCAACAGAACAACTGATGATGTGCTTCTGATTTCATCAGGTCTGAGAGAAACATGATCAGAGATCAGCAGATATGATAAAATGGCTGATTACTATAAGATTAAGATTTTCCAACATTAGATATATAAAACACATATTCACTGTCAAGAATATTTCATTTATACTTTTATTAACAATGGATTTCAAACTTGATGAGGTAAACAATACAATATTTTACACTCGTTAAAATGTTCTAAGTTGGGGGTAAAAAAAATAAAAAATTCACCTCCAGCTGCACCGGGGGAATACCAAGGCGTTCCCAGGCCACCCGAGTGATGTAACCTGTCCAGCGTCTCCTGGATCTGCCCTGAGGTTTCCTCCCACGTCTGAGCTCTTATCCAGGCACCCCGTGGAGGAAGCTCCTGTCTGTCACTTGTATCCGTGATACCTTTCTTTTTGTCACAATCCAAAGCTCGTTACCACAGATGACGGTAGGAACGTAGATCGTCCAGTAAATCGCACCTTTGCCTTCTGGCTCAGCTCTCTCTTTACCATGACAGAATGGTACAGCGTCCACTTCACTTCTGATGCTGCACCAATCCGTCTGTGGATCTCTTGCTCCCTTCTTCACTCGCTTGTGAACAAAACCCCGGGATACTTAAACTCCTCCAGAGGAAATTTGCTCTAGTTGAGGAAAAAACACTAGCAATGAGGAGACGGTTCTTATATAAGCTCATGTGAAGTCGTTACCCTGTGTGTGCAGGTGCCATCCTGGACTCTGTGGTCAGTGAGGTGAATCCCAGCACTGCTCTGGAACTCGGAACTTACTGTGGATACTCCACCGTCCGCATCGCTCGTCTGCTGCCCCCTAAAACCCGCCTCATCACCCTGGAGTTCAACCCTGATTATGCAGTTGTGGCCCGTCAGGTCATCGCATGGGCAGGCCTTCAGGATAAGGTTAGGGGGGTGGGGAAGGAACGTGGCTCAGTCACCAAGCTCTTAAGTTGCAGAGGTGAAGCCTTAATACTGACGTGTTGTTTCTGGTGTTGCAGGTGGAGCTTGTGGTGGGGGCCTCAGGAGATCTGATCCCCCAGATGAAGCAACAATTTGGGGTCAAAGAGTTTGACTTTGTTTTCCTGGATCACTGGAAGGATAGATATCTTCTTGACATCAAACTATTAGAGGTACACAAAACTACCCATGTGTAAGAAAAATCTCTAACAGCAAAAATCAAAATATGAAGAGCTCCGTAGACTTTGCTAATCCAGGGTGTGCATACTGGTCTTTCTCCAGGAATGTGGACTGCTTAGGAGAGGCACTGTGCTGCTGGCAGACAATGTCATCTGTCCTGGGACCCCAGAGTACTTGGAGTATGTGCGTACCAGCCCTCGTTATGAGAGCCGTTACTTCAAATCCCACCTGGAATACACCAAGGTAGAAGACGGCTTGGAGAAGTCCATTTTCTTGGGTTAGGAAGCAAGATACTTGCCCTTGTCCTGTACTAGTGTTTGAAAGACCTTGTTAGATCTGGTGGCTCACACAATATTAGTCTTGCCTAAAGTGCAAGAACAATAAAATGAATAAAAACTGCATAATAATGTGAAACTGCATTAGTTTTTACTAAATGTTCATAAAAAGTGTTAAAACAGAAATATGTTCTTGTTCATTTTTGTGATGTTAATGCACATTAATTTATAGTACTTGGGATGCATTTTTCTAAAACGATTGTTAAAACCTGATTACAATTAAATTAGTACGATATACCATACAATGCAACACGATATTTTAGGGATTTCCACTGTACCTTCAAGACTGGGGGTTTGAAGCTCACCGTATAGAAGCTATGTTTGTGATACTTGCATGTCCCCCCCCGTGTTTGTGAGTTCACTCCTGGAGTTCATGACCCACTACAAACAATTGTCTTGGTCCCCACTTGTTCGGGCTACGCTATATACCATTGAGGCCTTATTTACAGTTGGACAGTTGGTTCTAAAATGAGTCTTGGGTGAACAGATCACGAGCAGTCAACCAAGAAACATTGCTGTTTACACCTGTGTCTATCATTGGTCTCCAAGGTGTCCAGTTGACCACTTGTTCAGATTTCATTACTGCTCTGCTCATCATTATTGTGAAGTTCTTGTTGGGAATGTATCAAGAAACATGGATTCACAAGGCACATTTTAAAAACAAGTGCAAGCAGGGCTGTAGACTACGGATTATTTTAAATTACTCACATGCTCCACAGTGCCCCACGATGGATATGCACCTCATTCAAGGTAAAGAGTTTTTCCTCTATAGACTCTGCATCACATCATCCATAATTGAACATGCATTTTTGTTTTTTTGGTTCAATAACATTTTCCTTTCAAGTTAGTTCATATCTCAATTTGTCATCTGCCCAAAACAATAGTAATAACAATGGTCAGTTGTGTTTTGGGAACAAAGACAAAACCAGACATGCTAAACAACTGCTGTGGCTATCAACCTGATGTCATCTTCATGTGCTGGATGAGCTCGCAATACAGGCAAAATTGTACTGTTGATTGACTCCAAATATCATCGCCCACTACTTAAATTTTGTGTCCTTTCAAGGGTAGCATTGTATTATTAATCTGAAGTGGGGCAGACATTTAAGTGACTTATTACTGTCCACTTTCTTTTTCAATGCTTGAAGCGCAAAAATTTAAATTTTTATTCCCTCAAATGTATGCATCACATTTGTGCCCGATGATCTGCACCTTAGGGACCTGACAGATGCAACATTTTCTTATTTCATAATTTATTAAAGGGTTTGGTTTAAACAAAAAAACTAGCATAAGGATTAGCATAAAGGCCTGGGACCTTTTGTCCAATAGTATGCTCCATATCATTGTTTCTCAACCCGGTCCTTGGGGACCCACAGACAGTCCACGGTTTTGCTTCCTCCCAGCTTCCTGCCAGACAGTCCACAGGAGTAAAAACGTGGACAATCTGAGATTCCTTGAGGACCAGGCTGAGAAACATCGCTGTATATACCACTCGGGCATTATAATGAATCAAAATACAATGAGAGCACATTCCTTCAGCATCCAGCCCGATGGTCCAACACATTAAGGTCCCATTTGCTGCATCCATCTTATTCTGATACCTTAATGATAGCAGTGGCCACCTTCATACGTAATTTAACCAGTCATCATAACTTTACAATATGCTGAAGATGAAACGGCGATATCATCCGAGTAACCTGGGGTTCACTGAACCTTTGAAAAGGTTCTTCCATCTCTGCATGACAGGAAGCATTCTGATCCGTCCTCCATCTCATAGTCTCAGTGTGACTGCCATGTGCATCTTCAGTCTCAGCTATATCAGCTGTCAGCTGACTGGCTGTTGAAGATCTTGGCCAGCAGGGAGACGTTGGACTGGGCCTTCTCCTGGATGGCACGGGCCTTATCCTGGGCTTTCTGAAGGCTCTTCTTCGACATGGCATATTTACGCAGGCGGCTCTGCTGGATCTCCTCCTCAGTGCGCCGTTGGGTGAAGTCCCAGGTCTTCTCGACCACCTCCTCCCCGCTCTTCTCCCTCTTCTTCCGCAGCCTCTCTAAGTTCTGACTCTTCTCCACATTGGCCAGGTAGAAGTTGGTCTCGCGCTTGGCCTGCGAGATTTCGGTGCGCAAGCGCTGCTGCCTCACGGTCTGCTCATAGGCCAGACGCTCGCTCAGGTGGCACCAGTAGAACTGGTGGAGGTACTGAGGGGATAAAGTGTAAACACAACACATAAGTTAGATACAAGATCAAAATAAACAAATCAATGGCTACATGAGAGGTCCCTCCACAACCCTGCCCAGGTCAGGCGGTTAGAATATGGATTTTTCTAGGCTCCTTTTGGGCTTTTATATTACAACAGTAATTCCTATTTGTCCTACCTTACCATGTTTAATAGCCAATTATATTTAGTGTCAGTTGTTGAGAGAAAATCTACCCCTCAAATGGAACTAATTTCTAAATTAATAAACTATTTTAGTTGCAGTACACTGGAATTTAAGGAAAGGCTGTATTTGTAATACTTCCTAAACACCGCAGACACATTAAATGAGCAGGAAAAAGTGGTGATACACCTTGATGCACCACAGGTCCGAAGCGAAGTGGCTCTTCTTTCGGACAGCCATGGGGGTGTTGTGCAAACTGGCCGCTACTCTCTTGGCAACACGCTTGTCCTTAAACTCCACCCAGCCCTCAGTAAAGTCGTGGCCCTTAGAACCAGCTTTCTTCTTCTTCCGACGTACTGAATGGTCTAACAAATATGAGAAAAGGTCTCTGTCATAAGAATGTCCTCGAGCCATTTTTATAATGCTACCTCACCAACATCTATTTCACATAGATTCAAGGAACCATGTTGAAAAAACTTTAAAGAAGTAATGTTCTCACCTTCTGGCTGGAGAAAGATCCGTCCAACCTCTCCGTGCACCCCTAACATGTTCCGCAAATGACTTGGTTTTAGTCTGGGTGGGATGTGGCCCAAATATAAAATGCCTGGTACAATCTTCTTGCTTGTAGGCTTCTTTTTCTTACTGCCATCTCCATCAACAACACGTATTTCTTCAGTCTCTTTATCATCACCATCAGAGTCATCTACACCCTCCTCAGGTGTGGTCTTCGCCATCTCCTCACCTTGATCGATTACCATGCCTTCTGCCATCTCGAATTCCACACTCACTTGACTTTCCCCTTCACTTGACATGCTATCATAGTCCAAAAAATGCAGAATTCTTGTTTAAACACAGCCAAACAGACGCCGGAGCGAAACGTTTAATATACCCGTACATATAATTTACAGTAAAAGAAATATTAAAAGATATTCATCTTCCAGTACTTTCGTTCTGTAAGGGTCTATAATCCACAGAAATCCGAATATCTAAGTCGCAATGATGACAATAATAATTATTATTATTGCCGTCTTCATGTAAAATACTACTACATACTACAGTTTCGCGCATAACTAATTACTAGCCAGTCACTGACAAATATATCAGGAAGCTAGTTAATTAGAGCCGGTCTACTTTGAACACATCCGCACGAAGCAGGACAGACTTCTAGCCAGATAAACCCGTTCTTCTAATTCAAAAACATGAAAGCAACACGCTAAAGAGCTAACTTTAACATAACTTACACAAAACCCTAAGTTACGTAAAGATGTGGCTTTATTGAGCTGTATACTTATACCTTAATCCTGTGCGTAGCTCACGAGGTAATAGGCGCAGCCATCTTGAAATAAATCTACACGTGTAGGGAAAGTGGAGCTGGAATGGCAGGCGCCCCCTAGCGTCGCCGTCGGCAAACAACTCCAAAAACAGTCCATCCAGATCAATAGTGTCGCCGGCTTTATTTTCGAGAGCATATGCGACACCAAATGGAGGATGTTTGTGCACACAAGCGTCAAAAATGTTTTACATGCCAAGTACCTAATTTCATACTAAAATATTAAATGCATTTTATACAGCACAGCGTAGGCATATTCCCACATGAAACATCCTAATTGTTGTTTTTACTTAGACAGCCACGGTAGATAGTGTGAAAAGTTATAAAGTGATAACTGGGATTGTTTCCAGACATGATTATATTTACGCTGAATATTTCCTTTCCGAATCCCTCTTGTATGACGCGAACGCAAAATAAATGTAAGATGTCAAGGGTGATCGACATCATAACCATGCATAAAATCTGATGACCAAAGTATTTCAGACGGATTCCTACAGTAGCCTTAATCAATTATTTCTAGCTCGGATATTTTGTGCATCCGTCTTAAACATTAAAACTAATGCGACAGATTGCAGTAGGCCTAGATTTCTTAAGCGTTCATATCTGTTCGTGTACTTTCCATAGGAATCAGTGTAAATATAGTGTAGATTACAATAATGTATTATGTAAAAATATAATATAATACACATCAAAATGTATTTATTTAAATCGTCTCCGAACACCGGTGTATTTTTCATTGCACTCTGTTGTGCAGTTTCTGCAGTTTAACAACTCCTTGCGAATCTATACTAGAAAATGAATGCCAGGGAAATTAGATATATGCTAGGATGCTGAGGTTTGCACAGCTTAAAGCATAAACGATCATTTTAAGAAATAATCGGAAATAGTTATCTCGATTAATATCGAATACCCACATAGCCACTGCTTACTACTACAATATGCTTTCTTCAGTATAATTTTATTATCAAAACAGAATTCCAGTGATCCCTTGCAATATTTCAATTAATTTTTTGTTTTTACACAGCGACTTTTACGACACGGTTGCCACATAGCCCTAAACAAGAGTACGCGGTAATACATTCTGTGTTCTGTTTTCATTATACATACATTATACCCTGTTTTTACGGCTACGGTCCATTAGATGGCGACATTAAGTTGCGTCTGCCTTGCTTATTCGTTTGCTTGCTTGAAATGCAGCACCATGGAAGCGTCTCATTTCAATAATCCGATTAAAAAGTTACTGCATTTGACAGCAATGGAACAAACTGGATATCCGTGACAGAAGAGTAATACAATTATGAGCTACGCGAATAAATTTCCAGAATGAGTATGCAGAAAAAAATACTTTTTAGTAGCCCACAGAAAAATACTAACCTAGTATACATTGCTGAGGCGGAGATTTCAGGTCCATAGAGTACAAACCCACACCAAGATTTTGTTTCAACCAACCAGTTGAGTATTAAGAGTCACAGTCACAGAGTACTCAGCTGGTTGGTTGAAACAAAATCTTGGTGTGGGTTTGTACTCTTTGGACCTGAAATCTCCACCTCATTGTACTCTCTGGACCTGATACATTGTCGGAAAAAAGGGTACAACCCTGATACTGTTTTGTACCCATGGTACAAACAACAATAAAGTACCCCCAGCCTTACAAAAACGTTCCTCAGAGTCAGTTTTCCTACAGCTAGGGCACAACTGGCAGACCTTGAAGGTACAGCCCCAGTGACAAGTAATTGTACCCTCACAGGTTTTTTTTCTGACAGTGTTCTAAGGCAATGAAATAGAATGTTTGGTATTTTAACTGACTAACTTGACCATAATATCCCTAATGAATAGTAGCATTTATTTTTTCCATAAATTAAAATATATTAATTTTGCATCAGTATTATTTTTATTAATGTAGTATTGCACATATCTGAAAAGGGCTGCGCAACACATTGTTACTTAAGAATTTATGCAGGGAAAAATATCTGTTTCATTAACCAAGTCATTTGCTAGCACCTCAATGGTGAAAATGAAGACCACCTGTAACTGAATCGTATATCCATCCATCCATCTATCCATCCATCCATCCGGCTCCTTACACAGGTTAGGGTTGCAGGACTGCATATTTATCAGAAACTGAATGTAAATGATACATTGTTATATCTGTATTATATAATCCGATCCTGGCCTTTCTTGGACATACGATAGTGGAGTCTTTTACTCTAGGGATGGGCTTAAGGACACAGAACCTCCTTTACGGTATGAATCTCAAGCAGAAACCACTCTACAGGCCCACCTGAGATATATCTCCTGTGACAAGAAACTGGGAAAAAAATCTAGTCTAAAATGTGGTGCCGAGCCACAGTACTGAACAACCAGAAAGTAAGACCTTCTCAAGCCTCTCTGTCTGGTGGCAAAGGTGTTTTAATATGCATGGCAGTGTGTGCATGCGTGTCACATGCGTGCTACTGCATTATTGAATATTATGGATGGAAGTGCTCCACAGCCCTGTCAGTGGTCCATCTCTCCATTTAAATATATAAACCTAAGCCAGGGCCCCAGGAGAGAGAAGGACCAGCATGTTTCATACTGGCCACAGTTATATAAAAGGATTCTGCATACCCATCCAGTGCAGCATTGTGAATTATATATATATATATTTGTATTTTTCGTGTATATTTTTTATGTAGGTCAGGCATTGAGCTTTACTCTGCCAAAAATATATATATGTAAAAGGTTCAAAGATCATACTGCACCTTTTTTATACCACAAGCATTAATGAAGAAAAACAAACCATAATACATAAATTAAAGAAGCAAAATTAATTTCTTTTTAGTTAATCAAGGCTGGCAGGCTTTTCACAAGGAGACGTCGTAAGTGTAAATGAAATCAGCATGACAGACCAAGGTCTCTCCTTTTCCATGTGAGTCAGCTGAACTTCAGGATCACTGTGCCTCTGCCAGCCTCAGCTGTCCCGTGGATCCCCTTGAGAAGACACAATTGCCACTCCCCTTGGGACACTGCATGAATCCAACAGAGAAACAACCCTTTGGTTTGAAGAACCTCACTACGTGGGCGGCCAGGAATAGCTCTGGTACTTTTGTCACTGCAAATACATGCTTGCCAATTCCATGGGTATAACACAGGCTTTTTAATTTGATCTGGGACTTCAGTGTTTTTAAAAGAGCATTTGGGATATTTAATATGCCTCTTTAGCGTTGTGACATTACGATACTCTGTGTATAAAGACATGACACACAGATATGTCTAAGTGCTTGATGTCCTGTGGATTTTCTTCTTTTAGTTTCCAAAAAAAAAAAACCGACTAAATCATAAATATTTGTTAGTATTGGTCTAGAATAACCACGTTAGACGGAGATTTGCTGTGGTTCAGATCTGACATGCCTGGCAGACTGCATTTTTGTGTGTCTGTTTGATTTGCCATATGAATGACAGCTTAAGCCATGCCTTTGACAGCGACTGTCCGGCACATCTGTACACATGGACGGCAACTTTAGAGCCACAGAGGCACCAATGCATTGTGACAAGCGTGGAGAGAAGCGGGAAACGGGAAAGGAAGGACAAGGGGTGAATGCAGCCGGACAGTGTCACAGGACCCGTGTGTCGCTCCAGTGTCCTTGGCCCCTATATTACCACTGAGCTTGTAAAACAACGGCCATGATAGTTTGTATCACCCCATAATCCCAGCTATTATATTATTATATTATAATAATCACGGGCTTCATGCTCGTATTTGTGTCTTTTTACAGAAGCAGAGCTTCTCCTCAGATTCTCTGGGTACTGATGGGAGGCACGTCCCGGCTCAGTGTGATTTTGCAGTTCACGTCGTTTCTCGGCCTGTGCCACAGATGAGCAGCTGGTGTTTTTTTCTTGCATTGTTGAGGATAAAGCTGATACAGTCCACTGCAGATTTGGATGTGGGAAATGGGCACCTGACATGTGCAAAAACACTGCATATATTAGGACATGTGTACAATATATACACTTATTAGATTTGGACATTGCGCTGTATAAAAAAGAATGTTTATTAAAAGGAAATCTAATCCACTTTTTCTTTACCTTTTTCACCTAGAGAACTTAAGAGTGGTAGATCAGAGAGGTTTTTTTTAAGTTAGAGTTTAAATACGTGTAACGCACATTTACAGCACGTCTGTTTTAACATCTGGCATCTAGAAAACAATAACTTTAGATGAATGAGAACCTATTTGTGACAGCAGTAAGACTCCTGATGCGTTTGTCTGCTTCACTGCTTCTGCACACTGATATGGTGTGTGTGTGTGGATCATGTATATATTACATTTTGGGGACCAAATGTCTCCACAATGTGATAAAAATCTGTTATTTTGACATTGTGGGGGCCACCTTTCAATTTTATAAAAATCTGTGACTCCAATCAAAAAACGAAAAATGCCAAAAGTCTCATAATTTGTTGGGTTACTTATGGTTAAGGTTAGGATTAAGGTTAGGATTAAGGTTAGGTTAGGTTAGGTTAGGGGTTAAGGTTGTCATTGTTGGGATTAGGGTTTTTTCCATAGAAATGAATGGACGGTCCCTACAAAGATATGAATACAAACATGTGTGGTGTTTGTGTATATAGTCATGTCTATATCCTCCTGAGATCCCACCCATTCATTTATGTCCATTGTAATGGACATTTTGTTTTTGCATTTATCTTTTCACTGATGTTAGGAAACATATTTATTCCTGCTGTGCACTAGAGGACATGCTGTGAGATTAGAAATAACAATAAATTTGAAAAAATCTAAATTGTAAGATGTCTTATTTCCTCCAAAGACAAATAACCTACAATTGAAGGACACTTTTTTCCTTGGGTCTCAGGAGGATATTATATTGTGGGGACCAAATATCCCCACAATGCGATAAACACTTAATATTTTGACATTTAGGGGAAACTGAATTTCATAAAAATCTGTGAATGCAGTTAGAAAAAAAACTGCGAGAAATCTTCTATTTTGTTTGGTTACTTGTGGTTAAGGTTAGGACTGGTTAGGGGGTTAAGCGTAAATAGTTGAGATTAACATAATGCCCATAGAAATGACTAGAGAGTCCCCACAAAGATACAGATGCATAATCTGTGAGTATGTGTGTTTGTGTTTATGTGTGTGTTTAAGCAATCATATCTCAACTTTCACTCTATCCTAACAGTTAGCGTCAGTCAGGCAAAGCTTCCGCCGTGAGGCCTGCCATACCCTGATGTGGAATGCCCTGCACACCCGACCGCTCAGGCTCACAGCTACAGGGGGCTGAGGGCTTCCGCTGTGACCACGAACACACCGCTGCGTGACTCTGCTAAGGCAGTCGGAGCCGGCTACTTATGGCTTGGTGACAGCTCCTGTTAGAGTCACAGGCGCCCTCAGCCCCCCACCGCTGAGGCTTTTCATAAGGCTTGTAGTGTCTCTACGGAGACGACACGAGAAGAGACCTTAATATCGGCCACTTTGTCGGGAGGGGCTGGGGGAGCGGGTCCTCCCTGATGTGCGCGGAGCTCAGCTGGGAGCCCCAGCGACTGCAGAAACCAGGCATTTATTTACCACTTTTAAGCATCTATTATAAACCAGGGAGATGTGCATTAGCAGGGGGGGGTGGGCGCTTTACCTGAGATTAATGTGCCGTGGCTGGCGCAATGTGCCCCTCATCACGGCGTGTGAGCTCCGCCGAAGCTCCAGAATGGGCATGGCAAACGGGGCAGAGCGCGTAAGTAATCAAGGCAAACACTGACACGCGGAGAGCTAAGCGTCAGGAGGCTAATATCAATAGCCTCTGACACAGAGCTGAACCATGAGCAACATACTCAAATCAGCTTGTTCCCTTGCTACACCCAGGAGAAGAGCTGTTATAAATATTACAGGGAGCGTGTTTCTTTTTACTCTCCTGACCTGCTTCTGTTCTCTCACTGTAGTATTTTCTTCTGCTTTACTCACAGAAGTAAATTCTGACTTTGACATTGTAGACCATCATGATCTTTTAGTTTCCCTGGTTAATGGCTTGTCATTCAGATTTTTATCACTTCGGGTTAGGGGTTCTCCATAGCCTGTTCTTGGGCCCATTACATTTGACCCTATATATCACAGGTGTCAGACTCCAGTCCTGGGGGGCCGGAGCCCTGCACATTTTTGGGTTTCCCCTCGTTTAACACACCTGATTCAACTTCTTGTGCTAATTACCACATAGCTGTTGAGCCGAATCATTTGTGGTGGAACAGGGAAAGAACTAAGCTACACAGAGCTGCGCCCCCCCAGGACTGGAGTTTGACACCCCTGCTATATATCAACACTATCCAATGAAAAACATGTATGATAATTGTTAATTTTTACTATAGCTGGAGTAGTCCTATTCTTCTCTGTCTACTGATAGTATCTTACATAAAACTGACCGATGCAAATATGCTTTCTGAAGTCATCTATTTAACTAATATTTGTGTTTGTACTAGTTAAGATTTGTATTCATGATCGCTTTTGTATGAATGACTTTGTACTGCTACTTTTAACAACTTAAAGCTGATAGTTAAAGAGCTAGCTAACTAACATCATTGTTAATCGTGAACATAAAGTGAAATCGGTTTGTACTGTATCTTGCTGACACATTTGCCTTACTGACAACAGTCCACATCCATTTAAAACATTAAACCATTCACTGACAACTATGAAAAGATATTTGTGGTGTCTCATAACATTTCAGGTTTGTTTTGTAAAGTAGCTTCTAAGAAAATGTGTTTTTCTTATTTCTGAAATAATGAATTTTTGGAGATATGTGTTTTTCATTGGACAGAGACAATATGCTGTCCCTTGGGGATTTTAATTGCAAACCTATAATATGAATTATCATTTTTACACTGACAATGCAAATTCCAATATGTATGTAAAACCCTGTAGGACTTTCTAAACTCTCTGAATTTTACTTTAAAATTTCAACTCCCTAAACCCCTTTAAAGGGCATTAGGCACTATGGGACACAAAATGTCCCCCTGCTGAAATTATGTTGGCAAGTCCAAAGTTACTCATGCATACTTTGTCAGGTTTTAAGATGAAACTGAATGGCTTGATTGAAGAGCAACAAAAAAAAGATCAATGTAACAACTGACAGGAACTTGACTCTAGAATCTAGAAATATCTCTATAGTGGCTTTCTTTCTGTATTTTCCTTCAATTGTAATACATAGTCAAGGTCAAATAAGTGCCGTCTGATACAAAAAGCCAGTGTAGGCATTATTTACTTCTGTCTGCTGTTTGGCTGCACAAATGCACCCTCAGAGCAGTCTTAGGGATCTCAGGGCATCTTACTACAATCAACATGAACATTTTAACACTGAGCTTGATTCCCTGCTTTGGTCACCTGCTAAATTAACAGTAGGATATAACATATTGTTTCTCCTATTAGCTACTGTATGGGACAGTGATTGTTATACAGTACAAAAATGCAGCAGATCTCTGTTTATGGAGAGGAAATCCCAGCCAATCGTTCCTGAATCAAACGGAAATGGCAGGTTTACCCAATCACATTTTTGAAGGAGAATAAAATGTGCATTTAAAATGACAATATTGGGATTTTTTTTTCCAAATCAAGGCATTTGGGTTTTTTCTCTTTCATTGTCTGTTATAAATTTTATTATAAATCACCATAAAATGTTTGTACTATCCTGTGGTGTGTCAACAATGACAAGTAATCACCTTCACTTAAATACAGCACTTTCTAGGTTGCCTTAAACCCCCCTATATATGATATATTATAATATATTTCTGGTGTCATAACCAAGATTAACAAAACAATCAATCTACGGTGTGGGTATGTGCAGCAAAGGTAAAACCCTTTACTCAAATGTTCCAAAATGTCCATCTGTCAAGCACAAGGACCTACATCCCATCTCTGGCTTCCCCACGGCCCAGCAAGACCAGGTGTAGAGTCAGGCCTGGGAGGTGATGCACCTCTGGCACCCATAGAGAGATCATGGCTTCAGATGTTGCTGGTAAAGCACTGAGAGTGTGGGAGAGTAACCGGCTTATTCCACACTTCCCACAATCCCATGGGGCACATGGAGAAAATGCCCATACACTGTGCCCCACATAAGTGTCCGGTTCTGAATTTAGTCAGGACTGTGATGAACAAGGTGGCACTGGAGATCCCTCAGGATGGCCAGTCACACAATCCTCTAACTAATCACGTGACCAAATGTGGACAGACAGGGTGCTTCTGAGTGGGCATCTAAAAATGAATCCAGAAGAAAATATAAATGTTTAATCCAGTTTCGACTTCTCTCTGGTCTGATGGGCCAACCCCATTTTATAGGACTTTGCAAATGGGCTACACAGCCACAAAAGACCAATAAGTGAAGATTGACAAATGTCGTTTATATTGATCATTTTATTGCTGCTCTCATTTTTATTGGAGAGTTTAACAAATCAAATATCCACTTTTCACCACCGAGACTGAGCAGTAAAAGCTTCTCTATAATCAACAGCGATTAAATAGTATAATAAATATAATGAAAAATGTATTGTCAAAAAGAACATTTATTTGAATGTAAATAATGCAGTTTGTGGACCTATCATGCAAAACGGTGCCATAATGTATCCTAGAAAAAAAAACACACAGAAATGTTCCTTGATTTGGGGGGGGGAGAGCAGTCTTTAAAAGGGTCGTCATTCACATATTCATGTTAAATGCTTGTTTGGCAAATAATCTGAAAATATTATAGATTATAAAGCTTATATTGTTCATTTATGTTTTGTAATATGTCATGCAATTTGCAAATCAAATTCATGCAAATCAAATCAGTCTTTAAACTTTATTTTTAGAAGTTGTCGTAAGTTGTCAATGATAAAGACAACACCACTGCCTAATCTGATTTGGGTGGTTCCACTGGTGACACCTCCAGGGTTGTTTGTATTTGCAGACTGATGTCATGTGTCTTCCCTGCCTTAGTCCAAAGACATACAGGCAGATTAACTGGCATCTCTAACACACATCGCTTTCGCTGTGTGGCTGTACTACGTACTACCGTGGCCCCTCATTCAGGGCGTTCAGACCTCAGCCATGACCTGGAAGAGTAGTTGGAAGCCAGAGAGATTATCTGACTGTTTTAGGTCATAATAATATATTTTAATGGTTTCATCTTTTTAAATAAATTGGTTAAAGGCAGGTTATTGTTAATGTTGCTAAAAGCCAGTCAAACTTATATTTCTGTGCAAAGTTTACCTTGGAGAGTCGGCTATCGTGACTTGCCGGCTTAATCAAGCGGCGCATTGGACTCCTGTTATCATTAAAACCGGTCCCTGGAGCTCATGAATGTTTCATAGAATGACGTTTGGCTAACTTTCTCTGCTGCTTTAAAAGCACGGCCAGCGTTACTTACACATGGTGTCACCAGGGCTAATGCATATCAAGCACCATCAGTGTGTCTCACACACGCTTGTGTGTTCATTTTATACAGCTCACTTTTGTCCTTTCATACAAGTGCTTAAAACCAGTAAAAACAGATTTTTTTTACAAACCCATCACAGGGCACACTCACACACCATTCACACCTTCAGGCGACTTGGTATCTCCAATTAACCTTGGCATGTTTTTGGACCGTGGGGGGAAACCAGGGAACTCAAAGGGAATCCCACAATGACTTGGGGAGAACATGAAGACTCCACACACATGGAACCCAGGCGGAGACTCGAACCCAGAGGTGTGAGACAGTGCTAACCACTGTGCCACCCATCCAAGTTTGTATGCAATGTAATTATAAGATCTGAAAAGATAAAAATAGTACTTTTTGGTGAACTTAAGAACTAAGGAAAAGCAGCACCGTTTAATGTGATTGTCGGTGATCGGTAAACTTCGCTGACTGTTGGTGATCAAAATGGTGCCCTCAGATATTCCAAAGCAAAAGGAGCATGCGCTCAGACTCTCTCAGGCAACCCATCGCCCTGCCTTGTGAACACTGCCTACTTGTAAGTCTTTTTTTTCTTTTCTTGATTGTGCAGTACAGTACTGTTTGTGGTATATCTGTGTCTTAGCAGCCTGCCCAGAGCGGGAAAGGCTCCACGCTCACGTTGATGCATTTAGAAGACAGACGGACGAATGGTAGCCCTTCCTCCTTTGCTTAGTGTTGTATAACATGCTAGTATACAGCATTAGCCGCACTGGGAAAATTCACATTCTTGCTCGGATTCAGCTGCACCACCAAGCCTGAGATGTGGATAGAATCACGTTAGATCAGCCGCTTTAGCCCCGGACCTATGGGTCTGTGCCTGTGTATTGTGTCACCTCTTCACAAACCCTACTGCTGACACAACAACTGGGGTAGTTTCGTGAACAGAAAAATCCTTCTTAGGGTTGCTGTGACAAATATATCAAATAGAGACTGGTCAGCATTATGAAACTGACTAATCTCAGGACAGGGGCTGCAGGATGGTTCTGTTCACCGTTAGAAAAAGTCCACATCAATTTCCAAAATGGAGAATGAAAGAATTTAGTTAAAAATACCTCGCATAACATCTATTACCTTTAATACTCCCAATGTTATGTTACAAACAGCCACTAATGCATTGTTCCCATAAAAGCAAGTTTTGAAAGAGCTTATCTTTAGCCACAGATCAGTATGACAGTACAAATATAGACTTTTAAATGTGTTTATTTCATTCATATTGCCTGAAGCCAATCCCAGGTGGCACAGGAGTGACACCCTGTATGGGATGTCAGCCCAGCATTGAGCAGATACACACTTACACATGAACACACGTTAAAAGTCATGTCTTTGGCCTATGGGAACAAACCCACACAAACACAGAGCTGGTATAAACAGGGTAAGCTAATTAGCAAACTGTTCCATTTCATATTCTCACATCTTTCATCAGTAAAAGGAGGTGGATTATGAAGCTCAGAGTGTATTTTAGTACCACGTTGCTATGTGTATGTGCATATAAACCTGTAAATATACCACAGACATTTATAAGCCCAAACCTCTCTACCCATTAGTCAGCCAGAGTTAGAGACGAATGAGAGAGCGTGTATGTGGGGGGTAAAGGGGGATCTAGAGAAGAGGCTTTTAAAGGATTTGACAGTGATTTGTAGCATCACTGTACTGAGCAATGTTGTGCTTTTCATTATAGACTTTAAATATGACTACAGGAGAGTCTCAAAAACTGGGTTTTCGCTACATGTAGAACTTGAACCCAAACGAAAAATGTTTGCAAGAGGCATGTACAGTAAAATTCAAGATTCTTCCGTGCACCTTTAGAGTGTAGCGTGCGCGCGCTGTCTCGGATGGAAGACGCTTTCCTGGCTGTTGCAAAACCATTCGGCAGTTTCTAGTGTTATATATTACGTGTCAGTCGATTTGCAGTAGTATTTAATCTGCCTTCCGGGATTTGACGTCTAAATTGAGTGTAGGAACAAATTTACGAAACGTCAAGATGCGGTTTTCAGGTAAGATATCGGAATAATAATTTCGCATTTTTTCCTGTTAAAGTAACTGTCCCCCTTTTCCGCGAATTTAATGTCTGGTAATTCTTCTAATCGTTTTGTAATCAAGGTAAGAAAAATGATGGGAACTGTCCTCGAGTCTCATTAACTGGAACCCGATCGTTCGCTGCGTAGCTGAATACTTTGCCAGCAAAGCAGCGTTTTCGTTTCATTAGAAATTAACGGACATATAACCTACGTACGGTACGTGTATGATCAACTGCATATTAAAATATATGATGAAGTATTCTTTAAAACTGATAATAATTTTAAGTTGCTTACTTAGTTTACAATTCGGTGGTTGATCGCAGATTTGAATAACTGGGAGCTAAACCCTGATTCTTAGCAGCCTGTCTATCTACGCGTGTGGTTCTTCAGGTGTTAATATCTCATTTTTTTGTAACTTCCGAACTTGCTCACATTGCCAAATCTGCGTCATTTTCGTTGTTTACTTTGCAAATCTGGCAGGGATTTGATTAAAAACCACTTTTATCATTCATATCAACAAGTCAGTTGCTTAATGTTTTATGGTTGGAAAACAATAGCAACTTCGGGCTCAGACTTCTATGAGCTCATATAGCCTACAACGATCTAAAAAGTGCAAATGTTTCATTGAACTCTTTGGAGTTATTTGTCATGAAGCGTTTTTCATTAAGGACCCTCTAGATTGTTAATTACAGTAGCATGGGCTCCAGTGCCCGTATTTATCATCATGCCGATTTAATCTCGCTCCTCCAAGTAAACTGTCGCTTCTTCTCACGCTGCATTGCCGTACAGGGATCGATGAATCTGTGCAGTTAATGCAGACATTTTTCTCTTATATTGCGCAAGCTTCAGTAAAGTCCGTTTATTCCCCGCTGTTCTGCAATCTCTGGCTGATGTTAAGTGCTGAAATTCATGGAATCAGGGAACATACATTTTCCTGCATATCGCTTGCTGGGAATGTAGTAGAAAAATATTCTTGTCCAAGTTTTGATTCATATGGAAGTATTTATTTAACTGCATTCTTACACTGTTTTTAACTGCTGTTGGTGTACCATTATTAGGATATCTACGGAGATAAGTACTTATTTTTTCTTCTTAAAAGGGGTTTAAACAGTTGGAGAACTTGGAAAAATTCAGCCCTATTACTTCAACACGATGATACCTATAGCTCTTCCAGGGCAGGGAAGGTAATTACCCCTTATGTCTAGAGCAGGGCTCTCCAAGTCCATTCCAGGAGGGCCAGAATCCAACACAATTTGCAGACTTCCCTGCTCAAACACACCTACTTAACTTGGTAATTAGCTGAAAAACCGGTGCAAAAAAACCTGGGAGTTCTAGTGTTAAGGCTAATCTGAAATGTAAGATAAAATAAGAGTCTTTGTCAGGTGATAGACAGCTAACATCTAGTAATAATCTTTAAATGCCGTAGTTATTAACACTTCAACCCGTGTTCCCCAGTTCTGGTCCTGCTGGTCCAAAAACCAACACGGTTTGCAGATTTTCCTGCTCAAACACGTCTTAAAATGATGGATTATATCAAAGGTTTTGTCCTGTGCGATGTGTGGGAAATGCATGCAAATGAAATCAGTTCTCATTGCTTTGAATTCACTTCATTGCGATACAAACATCATGTAAACTATAAAAAACAATTCAAGTGACAATTAAGGCATTATGGTAATGAACCAGGCATTAGAACCTAAAGCTTGGCAAGTTCTTACAGGTTGGAAATGGTGGGCTACCACTGAGCAGGTGCTGGACGAATTCAGTTAAATGTCCAGCCACATAACTGGTTAAAACTGGGAAACAGTGGCGGTCATTTAGTGATTAAGGTCTTGAAACCCAGAGGTTGCTATTCAAGACCCAAAAGGATTCCTGCCCTTCTATACTCAAGGGAGAATATTTAAATGACTACAATAAAAATATCACGCCATAAAAATGGGTAAAAATTATAAATTGCTTTGGATAAAAATGTCCACATGTAATGTAAATATTAGCATGGCAGCCCCTGAGTGCAGGACCTTCAGGATACAAATAAAACAACCATCCTGCATTTAAGGTACTTTCTGTCCTGCTCTCATGCAATCCACTATCAGCTGGCTTTGAAAAAGAGACCCATCCAAAAAGCATCATCTACATTTAAACATTTCCAATAAATGTTATAGTCTTTAGTTTTTTTTACATTTACACCCCTTCCACAGTCAAAAGAAACATAATTTAGAACAGAGGTCCCCAACTATTTTTCCCAGCAGGCATCAGCAACATAAAGCCAAGGTCCAAAATAATTTGCCAACTTGGGCGAGGGGAGTCACTTGTGTGGCCCAGATTCGGTTGTATTTCGGTCCGGATGTAGTAGCCAGTTGGTAACCACTGATTAAGAGCAGTCCAAATCTTCAAATTGCCCTTAGCGTTTGTGTGTGTGTGTGTGTGTGTGTGAGTGTGAGCAGGTTGGTGCTTTGTGTAGCAGCCTCTGCCATCAGTGTGTGAATGAGAGTCTGAATGTGAGGCAAAAACTGTAAAGTGCTTTGAGTGCTCGTAGGAGTAGAAAATGTGCTATATAAATGCAATTCATTACATTGTGGGGACCAAATGTCCCCACAATGTCATGAATGCCCATTTTTTGACCTTATGGGAAAACTCAATTTTCTAAAAATCCATGACTGCAATCAAAAAACTAAAAATGGCAAAACTCTAACATCTTGCTAGGTTTCTTATGGTTATAGTTAGAGCTGATTAGGGGCTAAGGATGTCATGGTTAGCATTAGCATTTTTCCCATAAGAACATACATTTACAAATGAGAGGAGGTCATTTGGCCCATCAAGCTCGTTTGGGGAGAACTTGTTAAAAAGTTGTTAAAATCTTATCTAGCTCCGATTTAAAGGAACCCAAGGTTTTAGCTTCCTGGCAGGAAGGGTACTCCATACTTTCAGTGCTTTCTCAATTCCAGTTTAAAATGTTTTTCGACTAATTACCACCTATGCATGGGTGTCGCTGCCATTAAATCTGAGGGGGATGTGTCCCCCTGACATTTCATAATTATTCATTAGGACCCCCCCCCCACATTTAACATAAAATATTAGTTCACTCAGCGCTGTTTCTATTACTTCGCCTCATGGAACAAGTCAGTGAAACTGAACACATTACAAAATACTGCAGATGAGTTTCTCTCTAACTTAAGAAACAGGTTCACAGCAGAAAAAGAAGCATTGATCCCAGCATCTCCCTCAGACCCACAGAAGAAACTCAATTTGATAACTGTAGGTTAGTTACAAGTTACTAGAACAGCCTTTTCCCTGACCTCGCTCCTCCCCTGAAACATCCACACCCTCCTACGTTTCACAAACACATTTTGGTGTTGAAATTCCTGTCTATGTTTTTGATAGCTAAAAATCTTTTTTAGACCTTGACTGTGTTCAGCCGTCTTCCTGATGTTGATTCATAGGGGATTTTTGGGAAATAAACCATTTCAGGGTAGCTTCACGGAAGACACTGTCAAGGCTGAGTTATGACTCCAGATACATGGCTACAGGGGGAATTGTGCCTCTCCCTGCTTACTCAGTGCGATTCTGGCCCGTGCCTTATGGAACCTTAAAAGTCCTTGGGGGTGAGGCATTGCCTCGGTTCTCTGTCATTGTGCCGGAGTGGATGGGCCTTGGGTGGTTCCTGTGACTGGATGATGCGGGTTGCTGGCCTGTTTGCCTGAGTGCACTGGGCAGCGCAGCTTTAATCTGGGACGGTTTACCTTTACAGACAAGAGCTTTTTTTAGGTCAGGGCCTTGGCTGGATAATCAGGTAGAGTGTGTCACTCACACAAAATGTGGTCTTAAGTCGATACCAAATGTGTGCATTACTGCAAGCAGTGTATGTGCAGCGTGACTCATCCTAACCGCTTTTAATAGTCCAGAATGGCCGGATACCAGGTCTACATGCATCACTGTAATTACTGCAAATGTATTTAATCCTTTGTATTTTCTATTCTGTTTAGTATAGTTACCAAGCAAACAAAAAGCAACACTGTTTCATTTTAAAAGGTGCTTTTAAAATAACTAAATATTTAATATAAAACTCATCACCCACTTTGGGGGAAAAAATCCACACATTTTTTCCATAAAGTGGCTTTTCCCTATAATCAAGATTAGGGCTGCTCTGTGTTTCTTCTGTCCCATGGGTACTTTTGGGCCCTTTGAATTTAAAAATTTTTTGGTTTGTTTGTCAGAGCTAACTGTCACATATAATTTAATCAAGGACAAACTAGTCATACCATTAAAAAGCATTATGGAAACAGTTTTAAGGCATAGTATGGAGACTGATGAGCACAGCACAGTAAGACATCAATATTATGGAGGTAAACTCTAAATGTGGCACAGTTAAGGGTTTCTTTACAGTGAGAGAAAAGCCTCCTTGCTGCCAGTCAGGTCACTCCCCAACATCTGGAGAAGAGAAACGTAAGACACAACATGAGAAATGGAAGCAATACTTGCCAACTTGGCACCGTAACGCTCTAGTAAGCAAGACCATGTTGCTTGAACTCGTTCCCGAAGTTAAGCCGCATCCAGTGCACTGCCAGTGGAGCGAACCGGTCCGTGGAAGTGAGGGAGGAAAAAGGCAACCTACTCGAGAGTCACCCAAAGGAATAATGAAGGGAAGGGATGACAAAAAGAATTTCGGACATGAGACAGTGCTGTGGGCCATAGCATCATGAAATGACCAAAGACAAGCGCCATTGGCCAAAGCCTTCCAGAGCATTTCCATCACAGCAGGTGCTCTACTTCATGTATTTTTCCCCCCCAGAAAGATACAAATACAAGGTGCAGGTTTCTGAAACACTGACTGAGCGCCGATGCGGCTGCTGTTCTTCAAAAGACGGCTTAACTTTTGGGGGTTTAAGTACAGACTGACTATCAAAACTGCAAAATGGCAAACCTTTGTATGTGTTATAATCTGTTTTTTGCAACTAAGCTCCACCCATGGCAGGTGATTTATATGCCACAGAGTGTTGTCATTCACTGGCCTGTTAGACCCCGCCTTTGCAGCAGTGCTCCAGCTAGATTTTCTTGTGGTTAATCTTATGCTGCAGTTAACAACGTGCAGAGCACAAGACAGCCCAGATGTGACAACCAAGCAGAGGAGCTAAAAATCCATCAGTTTTGTATGATTGATGTTGAATTCCAAAATGAATGACTGATAGTCCGTTTTCCAGCCGTGACCTGAGTTAGAAATTAAATATTAGAACTGAAAATGCACATAATGCTAATTTGATTTTATCGCTACTGTGAATTTATAAAATAGAGGCAGAATTACAGGGAATGTCAAAAAAGCAGGGTCAGGGATGATCTACAATGCGGCTTGGAAACAGAAGGGATTTGACTGAGACTGAATTGAAATGACCCTAGAAACAAAAGGGACCACAAGAGGTCAATACACAAAGTAGGAAGGTGAAATAAGTAACAAGGACTTACACTGACACTAGGAAGGGCTGAGGGAAGCACAATAAGCACCACAAACATCATCTTCACATCAGGGTAACTTGTGGGGAAACAAACGCAATGACTGACAAACGAATAGAGCAAAGACAAGCACATATGTAAACTGATAACTGGGTACGAGGTGGGAAACCCAAGAACAAAAGCAAACATGAACAATACAGAAATATAAACACAAACACAATATTGGGGAAGCTGATATCTAAAATAACCTACAGAGACGAGCCACAAATCCACAATGGGAGCGATGCTTGGATCTCAACCACCTGCTTAGCCCATTCGAACATGTAGTTGCCTGGGGAGCAGGGGGACATGCTAGGAACATAAAAGAGTTAAACTCACAAAACACAGCAAAAAGGGTGGGTTAGCCAGCGCCACTTGCTGGCCAAATGGGGATATGATAGACAATGCACAGGGGCTTGCTGTTCCTGAGGGCGGCTACCTGGGGTGATTAGGTCTAGAACCCAAGGGTAACGGGCTGCCCTCTCCGGTAAGTTGCCGATTTAGAGGCTTTCTGACTGGAGTGGACCCAAAGGGATTCCCATGGGAACCAGTAATACACGGCTGCAGGTGCCCTTCTCAGGTTGCTTCTGGTTGGGTTGACACATGCACAGTGGACAAAGAAATGTTCTTGATCCGTTTAAGGAATTTCCAAAGTGTGGTTTGTCTGTTTAATGTGTTTGGGAAAAAAAAATTCCCACGCATGTATTTGTGCACAATCTATGTTTCATGATTGTCAGTCTATTATAAATCTAAACATATGCTGATATGTTACTTTTAATTTAATTTTCCTGTTTAAAGTTTTACTGTGTATGCATAAAACATCACACAACAAAATGCAAATAGCATTTTTATTGATATCAGCAGGTGTCTACGATAACTTGTAGTGCTAAGACATTCATTGATCACTTTTAAAATCTGAAGCATTCTGGACATTAGTTTAGTTATAACATTCTTGATGGTATAATGATTTGGAAACATCTACCGCATTATCTATTGAGTTAGTCATTCCGGAAACATTATATTTGCATCAGGATTAAAATAGTACTGAAGCAATATCGTTTTATATAATTTTGTTCTTTTATTCTCCTGTGCATACGGGGTCCTATTGTCATGACCTGCTCGTCCGATCCTCATGTGTGCCACGCCCCTTCGTTATCTCATGTTAATTCCCGATTGTCATCACCTGTTGCCTGTTGTTTTCTGCCTATCCTGTGTATTTAGTCCATGGCTGAGTCAGTATTCCCCAGTCCGGTCATTTTGTTGTATCGGCTTGCGGGCGAGCGGGGAAGCAGGCGAGCCGAGCTGGGAATTTAGGCAAACGGGGTTTATTTCGACGGAAATGAGGGGAAACAAGCACAACTGCACACAACGCCATGACACCTATGGGCGGCAAGGCCTCAGAATGGTGAATTGTTCTGTGCAATCAAGGGTTGGGGCCTTCTGGAATTCATTCATCAATTCCAGTCGAAATTAGGGAATGGAACTTAAGCTGGGATTGGAAAAAAACTATGGGGAACAGAATTGGAATTTAATTTGAATTTCAGGGAGATTTAAATTCCAACTCCAGTTTCATTTCCTGAGTTGGAGTGGAACTGTTGAATTCATTCTGGATTTGCCCTAAGCCTGGTGCAGTCATGAACCGGAACCGGGGGTACCTGAGAAGGGTGGCTGCAGACGTATACTCCTCATGGGATCCCACTCCAGATCCTCTGGCAGGGCACCCTCTGGGCCTAGGTTAGTTGAGTTTGCTGGTGAGGCAGCTGGTGGGAAGGGTGCCGCCAAGGAAGCTGGCAAGACAGGCACTGGCCAGGCGGCAGTGGAAACAGGTGCTGGAGACACAACAAGGGACACAGGCACTGAAGACGCAATAGGGACAACAAGTGCTGAAAACAGCAAGGAAAACGGCATTGGCAGCGAAGCAGCCAGGGAATCAAGTGCAGATCAGAGCAACTAGGGTGTCAGACGTTAGCAGAGCATTTGGGGAATCAGACACTAACACGGCAGTTGAAGAGTCAGGTGGTGCAGCCTCCTCTGGGGAGTCAGCAGCTTTTGGGCCTTTGACTAGATGCAAAGCTTCATCTAAGCTGGAAACCTGGGACTCTGGCAAGACGACCTTTTTCTTGGCATGAGCTGGTTCCTGCAGGGCTTCAGGTAATAGCTTGGCACTATGTGGTGCAGGATGTACCTGAGCTACAGATCTACAGGTTTCAGACTCTGGGGACCACATTTCCAGCATGATGTCATCAGGGTCCCTGGTAGGCCTGTGAGGGACCACTCCATAGGGCAGGAGAATGCATTCCTTTAGACCTGGGTCTGTAGGGAATGATGTCCTCCAAATTTCAGGAGGATGTCAAGGCACATTGGGAATAATACTATGGTGTTGGGATTGAAACCAGTACCTCCAGCTTCTCAGCCCATCACTCTGGCCAGTACACCACTGGAACAGGGATAAACTCGAAGGGATTGTTGGCCTAACCCAGCTATCTAGCAGCTGGTCGTGATCACTCAGTGGGTTGATGACAGGATTGTCCATGAATCATTGGGGATTAAGGATGTGAGGCTCGAACCCAGGTATGAGTCTTGAAGTAGCGCAAGAGGCTCCTTAGCAAAGCCGCGGAATCGTTTAGGTTGGGCAGTCATTCTGTCACACAAACAGTAAGGGACGATTTACAGTGCAGCTTGGAAACAGAATGGATTTTATTGAAACTTTAACTCAACTGGCCGCTTAGCCTATTTAATCATGCCCTGGGAGCAAGGGAACATACTAGGAACGGGATGGGGTGTCAACCCCTTACATGGCACACTCACACATCATTCACCCACCTGTGCATACCAATGGGCAATTTTGCAACTCCAATTAACCTAAGCATGTTTTAGGACAGGGTGGGGGGTACTGGAGTACCTGGAGGAAACCACACAATGACACGAGGAGAACATACGAACTCCACACACATGGAGCCATGAATACAGGTGACTCCTGAGACTGGGAACACAACCTTGTCTGCAGGCTGAGTGAGGGACCCACTACTTTGGTGGTCCAAGAAACAGATTCATTCAGGATAATTTGATCTTGTGGAAAATCAAATGGGACTGATTACATTGTCTAAACAAATAAATATGAAATCACAGAGGTCTGTAAGTATAAAAATTGTTGTTATAATGTTAATATTCTATTATATTTTTATAATTTTTTATTATTTGTATTATTTTGTAGGTCTGTGGTCTAGGGGACTCATGTATGGAGTTGCCTGAAACTATTTTGTGTGTGATATGGAAATCAATATTTAGACATAGAAGAATATGGCAGTCATGGAAATACAATGGAACCTCGGTTCTTGAACGTCTCACATCTCGTACATTATGGTTCTCGGACTATATTGTTCGGCAAAAAATTGTCTCAGCTGTCGAACGTATTTTCGGTTCTCGACCAAATGACCCTTTCGCGCTAAAGCACGCGTCTTTACGCATAAACAAATGCATATAAAAGCCGGTCTACCGCTAACGCTCGCGTAGTGAACATCTCCGCTTGTGGTGTGGATATTCCCATGTTCTTTGCTTTTGTTGCTCTTATTTTGCTTTTAAATAAGCCACTATAGGTCCTTCAAAGGTTAGTGATAGCAACAAACCAAAAAGTAAAGTTGTGAGAACCACGACAGAGGAAATAATTGTATGCCGTAAGCTCTCCACAGTACAGGTAAAGTGTAATTACATTTTCATTTATTTAATAAATTCATGGGTTTTAAAGTTTTTCTTTATGGTTTTAGCATTATATATGTATACATACAGGTTTAAATAGGCAATCATTTGGGGGATTAATCCAATTTAAATAGGCAATCATTTGGGGGGGGGGGGGGGGTTAATCCAATTTAAATTATTTCTTATGGGAAAAATTGTTTCGGGTTTCGCCCAAATTA
>JAODJU010000108.1:11601777-11627789 GCA_026776725.1 Gnathonemus echidnorhynchus | reverse complement strand
GGTGGGGGGGGGGGGGGGGGTGGTTAATCCAATTTACATTATTTCTTATGGGAAAAATTGATTCGGGTTTCGACCAAATTAGTTCTCCCAGAGCTTTCTGGAACGGATTAAGTTCGAGATTCCACTATAGTTTAGGAAATATTTAAGAACTTCAATACACGGTGCTGCACTTGTAAAATGTCACTAGTTATTTTTTTTCTGAGTTTTGCATGCTATAGCAGTTGCTGAAGCTCCAACAGCAGTCTGCCTTTGGGAAATTTTGAGGATATTTCTCATTTCTCATAGAATAATAAAATGAAACGCCCAGTCAAATTTCACTTGGACATCATACACTGTGTTGAATTATGTTAAGCTTTTTCAGCCTAGCAAATTAATTGTGATGTCTTCCACACGCTCTTGCATGCAACAAATGTCAGTTCCGCACACAGCTGTCAGCCAGAATTATGACTCTTAGTCTCTATTCCTAGAAAACGACACATGATATTGCCACCCACCTGTCTGTGAAGAGGTCCCCCTTGTGGCACATCAGTGGAATTACCTGTATTGCCATTTGACTTGGTTTTCAATGTATCATGATATCTACAGGCTACCAAGTCCTTCAACAAGCCATTAATAATCTAAAAATGATTCTCCTGGTTAAATGCTTGCATTTTACATGAAGATGCTGAAACACAGTGCTGTACACATCACTGAATATAGCCATTACTCTTCCTAGTGAGTTTGTTTAATTTTGGGCTTATGCCTCCAGAACAAGTAGTTGTGCATTTGAAGGTGCCTTTTTGTCCACCACCGTTGTGCTGAACCATTTTTTCTTTGCATTTGTGGCCTTCCTGTTAGTTTTAATGAGTCTATCCATTCTCGCCTGATCTCTCATTAACCAGGTGTTTTCACCCACACCAATTGGATATTTTTCCTTTATTGTACCATTCTCTGTAAACTGTACGCACTGTATGAAAACTGTCACATCTGGCAAAAGCAATCAAACCACATTAAAAATTACTCGGACCACTTTTGGTGGCCTTCTAAGCTTTAGCCAAACAGTAACTGAACCCCTTACCCCTGTCCGAATGCTATATGCATACTGTTACGGCCACATGATTACTGTTTGTAGGAGCAGGCTGCTTGAATTAACAAGCAGGTGCACCTAGTCAAGTGGGCACAGAATACATATATACTTCCTGTTATAGTTAATTTGTTTATAGGGTTAGGTGATTACAGTATATTTAAGTCTATAGCCACACACAGCTCCTTCTAAATTAGCAAACCTGGCTACTTTTGAATGTCTTCCCTTGGTTATATGTGTGCTATAAATGGAATTCTGGGCAGCTGTTGACTTGACTTGTGTTTTTTGTGTCATTTTACTCTCTACTCCAGGTCATGCTAGATCATTTGTGCCACAAGGAATTACAGTTACATAATAATAATAATAATACTAATAATAATAATAACTGATACTTGTATTGATCTTTATCTTTACGCCTCCCTCAACTTGCTCTTTGTAGAGTAAGCTGTCTGTGAAGGGCAGCCACCTGTTGGGGCACCCAGGGAGCTGGGGGTTAAGGACCTTGCTCAAGGACCTGCAGACACGCTGAGGCTGAACCGGTGACCTTCTGATTACAGGCACACAGGCTTACACTGAGTCACACACTGGCCCCCATAGCTATCACTTCACAAGAGAACCCAAAGTAAAAGTTTGGGACAATTATTTGTAGGTTCCTCAGTGTAAAACATGCATTAAATAAAATAATTGAGCAGTAGGAAAGAGTCCATTTACACAGTGGCTGCACTTTTGTTCTTTCCATTATTTTGTTTTTGCCAGAAGGGCTTTAATGCTTTTTTAATGCCAGATTTTGATTAAATCCAGTTAGACTCTGCCTCGTGGCAAATCAGGTAATGAGGGCTCGATTTTGGGCCAGCTGAGTGGTTCAGGTATGGCACGGTTCCCGTGACGCTTTGGGTCCGTCGGGCGTATTCATCTCGAAGGGTGTGGGGCGTCCTGCTGTGTGGCATTTTCCCGGCGCTTATGCCAAAATGGTGCCATGTAACAAGCACATGCAGCAAGTGCAAGAACTTAACCTCTTGCAAGTGTGAGCACTGAAAAACGTAAAGCTGAAGATTCCCTGAGTAAACAGAAAACAACCAGCAGCCAGCCAGCTTTCTGAGGGAGTTTAGTTTGATAAGGACACCACACACTCAATTGCACGGGCGCTCAATAAGTAAATAATGGACCATGAAATTATTAACGCGACTAAACCAATTGAACTGCAACAGTGGGATTCAAAAGCAAAAGATTCAAAAATAAAATGCTTAACATGCATATGCCCAGAGAGAGTATTCATGTCATTGGGAGAGCACGTTTTCTCAATGCGATGTTAATCTACGTAAAATAGCCATTTATTCGCTGCCGTCTTATGTCAGCCCCCCCCTTGCTCAGCCACTTATAGTGATATAGCCGACAGCACAGAACTCTGGTGTGGCATTAGCTAGGTCCGTGGTGTATATGTGTGTGCTGACAAATAACCAAATGGACTGGTTAGCTGGGTAACGTGCTGATAAGCCAGAACTGCACAACAGTAAATGACTATCTGTGAATCCGGAGAGTGGTGGGGTTCTACGACCTGTCAGCAGAAAGCTCTAAATTTGACTTTGGGTTATGGTTATGAATTTGTGTGTCCAATCGCACCTAATTCCTGTGTGTTGTCTTGACGTGTGGGAGAGTGATCTGTCCAAACTGATTGCTTGAAATAGTTGAATTCATTTAATATATGTAAGACTTAAAGTAGGCTATTGCTTAGTTGCATGGATATGTATGCATTTAATTTTAAAGCAAATAGCATATTTCTTATTTAACATTCATAACACAATATATTGTGCTGGAGCATGCTGGGAAAATGTAAATAGCCCCTAAATAGATGTACTTTTGTACTTTGAGCGGCTGTTTAAAGTTGATCTCAGGGTCTACAGTTCTTGAGGCTGATCCTTTGATTAGCTGTGAACCATTAGCTGTGTAATCTCACTGAGGTCAATGGTGAATAATTTTGGGGAAAGGAGAGCCCCAGGGATCTGCAGTATCTGGGGTGAACGTCTCTAGGCTGGTGGTAACGCTGTTCTGCTGGCATCGCAGGCAATTTTTGCTTCCGTTTATGAGCCGGACGTCATCCCAGCTGACTGGAAAATGAGACTTCTTGTCTGTATCTGGAAGGGGAAGGGTGATGGCTTGGATTAGTTCTTGCTTGGGTCATCCTCAACGGGGTCCGTGATCACTTGCTAACCTACCAGTGACCGGAGCGGTCTGGTTTTAGACCTAAGAAGTCTTACCGCATCCTTGCACTGAGGGTTCTCATTAAGCACAAACGTGAATATTGGCAGGGTTTCTTTGCAGCATTTGTTGATTTTCATAAAGCGTTTGACTCCGTTGATCGAGCTGCCCTGTGGGACATCCTGAGAAGTTGCTGGACATCATAGCTGGCCTGTACACTGTTACTGTGAGTGCTCTGCAGAGTTGAGGCAAAACCTCTGCGTTCTTCCCAGTTGATTCTGGGGTTCATCAGGGTTGTGTTCTTGCTCCGGCTCTGTTCAGTGCTTGCATGGACTGGGTGCTGAGCAGGGTTGCGGGGTCCAGTGGCTATGGGGCATTTATTGGTGATGAAAGATTCACTGATCTTGACTTTGCCGATGTTGCTGTGATCTTTGCAGAGTCAAAGAGGGCTCTAATCGAGGCTCTCAAGAGACTGAGTGAGGAGTCTGAATGTCTGGGCTTGTGAGTGTCCTGGATAAAAACCAAGATCCAGGCCTTTAACGACCTCTTGGGCACAGCCATCTCAGTAGTGTGTCTGTCTGTGGGGTGAATGTCGACCTCATCGAGAGGTTCACTTACCTTAGCAGTGACATTAATTTCTCTGTTGACTCTTCCTATGAAGTCCAAGTCTTTAGAGTCCTGGTGCTCCCTGTTTTGCTGCATGCCTGCAAGAGTTGGACGCTATTCAGTGACCTGAGACAAACACTGGACTCCTTTCATACTGCGTTTCTTCGGAGAATCCTTGGGTACCATTGGTTTGACTTTGTGTCAAATGAGCTGTTGCTCAGGGAGTTTCGAATGAGGCACATTACCTACATTATGAGGGAGCGTCAGTTACGGCACTATAGCCATGTGGTGTGTTTCCCTGAGGGTGATCCGGCTCGCAAAATCCTCATTCCTGAGGACCCATGTGGCTGGACTAAGCCAAGGGGACACCCACGTAACAACTGGCTTCAGCAGATAGACAGCCATTTCTGGAGGTTGGAACTTGACCACGTGTCAGCCTGGGGAGAGCCAACTGGGATCCCGACGTGTTCTGTCATGTGGTGGGTGCTGTACCAGTGCATGTTCCCCAACCTGACCTGACCCTTGTTTGTGTTATCGTTAATACTTGTTGTGTAATTGTTGTTTGTGCCCTTGCTTATGTCTTGCGTGAACTGCTCCATCCTAGTGTCTTTTTAGCCATTGCATAAATTACCCACCGTGTGGTGTCAGATCTCCCTGTGTTTCACCGTTATGTGTTTAGTACTTGTGTTAGTCCTGTGTTAGTCCTTATAAAATTCAATAAAATGGCATCTTCTTTGTCTTTCACCGCCATCTCAATGCCTCAGTTTGCCAGACATTACAATACACTTTAATTATCTTTTGGGAGTATTTGCTGGCTGGCCGGATTTGGAAAGGTGACAGCTACTTAGCATCTAACCCTAACCCTAACCCTAACTCTAGTATTACTGTCTTAACACTAGTGTGCAAACAAGGTTAAGAATTTTTTTTTTAATTTGATCACTAAATCACATAAGCATGGATTTAATTGCCATAATGTTGTAATCTTCTGAAGTTTTAGTATGCCGTGACTGTCATTCATTAAAATGATGTAGTGCAGCAAGTTATTGGGGATATTCTGCAGGACAGTAGCTGGGATAATTTGTTATGCTGTGTCTGATAAGCAGAATTGTGAAAGGGACTGCAAGGCTACTAAACACCCTAATGACATTTGTCATTAGGGTTGGCTCTCTTATAGGGCACTCAACACGGGACACCCCGTGACAATTCCTTGTCATATCTGCAAAAATGCACCTAAAATATGTACGCATTCATGCTGTTACAACAATTGATTACTGCACGTATCGCTTTTAATGCTGAACGCATACTTGCATATCAGTTATGTCAAGCCCTCATTATAGCTGTAGTTATATATTGTTTCTTAGCACTTATCACTTATTTGTGCCTCATTAAATTGATCATGCATACACATGCATACAGTAGGCCTTCTCATTCATCTATCAGCATATTTATTTAGTAGTTTTGCCTGTATTGTCCTTTCACACTGTGCTCTGTGTGCTGATTTAGAAGCTGAAGTTCCCGCTTGATCAATATTATGATTATTGTCTTTGTTTACAGTGCACGGCTCTTACACCTGTTCGTTCGTTGAGTAAACTGAAGCTCCGCTTGAAAACTTTATCACTGCTCTGCCTTTGTGTTTCCAGACTGGAAAATGTTTTAGCAGATAGGAAAAAGGGGGCTTTTCATTTCATCAAAGCCAAGCAGGCAACATGTTATGAGTGTACTGATCATGGTAGTAACTGTTTCTATAACAGTCATTTTTCCGTGATAATTGGCATGCAGCAATAAGTGCCGTGTTCACTCTGTAAATGGTGCACAGGCTCACTTTCTCAAGGCAGACAGACAAAGCCATCCAGTGTCCATCATATAGAAGTGGGTCATTCCGCTGCCTGCGCAGTGAATTGTATTTAAACCCTTGTGGATTTTAGTGTGGTTGTGTGGTGTCAGCTGTTTGCAAAATGAAGAAGAGAGCCAGCTATAAAATCCCCAAGGCACAAACTGAAAAAAGGCACCGAAGGGGGAAAGGTAACATCCTGTATGGTTTCAATACTGCCACGATTTCATTAATGCATTTAATCTCAGCTCGCAGCAGAAGGAGAATAAAAGAGAAAATAATTTAGCCAAGTATACTGGTGTGGCCTGTAAAGTAGCTCAGTCAGACAGGCAAACGCTGGGATGTGTTTTAGCTCTCATGAGTTGCTCTTAGCAGTGACATATTACTTTTATGAACAATTGTTTCTTAATTACCCAAACATTATTATTCTGCAGTCATGAATTTCTTAATTGCTCTCCTAGCTCCCATTTCTTCCAAATCGGAAAGATATATTTTCCTCACAGGCATGTAAAAAAAAAAAAAAATAATAAATGCAATTGCAAAATACAGCAAACAGGTGAAAAGTCATCTTTTTATTTAAGTGGAGGGCATTCCCCTTCAGGGCTTTCTAAGCAGTATGAAAAAAGCGTAAGATGAGCATCGGAGCTTCCTGCGATGCGCGTCTTAGGATATTGCTGAGTGGAATACTCAAAGGTTCAGAATTTGCATCATTTTGCAGTTTTCCTGAGCCTGACACACTCCACTGGCTCTCTCTAAGGTGTCATGAAACCCTGCTAAGCCTCACATAATACTTTACTGTGAGTCTGCCACAGCTTGGCACCTCTGCCTCGCCTCTTGTAATGCGAAGGGGGTGAGCTATCCCTTTCATATCATCACCCCCACAGCTCATCCTAGACTGACATCAGTCTCAGCGAAGGATATGACATTAATTGGAGGCTTGCACTCACCATTTCCCAGAACTACGCAAAGCGCATTGCTTAAGTGCGTCCAGTCACAGAATGCATAGACACGCAGAGTCCATAACAAAATACACCTGCTCTCATTAAGCTTGCATCCCTGGAAATGGAGCCTCAGGCTTAGCCAGACATAGAAGTAACATAATCTGAGCTGAGTCTGTAGATATTTGCATCCAGAATGATTTGCAGCTAATCTCATCTGCTAAGTACGAATCCTTCGGGTGTAGTGTTTAAAAAAAGCTTCCTAAGAAACTGTCAGGGTGTAATTCCCACTTGCCGCTGTCTGTAGAGTATACAAACACATGCACTCCAACCAAGAGCAAGTTTGGGTTGAGCATTGGTAGGGTCGAGGTCTCCACCCATTTAAGGTGGTTTTATTGGCTTGTTTTGCAACCCCCCACCCCCCCAAAATTATGCCCATGACACTGTTTGCACAGACAAAACAGGATAGGGCTGAAAATATGAGACATATTGTATTCCAAAGTGTATAGTCATAGGACTGTGACTTCACTGCTCCTTTTCATCTGATCTAACTGACTGATCTGATCTAAAAAGGGCTTTCAATTATAGCTGTCCTAAAACTGATATGTAATATTGTTGTAGAAGTCTAAGTGCTTGTAACTGTAGCATCCATTTGTACTTATTTGTACATCAGGAGGGGAAAAAAATCTACTCTCAGCCTCACATTTCTCTTTTTCCGTGCTAATTTTACGCAAATTTAAAGCATACTAAAGTCATCTGGGATATCAAACACTACTTGATTTTGCTCCCTTTCCTAGAAATTAAATCCTCTTGTCGTGACTTGAAAAGCCCCCGAGCAAAGAAAATGGTGATTAGCTCCTTTGTAATACTTTCAATTTCTCTTTTCCCATACAGGTGCTTTGGGTAGAAGGTGAAGTCTTTAGCCATTAGATAAAACCAGAGTTTGTTGGTGATGACCATGACACGATACTCACCAAAGTCGCTGCTACATCATTACTGTGGAATAATTTGGGCATTTCAATGGACCAGCTGTCATTCCATTGCTTTGCCCCAGCTTCTGTGGATGTTGTGGATGGGACTGAGCCCAGGGCTGTGGGCACACCAAGGTACTCAGCCCCACTCTATCAAGATAGAGGGTGACATCACTCTGGGAGGGCTGTTCCCAGTCCATGCCAGAGGGCCTGCGGGAGTTCCATGTGGAGAGATAAAGAAGGAGAAAGGAATTCACCGGATGGAGGCCATGCTCTATGCCGTGGATCAGATCAACAGTGACCCGGATCTACTCCCCAACATCACCCTGGGCGCACGTATCCTTGATACCTGCTCAAGGGACACTTATGCTCTGGAACAGTCTCTCACCTTTGTTCAAGCGCTTATTCAGAAGGACACCTCTGACATACGCTGCTCCAACGGTGAGCCGCCCATCATCCGAAAGCCGGAGCGTGTGGTCGGTGTCATCGGGGCATCTGCCAGCTCCGTGTCCATCATGGTGGCCAACGTCTTGCGGCTCTTTGAGGTGAGAATCCTCGGTGCATGCCGTTCCTTGGATAGCGTTACCCATCTGTTCCGTCTGCGCTAAGCCTTTGTCTTCATTTCTGCACCTTTTTCCACAATTAAAAGAAGCCAAAATGCTTCTTAAAAAGTTCTGTAGGCATGCCAGCAGCTGTCTGTACCTCAAAAGCCTTATTGTTTTAGAGATTTGTTTTTTCAGGGCTCTTGCACTCGTTAACTAATAGTACGGCTGAAACATACTGAGTATATGGTTGTGGGGAGCATGAAAGACACTCAGAGCCTAAGGAACTCTCTGTGTTCTCTCTATGTCAGTGTTTCCCAGTCTGTCCATTGGTCCATGTTTTTGCTCCCTCTGAGCTCCCTGTCAGAAAGTCCTGCCGGGAGCTGAGAGGGAGCAAAAACGTGGACTGTCTGTGGGTCTCCGAGGACTGGATTGGGAAACGCTGTTCTATGTCAAATGAGACACAGCAAACAAAGTCTCTGTTTTACCATAACTTCCTTGTACCAGGAGCAGGTGGCTGTCCAGTGATTGGTGCTGCTTGTATTGGCAGCTGGGCATAGAGGTGATAAGAGCTTTAAATGAACACAGAGGGGTCTTTTTCTCTCTGCCTACTTACTGCATATTTTGTATAATCCCAAATTTATAATTGTGGCCTCAAATTCAGCCTTAATGAATCTCCTTACGTAGGATTGACTTACATAGCAGCAGAACACGTAAATGGGATGCAAAGTGTAAAAATGAAATCTGAGCTTGTCCTCCCATTGGGTTGATCATCACTCCTGGAATGGTCCATTTCCCCCTGTCCTGAGAATAATGATTTCCAGAGACTGATTCATCAGGTCAGTTTCCAGTCTGCTGAACGGAATTAGCAGAATTAAGCTTTACAGGAGTGTTTCAAGACCACTTCAATGGGCCTTTTTGTGAAGTAAGGTTTTGTGTGATCCCTTTACAAGCTGAATACATATGCTATATGTACATTACACCAGTGCCGAAAACAGCTGCAGAGTACAGATCAGGTAGAGTGTAGCACACATAGCTGAATATGTTGATTTTGTTAGAATGGCGTCATGGCCCTGTTATGCCATCCTTTGTTACAGTCATTTCACTGAAAATAAAAGCTGAAAGGGGAGTGGAGATGAAATATTTGCACTGGTGGAACAGACCTCAGTAAGGACCACAGACCTCAAGGAAGTGAAATATCCTCATTTGGAGTTTGGGATATATGCATTCCAGAGAGAACTGCAAATGTTCATTGATCACCTCAGGATGATGGTCTTCACTGTGACGCGCACTGTGCGTGTTGTCTGAAGGAAAAGCTCTTGGTATGTTACTAATTGCCAGATTGCATCTTACTGGTGGGCAGTTCTTATTGGAGGTTTTCTCTCCTTTTGATGGCTTTATGAGGCACGGCTGTCTGATTCGCTGAAATGTTTTTTCTTTCATATTCGACTGCACTTGCATTCTCCCAATCCAGTGTTTGTGAAAACAATCAGCTTGAGAAATATCTGTCATAAAACATATGCATACTTGATTCCTTGTACATTTTTAAGTGATACAGAAATCCTGAGCTTTCTTCATGGGTAAACGCCATATCATTGCATATTTTAAGCGGGTATACGGAAATCCTGAGCTTTCTTAGGGGGTATATGGGGTATCATTGCATGTTTTAAGCGGGTATATGGAAATCCTGAGCTTTCTTAGAGGGTATATGCCATGTCATTGCATGTTTTAAGCGGGTATATGGAAGTCCTGAGCTTACGTAGGGGGTATACAGTGTATCATTGCATGTTTGAAGTGGGTTTACAGAAGTCCTCAGCTTACTTAGACAGTATATGACGTATAGTTGCACATTTTAAGCAGGTATAGAGAAATCCTGAGTTTTTTTAGGGGGTATATGGTGCATTATTACATGTTTTAAGCGGGTGTATGGAAATCTTGGTTAATTTTGGTGGATATACAGCATAGTTCTGTATATCACACTGACTACACCACTGGCTAACAGGTCAAATACCTCCTATTCCAAAAAAGAGGTTATTCTGCAAGTTAGAAATTCATCATTATTAGTAACTGGTGATGTAATTAAATTTTGTTAAAATATCTTTACCCACAGTACAATCAAAGCAATTCCCTCCCCTTATAACTACTTCATTACCCAACCTATACATCATTAACAATTAGCATACAGGCTGTAATGAGAGCTGAAAACTCATATATTCAGCTTACTAAGAGAACACTTTTCTCTTCATTAGCATACAATTTTTAAAAATTTAAGCAGTTGATTTTGATAAACAGGACACTTTATTTTCATTTCCTGTGGTTTGATCATGCTAAGAAACTCATTATTTTTATTTCTAGCTATCTACTTTCACATATATTATTATATCTCTAATGATATTAAGTGGTTTCAAAATGAAAAATAAAACTTGGTTGAAAATAGCTGTAGTTGATGTTTTTTAATTAATAAGATCTGAATATTTCTCTAACTTCCGAGAGAAGGTCAAAAGAGATTAATGACATGATATAAGTAGATAATTTGGCATTCAGTCAATCAATCAAAGTATTATTTGACATACAGTTATACTCAGTACTGTGTGCATTGAAATGCTTGGTTGCCTAACTCAAAGACTGTGAAACAATGGATGTAAGTATAGAGACATTAAATAATACTCATAAATATCCATAAATAGTGTACAACTTGCAGTAAAGTGACAGGTAGGAGTACAAAGAGTCTAAAGATTAAATATAACAGTACTGTTTATACACTATATGGACAAAAGTTTTGGGACACTTGGCCATTACACCTACAGGAACTATAACATCCCATTCTAAATCCACAGGCATCAGTATGGAGTTTGTCCCCCCTTTGCAGCTATAACAGCTGCCACTCTTCAGGAAAGGCTTTCCACAAGATTTTGCAGTGTGTCTGTGGGAATTTTTGCCCATTCATCCAGAAGAGCATTTGTGAGCATGTGTGATGTTGTATGCGAAGATCTGGCTCACAATCTCTGCTCTTGTTCATCCCAAAGGTGTTCGATATGGTTGAGGTTAGGGCTCTGTGCGGGCCAGTAAAGGTCTTCCACAACAAACTCACCCAACCATGTCTTTATTGACCTTGCTCTGTGTACTGGGGCTCAGTCATGCTGGAACAGAAAAGGGCCTTCCCCAAACTGTTCCCACAAAGTTGGAAGCATAGAATTGTCCAAAATGTCTTGGTACGCTGAAGCATTAAGAGTTCCTTTCACTGGAACTAAGGGGCCTAGACAACCCCTGAAAAACAACCCCATACCATTAACCCTCCTCCACCAAACTTTACAGTTGGCACAACAGAGCTGTGGCTAAAGTTATTAGAATGCCTCAGGTTTTATGATGGCAATTTGCATATTCTCCAGAATGTTAAGAGTGATCAGATGAATTGCAGTTGAACTCCCCAGACCTTAATCCCATTGAGAACTTGTGGTCAGTCCTCAAGGGGTGGGTGGACAAACAAAAGCCCACAAATTCTGACAAACTCCAAGCATTGATTATGCAAGAATGGGCTTCCATGAGTCAGGATTTGGCCCAGAAGTTGATTGACAGCATGCCAGGGCAAATTGCAGAGGTCTTGAAAAAGAAGGACCAAAATTGCAAATACTGGCTCTTTGCATAAACTTAATGTAACTGTCAATAAAAGCCTTTGGCACTTTATGAAATGCTTGTAATTATACTTCAGTATAGCAGTATACCAGTATAACATCTGACAAAAATATCTACAAACACTGAAGCAGCAAAAAAACCAATACTTGTGTCATTCTCAAAACTCTTAGCTACAACTGTAGAGTCAGGCAGGTAATGTTCTCTTTGTATCCACCAATCTCAGACTCGTCAGACTGCCAGACAGAGAAGTGTGATTTGTCGCTCCACAGAATATGTTTCCACTGCTCCAAAGTCCAGTGGCGTTGTGCTTCACACCACTCCATTTGATGCTTGGCATTTCATTTGGTGATGTGAGGCTCGCATGAAGCTGTTCAGCCATGGAAGCTCCTGACGCACAGTTTTTTTGTACTGTGGTTAATGCCAGAGGAGGTTGGAACTCTGCAGGTATTGAGTCAACAGAGCGTTGGCGACTTTTACGCACTATGCTCCTCAGCACTTGGCAACCCCACTCTGCTACTTTACGAGGTCTGCCACTTTGTGGCTGAGTTTCTGTTGTTCCTAAACGTTTCCACTTTGCAATAATACCAGTTACAACTGACCATGGAATATCTAAGCAGGGAAGAAATTTCACAAACTGAACTATTGCAAAGGTGGGCTCCCATCACAGTACCACGCTTGAATTTGTTGAGCTCTTCTGAATGACCCATTCTTTCACAAACAACATGACTGCATTGCTAGATGCTTGATTTTATTCACCTGTGACAGTGGGTCTGAATAAAACACCTGAATTCAGTGATTAAGTGGTGTGTCCTAAAAGTTTTGTCCATATAGTGTATGTGCCATTCCACTTGCAATTAAATGTTCCTTTACCGTTTAAGCATGAGATCCTGCCCCTTGTGCCCTTGCAGAATGGATGAATAAACCCGTTCTCTTCTACTCAGTCTGCTGTTGATGTCGCCACATTAGGCTGAAAAGTTTTAAGCACCTGTGCAATTTAATGTGATGAAAGCCGTATCTAAGTTAATGGTTTTTTTTTTCAGAATTATTCATGCACTACTGATGAACATGCAGATGAAGTTTTAATTTCTCACTCGACCGTGTATAGATATGTGCATCAGCATATTGATATCGTTTGTTTGGTTAGCTGCCATGCTGCAGGCTAGGCTACATAGCAAGCTAATGTTTCTCGTTTTTGTAGCATTTTCTGTTGCTGCATAACCATGACTTTCAAGGTCTTGAATGTTCGTTGTGGTTGTCAGGTACTTATACATATGTAAGCTGTACATGTGTATGTTGTGTAGATTGTTGGAACATTGGTGTCTTCATTTAGGGTCTGAATTGCTTTGAGAAAAAAAACTCTTCCTCAGCCTTTCAGTGGTGGCTTTCAGGGAGCGGTTGGGTTTCACCAAGCAACATTCAGACTCTTACAGGATCCACAATAACATCCAGCAGACTGCTTATCCAGTACAAGGTTACAGAGCCATTTAGTAACAAATTTATACATGTGGATGCTAATAGGCTTGCAACCAGTCTTTAGCGATGTAAAAAAAAAACATTGTTTTAGTGTTGAACATGTGATTCATTAAATGTTGGTCTGTGCGAGAGAGAAGTTGACTCAGACCCTGACATTTAGTTCATTGTTTTAATTGAAATACTCCCATGAACCAAAAGTCAATTTCATAAATGGTATATAAAAATAAATGATAAAACCCCATGTGGTTATGAAGAATCCCAAAACCATTACCTGATTCAAGGAATGTAATAGTATGAAAATTTAAATGTGAAAATATAGCATGTCCCCATTTCATGAATCATTCCATGCAGGCAGTCAGGCATCCTTATCTCAGTAGCTGACACAGTGGGAGCACTGGGAGGGTGTACCTGTGTAAAATAAGGACGCAACACAAGTACATTTCAATAGTACAGAGTTACGTATGTTAATGGTGAAGTTCCACAGGAAAATGTATGTCAGACTAAAATTGATCAGCCAGCATGAAAGTTAGGGTGTTTCCTTGTTCAGACTCAGAAATATGATTTCATTCATCTTTAAATATGGATGGATAAAATAATTACAGATTTAAACGCAGCTTCTTTTTATTGTCTCACTGTTTCAAATGTCATTTTGTTTCTGATGGTAAGTCTTTCACATGCAGACCTCTCAGATAAATCAGTGTATTTTAGCTATGAATAACAGAGGATAGAGGACAGGCAAGTAAAGTGAGGGCTAATTTACTTCTTTGCATTAGTACACTAGTTGATGATTGAATGATCAAATTTCAAATAATGATCACATAAATTCTGTAATTCTTACTTATTTGAAAGTCCAAACTACATATGCCTCTAGTCTTGTTTGGTTAGTTGATTTTTGTTAGAAGGTTTTTATATTAGAATTATTTAGGTTTTTGTTGTTATTTTTCCAGTGACCATATATTTAAAATTGCGAAAAAAGAATAAATCTGTAAATTACATGACTACATGAGGCACAATATGTGTTGGCTATGTGTTCAGTCTATTCTATGGAGCCCACTCATTGTAATGTGTGAAATATCGTGGGCGATTTCAATTCTTAAAAAAGACCTGTGGAAACATTGTCATTCTTCCTTGTGCAAAGGGATCATTTTACATTAGTCCATATCCAGGCTTAAGTCAATCAGACAGAATAATGAACGATAACCCAGAACTGTATGTCAGAAACACAAAGGCAAATAGGTACTTAAATACGCAGACTAACGCAGGGCAACAAGCATCATTAGGGCCACGTGAGGGAGGAGGCAGGAGGGTCAGGCAGACGTGGTGGGCAGAACGTGATAGTCATACTACAGAATGGCAAACCAGAATTGGTCAGAATGCATCTCCAGAAAGAGACACCAGATTTCACAACAGAGGCAGATGCGCAGAGTTTAAATGTCTGAACAGATATAAGCGAAAACAATCATCCAGTCGGCATCCCTGCTAGGGTTAGTGTTGGTGACTGTGAGCAGGGAGATTGGAAAGTGAGGGCATGACAATATTGTTTCATAATACGAATATTTTTGTAACGTTTTCTGGGGCAGGGAAGCCAAGGAACTATAACTGGTGTCTAAATATGAACTAAAACTAAACTATCTATGCAATCATTTTAATGAGAGATTATTCAATTAGGAGTAGAGAGGCTCATAGCCAGTGTCCGGGAAGCAGAGTGTGTAAAGGAGGCAGCAGCCTTGATGGTTTGCACTCACTCATACAAATATTCATTCACACAGTAGTGCACTGAGAGAGTAATCCAGCATTATTATGTCACGATGTATCTGGTTGCTCCCAGGGGAGCAGTTTGGCTTCCATTGCCCTGGTTTCTGACTGTTGTGTTCCAGTTATATGATTAATGGCCATATACAGATCGAGAAGATGCAAACATTTAACAAACAAGGAGTTACTGGAACACAGCCACACCAACATTTCCGTGAAAGCTGTTTAAAATATCTTCTTTCCTCCAGCCCCTGCTTACTTCAGCATCCGGCTGAAAAACATGATTTTGCTTCTATTGAACAACATTGGTCTGCAGTGCTATGTAACACACCTGGATTATTCCTGCGAGGACAGTCAGTGTTTGTAGTCCAACAGTGGTCTATTTTATAATTTTATAATGCCAAAATCTTTAGGTGAAAATTTACTGCTTTTTAATTGTATTTTTAACAGTTCAGTTCACCTGGACACTGTATCTTATGGGTGGGGAGCCATTTCTGAATTTATAAATATGCATGCTTGCTTGTATGACAGCTGGTGCATCTCAACAACAAACACAGTTGTTGTCATAAAACTATCTGACATCGACATAGATATTTTTAAAGAGAAGCATAGTGTTGCTCCAAAGGCAAAAAAAAAAAACAGAAATAAAACTGCCAAAAAATACTTTAGCATTTCGCATTTTTTCTATGTTTTATTGTATTAGCTGTTGATGCATCTTATAATATTATCTAAACTAGCCGTCTGTAACAATAACTGACTAATATAAAATAGAAAATGTAAACAGTGCAGATCAGCATCTAAGATTTCTCATCATTTCCCACCAACTGCATCTTGTATTATGCAATAAAGCCTTAATACATTCCAAAAACCTGACAGCAGTTTTAATGTGAATGTGGAATTCTAATGCTAATGGAAATAACCATCTTTTAATTGTTTGTAAAATACAGTTGCTTTGTAGTGCCCAAAATACTTGTTATCCAGTTTTTCTGAATTGCTCTGGCACATTTCCGGACACATTCCGTCCTTTTTTCAGAACAATAAGCACAAAACCACGTTTTTCAAATGTCATTCACAAAACCTGTGACTCATTTTGCAAAACTGTTTTATCTCTGCTCAAAACCAGGCACTGCTTTCAGATCACACACAAAGCCAGTTCCTACATAAACACTACTGAGCATTCATTACACACTACAGCAAAAAAAATGTCATAACTATTCCTAGCATATAGATAAACATGTTTAATGAGGATGTGATCTTTAGCAAGTTGAATTGCAGTATTGGAAATCAACTGCACGTCAAGACTATAGAAAATTTCATTGTTTAGCAAAAAAGTTTATATACAACTATACATAAATGAATATGTAATGTTTTCAGTATCCATCCATCCATACATACATTCATCTATCAGTGCTACTAAAAAAGTTACTGTAAAAGACGAATTTAAAAAAATCTAAATGAAAGGCATGTTACAGTAAAATGCTGTACATCTGCCAAGTCAATGAAAAATATTCATTCTGCGTCATCATCAAGTCAGGCAAGATGACTTTGTCTACATCAGGGGTCTCCAACTCCGGTCCTGGAGAGCTACTATCCAGTAAGTTTTCTATCCTACTTGGCTTCTGATGAGCCACACTAGTTCTCAGGTAAATACCAGGAGCAGGTGTGGCTCATCGGAAGCCAAGTAGGATCGAAAACTTACTGGATAGTAGCTCTCCAGGACCGGAGTTGGTGACCCCTGGTCTACATCACATCCATGCTAGATAATGGTGGAAGAATCTTCTGTTGTCATGCATCCATGCTTTGACATGGACTTACCAGCATCACTTGCACTCTCATCCGGTGTCTATTCTCTGTTCTAGTCACTCATTGGCTTCTTCACATGTACTTTGAGTCGCTGTGTTTAAATGACTATTGCCTGTTGGTTGTGTTTAACTTTTGTAGCCTGTGATTTTCCATTTTCCAAGTTCATCATTGCGCAAAATGTGTCTTTGTGAATGAAAATGTATTTAGAGCTTTACAACGATCAGTCAGTCAGATCTGCAAATTGTGCCTAACTAGGTGAACATTGTTTGAGGTTTTGCCAAATGAGTGAGTGATTGATTAAATACACGAGTTCTGGAAGTTTTGTTCCAAGAATAGAGTTTAGTGTTTAGTAATTCAGAAAAACTGTAATTCGCTGTTTTCATGTGTAACATTGGCAATACCTTGTCATGCTTGGTGATATTTTGGTAAATAGTAATTAACTATTTTTTTTATTGGTAATTGGCAATTAGAAGAAAGTATGCATTTTCAATCAGACTGATGTTAAAAGTTATGTATAATTATTAAGGTTTGTTACGTGTATTATCATGTGTAAGGTCATGTGTATGGTTATAACTATGACAGTACTGTATAATGATTGTATATAATGCAATTCCTCAGGCTAACAACCAAAGTGGTTCCTGTGTAATCATACTGTAAATATTTCTGTAAAAGCAAACTATTACTAATTAATTGCAATGTCGCTGATTTCTTAGGTATAGGTATTTCTAAATTTATCATCTAGTAAATATGTGCATTGTGTAACTCATTTGACTAAGCCTCAGGATATTTACGGTTAGGGTAAGTGCACTTAAGTGTAATTCTCTTGGCTTTTAATCTACATTTCCTCTAAGAATTTGAAATGATGCATGTTTTTTATATATATATATATATATGTATCATTGGTCACTGTGAAGATGTCACTTACTCCACCAGTGGCCGCTTTATTCTGACCACCATCAACACATTTAACGATCGCCTGCTACACATGGGGCCGCCTGTGCACAGATGTGACTTTAATTTAGCAGAGAGGTGGGCAGCTGCATGCATGTGCCCTGTCATCCCTCTCCACTTATTCTGATTGTATTCAGCTCACAGAGTGACACCAAACACAAAGCTGCACTGTCGATTCCACCAGTGCTGCAGGACGCGTCGTTGTCCCTGCCGTTGCGAAATCACAGACAGTGTGCAATGGAGCCCCGGCTGCAGCAGAGAGCATGTGTTGTGGAACGCATTTTATCATTTTTTCATGAAGACCTTTTTGGTTCAAGGAACAGCTTCAGGTGCTCAATTTTTAACCTTCAATGCTGAGACTCGTATGCACTAACATTCATTTTAATGTCTGGGCCTTATGGCCAGAACATTTGCAGTTAAATACAATTTATATAATTATTCCCAATAACAGGAAATTAAGTGTTCTCTTTGAAGAATGACTGTGCCTTTTTTCAGACAAATGCGAGCCTTCTGTTCCCTCCCTGTGCTCAAATGATGCATTCGATTATAATTTTCAAGTGGAATCTTTTCAGGTGTCTGAGCACAGTTAGAAATATGAGTATTTGAAGACAAATCTTGCTCTAAGTCTGACTTATGGAGAAAAGATGAGTTAATTGTGGACTTTCTTATATGCATAAGTGATAGATGATTTTTTTTTACAAGTCATACTTTGGGACTTAATGACACTTTCTGCACAATGAAGTATTTAAATGAGGCTCAGGAGCAAAAAAAAAAAACACATATGAGTTGTTGGCAAGAGTATTAGCTAAGGCATTTACATTTACATTTATTTATTTCAGACGCTTTTTTTCCAAAGCAACATGCAAGTGAGGCAGATAACACATAATGAGCACATCAGAATATGACATACTGTGAGCCCAAAATGATGGCTCACGCTTTTCAGTGATCGCTTTTTAGAAAGATATCTTGGGCAGAAGTGATGCAGCGCATACCCCTGCATTATAGCGCCATATCCATGGCCTACAGAAAGATGTGCAGGGACTTTGTCATTGGAAAGGACATTTTAAGGACTCACATATAAAGACTTACCTATCAATCAGCATGTTTAATGGCTCGCTCAGCGTTTATCAGATCATTTTAAAATGGTGGCCTTGTATTTATACAAGAATGATGGAATCTGTCCAAAATCCGCTTTTGTTAGCCTAGCTGTTTGCTGTCCAGTAAGCTAAATTGAGTATTATGGAAAGTGATTAAAGCCTGTTTGATGTATGGAACTGTGGAACTCGTTTAAGCAAAGTTGTGCAGGCTATTAGCTACATGGACCACATTATGCTTCAGTAGCACAGCAAGTAAGGCTACTGAGGATGCTTCTGCAACCCCTCCTGTCTGTTTCGGCAAAGAAAACAAAACATTATGTTAATTATCTCACAATGGCTCAGAGGCAATTTCATGATTATTTCTCCAAAAAGACTACTGTTCTTAGCCGTTAACAGCTGCTGATGACATAAAAGAACTTCTGTAAAGTCTATCGTTCGTTTCAACTTTTCAAAATGTTTTCCCATCCTGACTACAGCTGGCAGGAACAACCTTTGGCCGCTTTTGTCTTTAGAATAAGTTATAGATAGTAAGTATTGTACGTCATTTGTAACATATCTACTGTACAAACAGAGCAACTAAGATGTAGAAATAGTCCATTAGGGTGTTTGAAAGTTGCATATTTCACTGTTCAAATGAATGCTAGTGTTTTTCATGTGAAGCTTCACTCGATGCGTTTATAGCATTGAACTGCATCGCTGTGCTTATTGGTACAACTCGAAAAACAGAGGGAGGGGAACAATAGTGAGATCTTTGAAGTTATGGGTGTAAAGTGAGGCTGTGGCTGTGAGCAGGAGAGCTCTTTGGCCACAGGTTTTATGTGTATTGTGCTTATTGTATTGTCTGCTGATCTCGATCTCCCTCCCTCTGCAGTTAACGTCGTTTGACTGAAACCTCGTTAATCCACCCAGATAATCCGTCGCATGGTTCTTCCCCCTCATTCCTCCCTCACAACCTGGCAGTTCTGTGCCTAGATACCGTTTCTCTAACAATCAATCCAACCCCCCTTATATGCACCACTTTCAAAGACCAGACAAGCAGACAGAGATGAAACAGCCGTGAGCACAAGCTCATTTCACTAAGCTGCCTCATTAAGAGAGCAGTATATGGGTAAAATAATCATCTCCTTTATTTTTCAAACTAACGCTCATATCACCATATTTCATACTACGTGTTTTTCACTGCAATTTGATATTCAACCGATTTTTTTTCCAACTGGGTTCTCATCTTTTATTTGGATAATATTTAGTTACAACTAATAATTATAATAGAAAGAATTTAATTAGAAACTCACACATAAAATGTATCAAAGGCAACTGTTAAGAATGTGTCATTATCCATCCATCCATCCATCCATCTATCCATGTGTCTAACACTTATCCAGTATGTTGTCAGGTGGGGGGTCTGGGACCCACCTTAGATAGCATGCCCCCCTCCCCCTGCAACGCATCATCACCACCGCCCCCCAGCATGTAGAGGAGCCTGTAGAGCATCCAAGAGAAAGTGAAACTGGCCCCCTCAGTCGCCTATGTTGTCTAATGAGTCGAACAGCACTGCATGCCAGTTATGTAAAGTATCTTATGCAGTTCTTAGTTGATAAATGTACTTGACTGTAGGCCATTGTCTTTTGCTTGTTTCATTGAACCATTTGGTAACTGCTATGTGAAAGGTATATGAGATAATGATACGTGAATCACACCCAAATAGACCTAAATGTGTAGGTGATCTACGCAGTTCATTGTGCTATTATGCTCTCTATGAATGCTTTTTTATTTTAGAAATTTGCCTAGGTCTTCTGCAGTTTCTGGAGTCACTGCTGTAGACCTCTGCCGAACAATACCTTTCTAGTTCTGTAACTGTTGAAAGAAGTGCTATTGTCCCTTAGCACGTAGACACCACCAGTCAGCCATTGTCCAGGAACACATAGACAGTACTGACTCACTGCTCTGCTTGAGCTGACACTTAATCATTTGGGAATGTCATTCAGCTGTTAATTCCATTTTTAAACCCTGTCTTTAAAAATAAATGTCTTGCTTGAAATGCAGACTCTATGACTCAGTGATGCCAGAAAAGTTTCTCTTGAAAATTGTAATAGAAACAGTGGTAATAGAAACAGAAGTAAAGTGAGATTGATTCAAGAAGCTGATGATGCTGGTGGGATTATTATGGTATTGGTATTATTGGTATTACTGTATGGTATTATTATGAGAACAGGGGACAAATGACTGCAGTCTGTGAGTCCAGCCACAAAGCACTAAACAGGCTCAATGAGCAGAGCAACACTGTATACAGGGTAATCAAGGAAAGGGTTAAAATTGATGTAATTTAGAGTTCAAACTGAGATCCTGGAATGTTTTGAAAAAGCAGGACTGTAGCCTGTCATTAAAACAGGACTGTTCCAGGCATTAGTCGGTTTTTGGAAAATATGGTCAGGGGTACAATAGTAGCTCCTTTATGCTACAGTATACATCTACAGTGCTCACAGAAAGTCTTGGGATGTTTACTTAATTCAGTAGAAATATTGCATTTTTTTTGGCTTTATAACAAAATCATTACTGTATTGATTTGTTTACATATTTTTTGTACTTATATACACACATATTATATATATAACACCCAGTCATACTTAAAAAAAAAATACCATCGTATACCGTGAAACCGATATTTTGAAAATTTGAAAATTTTTGGTCATACCGGCCAGGTATATTAGAGCTGGGCAGTATGACCAAAAATAAATAAACAAATATCTATATATTTATATATACAGACACACACAAACATTTTTACAGAATTAAGCAAGCGCCCCAAGACTTTCTCTGAGCTCTATATGCTGCTGAGATGTTACCTGGTCCTCCCTCCTAATGTAAAAGAATGTTCCTATACTTTGCTTCAGATCCCACAGGTCAGTTATGCCTCCACAGCCCCAGAGCTGAGCGACAACAACCGCTACGATTTCTTCTCGAGGGTAGTTCCGCCCGATTCATACCAGGCTCAGGCAATGGTGGACATTGTCAAGGCAATGGGCTGGAATTATGTGTCGACACTCGCTTCCGAAGGAAACTATGGAGAAAGTGGAGTTGATGCCTTCATCCAAATCTCCCGGGAGACAGGTACTGTCAACAAACAACTGCAATGTAGAATATAACATGGCCAAACATAAACCCTTCAGTCAGACAATTTACACATGATTTATTAAGCAGGCTCAGTGGATGCATTAAGGAATGCTATTGAAATGTCAGACTGAGAAACAGTGTTGAATTTGAATCTGTCCATTTGGTATATATGCCTAGCCAGCACGGATTAGCTGTTTTTCACAAAACTGCAAGCTGGAAGGATGTTCATAAAGGATATGTTATTTGTGGAGTTAATTCTTTCTCTAAAGTAAGGAACAAACAGAGTTTGAAACAAAACAGTTGAGGTTTCTGAGGGAAAAAACAGGAAAAAAACGGAACACCTTGAATGTAATGAAGTGCCCTATTTATTAAAAAAAAAAAAAATTTCAGAACAAGTTACTATTTATTTTGTACTGCAAAACTCCTGGAGTGCATCATAACTTGAGAAAATATTACATTACATTACAAGTGATGTGACTGGTGTGTCGATTTGTTACACTTTTATTGGTTTTTGTCTGATTTCCTTATAATTTTGAGTGGGAATGAAGGTACTGAATCGCAGACAATGGAACCAGATTTCTGTTCCGAATCAGTTTGTTACACCCCTAAAATCAGCACTGAAAAACACACTGTAAAAACACTCTGAAGACTTGGACAAACAGGAGCTGACACTGACACCACCTATTTACCGATTGTGTATTTTGGAATCGTGTGTGATATCGGAGTTCCTTCTGCCATGGGGGTTACAGTGTTTTGTCTTGTCCCTCCCCCCTCAGGAGGCCTGTGTATAGCACAGTCTATGAAGATTCCCCGGGAGCCCAAACTTGGCGAGTTTGACAAGATCATTAAGCGATTAATGGAGACCTCCAACGCGCGTGGGGTCATCATCTTTGCCAATGAGGATGACATAAAGTAAGCTTTTCATTTCCATTAAAATAGAATTTCAGCCAAAGACATTACAGGTAAATCATCAACAATTTCATTTTCATTCAAGGAAAATTGAAGATAGCCCTGAAAATCCGTGCTTTTCTGTGTAGTTCTCCAAATTTACTTTTAAGATGTACAAACATTCTTATTCTGATCATTTTTCGTAAGACAAAGGCAAGGGCATAGAATTGGGTGTAGATGGCAGTGTCATGTCTCTACCAATATTGTGGGAGTACCTTGCATGTCTGGGGGGCGAAGGGGGGTTTGGGGCTGATTTGGTTTTGCTACCAGTATAGAAACCAATGCTATGCCTTTAGACAAAGGTCTCCCAGTCGTTTCTTGTTTCTTCCCTTAAATCAAATGAAAAAACAGAGTGTGATCTGGGACTTACTTAAATTATTGAAGCTGTCTACCACCAGGCATGAAACACAGGCCAGGCAATAAAACGAACACATAAATGAATAAAATACATATTAGTGTGCATTCATGCCATAATAATCAGGAACAGCACCTGAAATTACGTTGGTTTTCCAGTAGCAGAGAAAACAGAGATCTATGCAGTAGACCAGGGGTGTTAAACTCCAGTCCTGGGGGGCCAGAGTCCTGTGTAGCTTAGTTCTTTCCCTGTTCAACCACAAATGATTCATCTTGAGAGCTGTGTGGCCTTGGCCATATTGGATCTTGTTAGTAAATGTAGTGCATCAGGGCCAGCAAAAGGAGTGGAATCTGGTGTGTTAAATGAGGAGAAACTCAAAAATGTGCAGGACTCCAGCCCTCCAGGACTGGAGTTTGACACCCCTGCAGTAGACAATACAGAAGTTAAAGTTAAAGCAGGAAAATCAGAAAGAGGATTTTCTTATCCCTACATTTCATACGAATGGTTGGTGTAACTGGCAATAAGCCATATGAAAGTAGTGCAGCTGGCAGAGCGCAAAGATAAGTACTAAGAGCATACAGAGCAGAGCCAGCCCGCAGGATTCAAATGACGAGAGAGTCTGTGGGGGGTGGGTTTGCAACTGCAGTTGCCAGTGGGAGCTGGTAAGATGAAACTGCCCTTCAAAAAGAGCACTATTAATACCCATATAATTACAGGTATTAGTAGATGTATTGACAAAGACTGGTCAGTTTTCTGGACATTGCAAGTAGATTCTGGTAAATTAGTCATTTGAGGGGAGTCTGGAGTTGTGCATTGTGTGACCTGTACTTCCTGGATACAACTGCTTCACGAGGCTAGTTGGTAAAAAAAAAATTCTCTTTAAAGTTAAGGTAATAATTGAATTCATAATTCTGGTAGATGTTTCCAAACATGTGGAACTAAGGTAGTCATCCAGGCCACTGCCATAACACGTGTAGCTAAGTTTAACCATTTTACGTAAGCATTCCCCTTCTCAGTACTGCTGTGTCTAACAAAAGCCTGTGACTGCCACTCCAGATATGCAGCACTGAATTAAAAGCCTTGCTTTCTGTGTATTGAACCATATCAAGAGGCCTCATATTTCAGCCTGTCCTGTTTGGCATTTAAATACTGCAGATTAAAATGGAATCTGTATCAGTTTTAAGCCACCTTTAGAAAATTCTGCTCTCCCATTGCAAAGCACTGTTGTTTTACCATATTACTTTTCATTATAAAATGCATGTTTTAGACAAAGAGTAATATTAATAATGCAAATGTCACTAAGATGTGAACCTGGGCGGTATGTCCAGTGTGGTAAGGTGTGCAATGTGGCTTTTCCAGCACCTGTGGATTTCTTAAAATGCCTCTTTTGAATCTGGAGCACCTTAATTGCAGTTCATATTCGGGCTGATCTGGTCAATACATTTTGTTATTTTTAAATTTGGTAGAAATTTCATAATAAGTGTCTTCTGTAGAGCAAGAATTTATATGGAAATTGAGAGAAGAGCATCCAGGTGTTGGCAGGTGTTAAATCCTAAGTTCTGGCTGTTCTCATCTATTTTATGTGATAAATGTAGTTCTTTTTTTAACCATGTTCCTCTGTAGACGAGTACTGGAGGCGGCAAAGAAGGCAAATCTGACGGGGCACTTCCAGTTTGTGGGGTCTGATAGCTGGGGAGCCAAGAGTTCCCCTATATTAGACCAGGAGGAGGTGGCTGAGGGGGCTGTCACTATTCTGCCCAAAAGAGCCTCCATTGACGGTACGTCCAAAACAAACAGCGCATTTTCATTTACAAGTGTCTCTTCTAATTGTGGAAGGATGCATCTAAGTTAATATCGCACGACAGATTTATTTGATATTTACTATTGCTTTCATTTAAAGGGGCCATATTTTACTTTTCTGGTTTTTCCCTTTCATATAGTGTGTTTATAGCTTGACGTGCATGTAAATGGTCTGTAAAGGCCCAAAGTGCACGTCAATTGGAGTAACTCTTACCACAGAAACCACTCTTCTCTAATCTGCCTGAATCACCTCGTTGGAATTTTAGCCCTTACTTCTGTGACATGATAAGGTCACCTTGAAACACAATCCTTATTGGCTGCCTACCTGCAAGGATCTACCTGTACACTGCAAGACAGGGGCGGAACATGTTGGACAAGCTGACCAATCGGACAAGCTGACCAATCAGAGCACCCGAGCTTCATTGTGGGCGGGCCGTTAAAAGCTCTAGCTGAGCATTTCAGACAGTTATAGACATGAGTTATGGAGTGAATTAGGATATATAGTTTGAGAAAAATAATGTGTTTTTAGAATTTAGAAACATGTAAATATGTTCTAGTACACCCGAAAAATAAAAATATGAACTGTGAAAATGAGCATAATAAGGCCCCTTTAAGCAAATAGTCATCCATCCATCCATCCATTATCTACGGCTTATCCAAGGTTGGGTCGCTGGGGCAGCAGTCTAAGGAGGGAGACTTCTTCTCCCCAGCCACTTCATCCAGCTCCTTCAGGGGAATCCCGAGGCGTTCCCAGGCCAGCCGAGAGACATAGTCCCTCCAACGTGTCCTGAGTCTTCCTCGGGGCCTCCTCCCAGTGGGACATGCCCGGAACACCTCACCAGGGAGGGGTCCAGGAGGCATCCTAACCAGATGCCCGAGCCACCTCATCTGGCTCCTCTCAATGCGGAGGAGCAGCGGCTCTACTCTGAGTCCCTCCCGAAT
>JAODJU010000108.1:11587083-11601677 GCA_026776725.1 Gnathonemus echidnorhynchus | reverse complement strand
CCTTCCCCACCAGAGAGGTGACATTCCATGTCCCTAGAGCTAGCTTCTGCAGCCGAGGATCGGACCGCCAAGGTCCCTGCCTTTGGCCACTGCCAAACTCACACTGCACCCGACCCCTTTGGCACCTCCTACAGGTGGTGAGCCCATTGGAGGGGGGACACATGTGCCTTCTTCGGGCTGTGCCCGACCAGGCCCCATGGGTGCAGGCCTGGCCACCAGGCACTCGCTATTGAGCCCCGCCCCCAGGCCTGGCTCCAGGGGGACCCCGGTGACCCGCGTCAGGGCGAGGGAAATCGTGAATCCATGTTTATACTCATCATAAGAGGTCTAATGAGCCACACTTCGTCTGGTTCCTCACCCAGGACCTGTTTTCCTTGGGTGACCCTACCAGGGGCATAAAGCCCCGGGCAACTTAGCTCCTGGGATCATTGGAACATGCAAACCCCTCCACCACGATTAGGCGTCAGCTCCAGGAGAAGGAAATAGTCATATGAAAATAATTTTATATATCTGTGCATGAGAAATATTTTCTGTAGAAATGTTTGCTGATCAACATATCAGAGCTTGAAAAAGTTATTTAAAAAATATATTTGCTTTTATATCATCTTAAAGAAAAGTAGTTTCTGTAATGTGTTGGTTGGAGAGAGGAGGGCAGGAGAAGAGATGTAGGGAGCCAGTGGGAAGCTGCCCCCCCTCTGTTTTGTTTTGTGCTTTTGCTTAATGAAGCCTTTTTGTTCATTTGAGCCCTGCTGGCCTTCCCTGAAGGCCTCCCCCAGCCTATAGGCTGTCAGGTCGCTAATATTGTTCGGACGACTCTGTCAGAAGTGCCGAAATCCTAAACCAATACCAGAGGTAGTTTAGAAGGGTAGAGAGAAGCCTGGGCTTCCTGGCTAAATGACAAAAATATCTCAGATGTTTTAAAAGGATTTCATCCACTTTAATTTAAGGTGTTCTTACACATTAACTAATAAATCAAATTGTCTAAAATGAGCACTAAACCAATTACCTTACAATAAAATTACTGTCTTTATTTTTTTTAGTTGTTGTCCATTTATCCATAAAGAGTAAGGAGAAGGCTGTGGTGTTACTAATTTGTTTGTCAGTGCTTTGATTAATTACATTCAGGTTGATGAATATTACTTAAAATTTCCCTGCTGTCGTCATGATGCTGCATTTGATGCCTCTGCTGTTATTACTGAATCATAACTGACTCCCGTTGGCTAATCTCCACCCCCCACCCCCCGGTTTGGGTGCCATCCTTGCAGTACTGTTTGACCTTGGTCTGGTCCTGAGGTGACAGCTGTACGCATATGGGCAGAGAGATGTGTTAGCTAACACAACTCTGAGCACAACACTGAAGGCACTGAGCTGAGCTGATTTATTTAGTTGTTTACTTGTGTATTTACTTTCAAAATCAAAATGTTATGACCAGACTGCACTCTTTCATGCAATTCAATTAGCTTAATTGCAGAGCGCTTACTGGTTTCACGGCGAAGGGAAACGTATAACCTACTGGTCAAATAAATGTAATATTTGGGTGATTTATTGTGGGCAGCTTCTTCTGTTCATTGTAGTTAAAGTCAGTGTTGAGAGGAGAACAAAATAATTTATGATTTACCATGTTGCCTTCTCTTTCTCTGGATAAAAGTATAGATTTTTATGGCTGCAGTGGTTTATTCCCGTCAGTGCCATCATCAATGGCTATGCATATTTCAAACCACACTCTCCCATCCTTTTTTTCAGCTGCTAGACAGTGTTCTTGGGAGGCGCCAAAATGTGAGGTTGTAGTGCAAGCCCATTCCAAAGCACAATTAAAGACATTCCAATTGTATAATTCTTTGGCACAATCACAATATACTGGCTGTGCTTTTATAATCAAGCTCATGCCAGTCCAGAAATTTGTATGACTGGGTGATTTTCATTATATTATCGTGATATGCACCAATAAAACAATGCATCCATCATAGCGTGGCTCAAATCTGAAGGCATCATCCACTCCTATCAGCCATGAGTAATAATGCCTCTGTTTGTCTCTGGCACAGGATTTGATCAGTATTTCACATCAAGATCCCTGGAGAACAACCGCCGAAACATTTGGTTTGCAGAATTCTGGGAAGACGACTTCAAGTGCAAGCTGACACGGCCGGGCATCAAACTGGACAGTGATAAGAAAAAATGCACAGGTGAGTTGGTGCAAGCCCTGTGTCGACGCTCAATCTTGATGTGGCACGAACTGATAAGGACCTTTACAGGTGCCTGCTGAAACTGCCTGTAAAATGGATGTATAATCAGTTTGGGATTTCAAAATAATACCTCCTCAGGTGTGATGGCACTCTGTGGAGTTACTGTCACAGTTCCCGCTGCATTAATCTCTTTAAGAGATTTCTGCTTTTTTCTGTTAAAGTCTTTTGTCAAGCGGAAATATACAGTACAGCTGTGAGTGAGGTGAACTAAAATATGAAATCAATTATAATGGAAGTAACAGCAAGACATAATGGAAATCTGAAACCTAATAATGAACAGAAGGTGTTTTCTTGCAGAATATTAAGTTGTTATTTCTGTGCTTTTATCTAAAACAACGTACCAGTCTATTGAGCGGCACACCTGGATGCTTTTAACAGATTCGTTTAGTTTGACCTACCCATGTGCCTAACAACAGGATATTTCCCTAGAAAACACTAAAACCCTCAAGCTACAAGACCTTGACAGCTGCGCAGTAACAAAATGCACTGTGTCCTATTTTTTAGAATGTATAATAATAATCTGCTAAGTATTACGATAATTAATAAGTAAATTTCTCACCTTTCACACATGTTGGACAGTATCAAACAAAGCCTTAATTAACAAACACAGAAAGTGAAAGAACCAGCCAAGCCACACAATAATTGTCTTATGAGTAGAGGTTAGCGGAGCAGAATCTGTTCAGCCTTGAGCAATGGAGACTAAGGGGGACATGATCCAGGTCTATAAGATTCTAACAGATCTGGATGCTGTTCAGCCAAATGGCTACTTTAATATTAGTTTAAATACTAGAACTCGTGGCCATAGGTGGAAATTAGCGGGAGAACATTTTAAACTGAATTTGAGAAAGCACTTCTTTACACAGCGTGTAGTTTGAGTATGGAATAGTCTTCCTGCTAATGTAGCGGAAGCTAAAACCCTGGGTTCCTTTAAATCAGAGCTAGATAAGATTTTAACAACTCTGAGCTATTAGTTAAGTTCTCCCCAAACGAGTTTGATGGGCCGAATGGCCTCCTCTCGTTTGTAAATTTTTTATGTTCTTATGTAATTTGCTTCATTAGAAGATATAGAAGATGAATATCCTTGAAAGACTTTTAAGGGCGCAGTGCTGTATTACTGTAAGCCGTAACGTTTGTAATATATGAGCTTGCTTTTCCAATAGGTCACGGATATCAGTAGATGTCGATAGCGAGACAGGTCCTGAAGGAATGTAGCTGCCTTCCTGACCTCTATGCCGTCCTGTCCGGCAGGGGAGGAGAGGATCAGCCGCGACTCTCACTATGAGCAGGAGGGGAAGGTGCAGTTCGTCATCGACGCCGTCTACGCCATGGCGCACGCCCTGCATAACATGCATGTGAACCTCTGCCCCGGCCACACGGGCGTCTGCGACAAGATGGACCCGGTGGAGGGACGCCTGCTGCTCAAATACATTCGCTCGGTTAACTTTAACGGTGAGTATGGCATAAGCGGCGCCAGTGTGGAGCACGGGCATGTTTTGGGGCACATGGGTGGCCAGGCCCTTTTCTCAGCTTCAGAAAGCTGCACACTTCTTTCACATGTTATTTTATCCACACATTATATCCAGCATGGTTCTCATTGTATACTCCAGAAGTCCCATGCTCATTGTCATGGAGGTAATTAGACAGTAACAGTGCTGGTTGAAGCCTGTGCCCCCCTGCCCCCCCTACCCCAGCAAACCCCACTACCCAGTTTAACTCGTGTCAGCATATATATCAGTGGACCAGAAGGGGGGTTAGGGTAAGAGTTGCTACCTAGAGGGTGGGGTTTTGGGGGGTGGGGGTGTCAGCAGAAATGGTTGCCGACCAGGCGGTGATGGTAAAAGGTGGGGGGAGAGATGGGGGGAGGAATGGGTGGGGGGCACTGGTACCCCAGTACTGCCGTAGGCATCTGCCTTTGCCAGGATCCTCTTTTACTCAAAGGAAAAAAGCAACACCTGTCAGTAGCACGTAAAAACACATTTATTGTCTGTTCTGTTACTGAGCCAAGCTATATGGTGAAATAGACAGAATGACAGGTGCAGGAGGAAAAGCATTCATTATTTATTATGACATCACTGAATAATGAACATCTCGTCATGGTTTTGGTGTCTTCGGTGTCTCAGTAGCTGTTCATGCCTTTGTTTTACAGATCAGCAGCAGGAAGTTTGTGTTACTTGGAGAATGATCTATATCCTCTCCCTAAATGTATTGTGTAAATGAGAGGAGATGCTAAAAAAAACCTTTTGAATAAGGAATCGGCTAAAAACAGCAATGGAAACCTTGCGGCTGTAGCCTCTGGGCTATAGGCTCCAGACATCTGCGATCCTGAATTGGATAAGCGAGTATAGAAAATGGATGGATGGATGGATGGATGGATTGATGGATGGATGGATGGACAATAATGCAAAGGTGTTGTGGAGTTAATAATTGAAAAGACTTTGTATTTATTATGATAATGAATAACATCTGAGCAGTGAGAGACAGTCGGGGGTGGTGAGCGGCTTGATGAGCTAAGTCTCTATGTCTGTGATCAGAAGGTCACCGATTCGAGCCCCAGCCTTGACAGAACAGCCACATGTCCATGGGCCCCTGAGCAAGGCCCTTCCCCCCCAACTCCAGGGGTGCCGCCCATTAGTCGATGCACTGACCCCCAATTTATGGCGAGCATTCCACTGTGCCTGCACTTGTACAAATACCAAAAAAGTGTGTGTGTGTGTGTTTGTGTGTGTGTGTGTGTGTGTTTCTTGAATTCAAGCTGGCAGAAAAGTACAGTTGTCCTGACAATCAGACCTCTATTGGTAACAGTTACCTTTCTGTAAAGGATCTCCCATAACAATGGTCTCATGCTTTGATCTTCTGTCTCTACGAGGTTTCCTTTGTGCTGCTTTACTATTTAGCGTGATTCTCTCTGAAGCTGGAAGTTCTTACTGATGCTTCCTGAAGCAGGTGACGTCCCATCTTTTCTGGCCTTCCATTTCTCCCCTTGGATGTTGGGTGCAGGTTCTACCCTAGGTTCAGTTGTTAGTGTAACACCCTGCCGGTGTTACATTTGCTCTAGGTTTACTCGGGGCTCTGGGTGACCTCAGGTGACCATCTTGATCGTCCCTCCCTGTTCCAGATTTGAGAGCTGAGCAGGGCAGCCAGGCAAAGGTGGAAGGAGTGGCGGCACCTCTAGCTGGGGGGAGGTGTTTTTAAAGACTCCCCGGCACGCCAGCTCATGAGGAGCCCGTCTCTGTAATCCGCCGAGACCGCCCGGGGCCACCTCTCCGCCGAGGGCCGCTTCTCTGGGGCTGCCTTTGTGCAGAAAGCCGTTTCCTGCGCCGACGCATTAGCGGCTGAGCGGCTTTCCGGAGGGGGTCTGCCTCTCTGCGGCACTGCTTCGGCGGTGCGGGAGCCCGCTGTGAAGCGGGCGCCTCAAGGGACCGGATTAACATGCGACGTGACTCATGGATGCAGGCTCCTAACGTCCTTTGCACGTGGAAACGTAAAATATGGGAACTTTAATGTGCCTTTTTTGCTGCAGAGGCCTTGTTCATGATCAGCAGGCAGGGGGTAAACATTATATTCATCTATCCTTATTGCTTATCCATGCAGGGGTGCGGCAAGCCTGGAGTGTATCCCAGAAAGCACAGGGCTTAAGGCAGGGATACTCCCTAGGCTGGTGACATGCCAGTCATCACAGGGCTCATACACAATCACACACTATTAGATCAGACTAGCTTTATTGGTCCCAGAGGGAAATAGTTGTGCGTACAGCAGCAAGGTATGTAGAGCACAGATGAACATGCATTTAACGTGCAAACAAGTGAATGTAGGGCAAACTATGCGCAGTGTAGAAACATCAGTTGAGAGGCATCCAGAGGAATTGGACATGGGGAGTATATGCAGACTTCAGACACACAAACCTGCGGCTGGCTATCCTTTCCACGGCTCTGGAGATGTCGGGTCAGGGTGCTGCATCTCCCTTGTAAACAGTACAGGTCACAAGGATTTCAGTCACCGTGACTTAAGTCATTGATCAAGCCCTGTGCTCTTGCCTGATTTTATTGTGGACTGTATCGTAATATTGCTCTGGGTTTGAATGCTGGGTTTGGCTTTTTTGTAAAACCTTGAAACAGATGAATGTGGTGTATGAATCATGGTGAACAGGCGCCTTGGTTGTGCTGGCAGGTGGCATCATTAAGGGTCAGACTGTGTCCTTGTGCAGGCAGTGCGGGAACCGGCGTCCTTTTCAACGAGAACGGCGATGCCCCCGGGCGCTACGACATCTTCCAGTATCAGCTGTCCAACACCACCAACCCAGGTTACAAGGTCATCGGCCAGTGGACCAACAACCTGCGACTCGACGTAAATGAAGCTCTTTAGGTTCTCCGGAGGGCCGTGTCGTGGTGGGGGTTCCCCCGATATCCATGGTGTTCTCCATCTCCTGTCTCAGGTGGAGGAGATGCAGTGGTCGGGCGGGGACCGGCAGATTCCAGACTCCGTGTGCAGCTTCCCCTGCAAGCCGGGCGAGAGGAAGAAGATGGTGAAGGGCGTGCCATGCTGCTGGCACTGCGAGCTGTGCGATGGCTACCAGTACCAGCTGGACGAGTTCACGTGCGAGAGCTGCCCCTTTGACATGCGGCCCACACTGAACCGCACCAGCTGCCGGCCCACGCCCATCATCAAGCTGGAATGGCACTCGCCCTGGGCCGCCATCCCCGTCTTTCTGGCCATCCTGGGCATCTTAGCCACCTCCTTCGTGGTGGTCACCTTCATCCGCTTTAACGACACGCCCATCGTGCGCGCGTCTGGCCGCGAGCTCAGCTACGTGCTGCTGACGGGCATCTTCCTCATCTACCTCATCACTTTCCTGATGATCGCCGAGCCGGACACCGCGGTGTGCGCCTTCCGCCGTCTCCTCCTCGGCCTCGGCACGTGCATCAGCTATTCCGCCATGCTCACCAAGACCAACCGCATCTACCGCATCTTCGAGCAGGGCAAGAAGTCCGTCACTCCACCCAAGTTCATCAGCCCCACCTCCCAACTCATCATCACCTTTGTCCTCATTTCTGTGCAAGTGAGTCCCTGTGCTGTTTTACCCGTGACAGAATCTGGATGCGTGTCTTCTAAACCCTGTTAATCTGTTTTTATTGATATTGATCAGCGGCTATAATCTCCTTTAAACTTCAGATTATACCATTTGATCCAGTGGGACCAGGTAAGTAAATCCCGCGGGCCTAGGAATGTCCTAAAAACTCCCTGGTGCATTACTCTATGAGGCTCATTTTTATCATCCCTCTTCCTATTCTTTAGCACATCTGGAACGCAACAGCACAAAAGCCAAGCGCTGACATGATGTCAACATAATTAAATTAAAGGGGACAATATTCCAGGCAATCAGCGGCACTCTCAGCCAAAACTGAGGCTAGGAGGAGATGGGGGAGGGGCGGAGGAGAGCGAAATGAGCTCGCAGACCCTGCTGCGCACACCGTGATGGCAGCAGCTGCTCGCTCTTGCCTGCCATCGTCTGTCTGCCTCCCCTCGCAGACTGCAAGCAAGAAGCAGAACTTTCCCCCACAAAGTTGTGACGTTAAATAATGGTCATGGCGAATGGCAGCGTGTCGCTGGCCTTGCAGGATGTCTGCTTCTGTGGTGCTGTTGAACGTCTGTGTCGTCACCATGTGTCTTAGCAACGTGGGCCGGCCCAGGCCGGCCCATGTTGCTAAGTCCTCAGTCCGCTCTGGGGTATTGCGGGAAAATGAGATGTGTTGCTAGGCGTAGAAAGGGGAAACCTGTAGAGCAAATGGACGACCTCGTCTGCATGAAAATCCAAGCCATGCCAGCTGGGTCCATGTTTCCACAGGTGGTGGGGGTGTTCATCTGGTTGGCCGTGGTCCCCCCGCACACCATCATCGACTACGAGGAGCTACGGCCACCCAACCCGGAGCTGGCGCGGGGCATCCTGAAGTGTGACATGTCCGACCTGTCCCTCATCTCCTGCCTCAGCTACAGCATCGTACTGATGGTGACGTGCACCGTTTACGCCGTGAAGAGCAGGGGCGTGCCCGAGACCTTCAACGAGGCCAAGCCCATCGGCTTCACCATGTACACCACCTGCATTGTCTGGCTGGCCTTCGTGCCCATCTTCTTTGGCACGGCGCAGTCCACGGAGAAGGTGTGCGCTGCCTGTCTGCTACGGTTACGTGCTGTTAACTTGCTAACACTCCGTGTTTTATTGATGAAAGGGAATCAGGTTCACTGTGTCTGTCAGGCTAGCAGTAAACAGCATTGATTTTATTTTGTTTGATGCAGGCCTATTGTTTTGATATCGCTTCAGATTTTAGTGGGGGGTGGTGGCCTTTGACAACAAGCCTCCACAACACCTGCCAGTGTTTTTGAACAATAATGACAAACAGATATAGAATTTCCATCCATCTTCTGTAGCTACTTATCCAGTACAGAGTTCTGGAGAGCCTGGAGTTCCTCACAGGGGATAGGAGAACACCATGGGAGGGATGCCAGTCCACACACAGGTGCTCCCACACACACTATGGGCAATTTAGAGACACCAGATTACCTGATGTGTTTCTGGAGGTGATGCAAACTCCACATGTGCACAAAGGGGGCTGGATTCAAACCCATGACGGGCCTTGAGCCAAAGCACCATCACTAGGTAAACACTAAGAATGAGTAGATGTGGTTTTCACTTTAACACATACATTAGAAAGCATAGCGGTAGAGTATTATGAAGAATGTAAGGAAGTGTGACAGCAAAATGCCATAAGCTTCCAGATACCCAGAAGACCTGTCCTGAGACCGATGTCAGTGAGGCCCTAGTGCAGTTTTACATGTTCATTTGCAAATACCCAAGTATGGCACTGTACTTTGAGGCTTTTCTCGTTTCTGAAAAAGCAGTGGAAATGCAGGAATCCGAAGACAAATGACTTTTCATCTCAAATACTTGTGTTCGGAGAGTGAAGGCAGAAGTACGAGACAGCCTGCCCGCCGCTTGATAACAGGAAGTTACATGGCGGGAAGACTTCGGAGGCCGTCTTTGATGTGGAAATGAGCGGGGATGAAGCAGGAGAGCGGCGCCGTTTTATCTGGCGGAGACACACCGCGACACAGAGACAACAGGCTCTCCTCGCCGGCTACAGCCGAACGTGGGCGGAGGCGGGTGGAGGAGATGGGGAAGAGAGGCATCAGTCGCCTCGGGCGAGCCTGTGCTGCGGCGGGAAGTGATCGACACCTTGGCCACATACCAGTCAGGGCCATTAGCGCACGGGCTTGCAATCTCCGCCCACTTTTACCACAACCGTTTCTGAACCTTTACAGGTCCTGTGCTCTCATGCCCCGAATATCGAGACGTCATCTTCCCCTGTGTCACCCTGCTAAATTCCGTTTGGGAGTACAATCAACCCTTTCCCCATGGCGGTTTTGGCATAAGAAATGAAAAGGGAAATTTTTTTGGGAGTCTTGAGAAAGCCGCGGGCGACGCACGCAGGCCAGCAATTGACAGAAAAAGTTTAGTAATTCATAAATGCGTAAAATATACATACAGTATTGGTTTGGAGGGCGCTAAGTGTGTTTATGTCTTTCACATGATATCTCGCAGGGATGTCTGTATCTCGCATTTCTTGCATCTTTTTGTGCAGTTTTAGTGCCCTAAACTGTACTACAACCCGAAATGCTTTGCTGACCAAAGGGACTAACGATCCCAGGGGCCTGCGCCCCTAACCCCCATGATGTGGAAGAGCTGACTCTATCCATCACATTTTTGCTTTACTTGATAGCGGCATTAATGGTTATCCGGTTTGCGATGACAAAAGCATGCTGAATCTTCGGATAGTAATAACCGCCAGATGATTGGTTGTTATGAGGACAAATCCCAAGTGTGTGAGGCCTTCTGTTGTTGGCATTATGTCTCTTTTAAATAATAAATCCGTTACATAATCACAGTTTGATTTATGAGCAGTATGTACTCTGTGCATGGATGCAGCAAATAAGTCAATAAAGATACTAGACTCAATTAGTCTTAGTGTGTTTAAATGGATCATTTTTAACATAGTAAATAGCCACCAATAGGTGTTGAGTACTGTGCTTTTGTTGTTTTTCCCTCACGTACCGTCCGTTGTATGCCGCTTTGTTTTTAGACACTGGGTGGCTATTCTACTGGGATCCTGAACATGAGAGTTGGCATCTTTTCTTTTGAATTTTCACTTGACTTCTTGTAAATAATAGGAAATAAGGGGAGATCGGAAGCAGACGGAGCACATGGTCGCCTGTGACCTGACGTGACATTGCGAGTGACTAAGTCGGCTTTTTTCTGTGTATGATATGACACAGTGTAAGCTGGATGGGATTCAGTATGACAGGGCGCTGTAATGCTGAGTCACATATAAATACTTAATGAACCGTGAACTAATACAAATAGACATCAACCGGAAGGCAAGGAGGGCATGTACATCTAGTAACATTCATTGTGAAGTACTTCTAGACATTACTTAGTAAGACATGGTAAAAGACTATTTAGCCTTTGGCTAACAATGTTTCTTATAAATTGCCGCTGTGCTAAATAAGGGAATATTGGAAAAAAACAAAACAAAACAAAATAATAGAATAGCAAAAAGGCAACAAAGGAGCTGGAAGTAATCAGCACTCTGAGGGTTGTTTTCTTGGATTCTTTTCAGATGTTTCAGCAGTGAAGGTACAAAAAGAGGAAGGAGATTCGTCACCAGACTGTAGGACGCATATCATGCTCATGGGTTTTTAATGGCCAGTAATGTAACCTTCAAAGGGATAGTTAGTCTGAGGAATAATGAGGGAGATCTCCTGTGCTGAGAGACTCATTTTTTCCTGCATGGACTTACGGCATCCAGTCGCCGTGTAGAGCACAGGTACCTCTGCTCTCAGTACTGTCTGGGGACTTTCTGAACCAATAATCTTTTGGGAAAAAATTCCTTTGGGACACATCAAGAGACTAGTAATCATGTCTTCAGCACACTGTTGCAAAGCACATAATCAATAATGATTCCCAACTAGGATTGAAACCACATGGTCAATTTGGCTGAATGGAGCGGCAGATACTGAGATATTTAGCCGCTAAGTGCTATTGACTTTCTCTAAACAAGACGGCCGATTCCAACTGAGGGCGCCTTTCTGGTTTAATTATGATCCTGCTGCTGTGCTTGGAGGTTTTATTCTGGTTGCTGGCAAACCATACTCGTTAGTGTCTAATTAAATGCTTAGGGTGCAATAACTGAAACGTTCCTCTTTTTTGACTGGGAAAGATTGACCCAAGATGGAAAATAAATCCAGGGAACATTAATCAGCTTGTCGTTGGCTTTTATCACTTAAAAAAACACATTTCAACGGTGATGAAATTAACCACAACCCACAAATAAAGAAATTATTGAGAAAGAAATTGTAAATAATTTGGGAGCAGACTACAGCTTTTACGTGTTTGCCAATGAATTGGGCCCGCATTTCAGTGCAAACTGGCACTGCTTTCTCTCTGAATTGCTGTGATTGTAGCCTTTGTGTGTCTCCTTCTGTGTAACTATGCCTGCACTCTCTAGAAGTTAGAGTGTAAAAGTATGTATGTATTTGTTCTGCTAGTTGGTAGCTTGTTTTTAGAGAAAGAACTCTAAAAGATCAGCATTTAGTCATAGATCTTAAACAGGAACTCATTTAGATTTGTCCCAATTGCTTCTTTGTCACAGTCCAGTCTGACCTGTGTTCGGTACTGTGTTTGGTACTGTGTTCGGCTTTGCAGTGACAGACATTCTAATGAATGGCTTCAGTATATCAATCATTCCTACTGATAGCACCTCAGGAATGCATGAATTGTCCAATGTGATGATGGCAAATGTGTTAAAAATCTGCAGCTGCCCATGGGGGAAATCTGTTGCTTCTGATCAAATATCTGTAATGGATTTCAGTTTTACTTATAACTGAATATTATCAGTATTATAATCAGTCTCCCGTGGAAGTTAAATTAAATGTGGTCCAATAGCTCAGAGAGTGGATTTTGAAAACGAAATCAGTTAGATTCGAAGCAGTTTTGACCAATCATTTTAGTAGCATTTTATTATTTATTATTTATTAAGTCCAGGGCAGAGCAATGGCTGTAATGTGGTTGAAATTTTTTATTTTTGTCTAATTTTTAACATTTCGGCTTCCCTTTATCTGGCCTTTATAATTTGCTAGTGGCACAGAGATATATTTAAATAATAACAATAGGTGAATGAACATCGGGACACTGCTTGTAATTACAATTACAATCAATTTACAGATTCCATTACTGCTAATTCATCATAGTAACACTTTCCAGTACATCCATCCTTGAATCTTCCAACTGCTTATCCAGGCTGGGGTTACCTGGGTGCCTGCAGTCTACTTTAAAAATGCATGTAAATATCAATAAATCACTTGATGTGTAGTGACAGGGATACTTAGGCATTAGTGCAATATTTGTTCACAGATACTGAAGGTTAGAAAAGAACATTAAATTATGGATTTTAGTCATGATTCATTTAAATTTTCTTCTCTGAGGTAAAATGGCAACAAGTAAATCTGATGTGCTACGTGTCTGAATAGCTACAGGCTGCAGAAGGTGAATAGGGCCCAGTTTAATGGCTACTGCAGAGCAATAATCAGTAACAAAGCAGTGTTTGATTACACTGCAAAAATGGTCAATCTGAAATTAAATATAGAGATTGCTAGATTGTAGGCTAGTAAATGCAAGGAAAGCTATTTGTGCTTAATGCCCAGGGTCTAATAAAAAAGAGGTAATAAGGATTTCTGATTTAAATACTATAAATATTAACAATTACTAATAGAATGAATGTCCAATGCAGTCCTGAATATGCTAAAAGGAAGCAAATTTTTAAGAATGATCAAATACGTTCAAAGTATATTTATGCATACTTATTGTAGAGCAAGCTAGCTACAAAAAAGAAATGAAGAATCACCTGGTTGTAGCTGGACATTGTTTGAAAACATCAAAACATCTGAAGACAGACTTTAGGAACAAAGACTGCAAATCTGTACTTAAGTCTTTTATTCAGAATGTTCCTGTAAGAGAAATATAGCATTCATTAATGACCACAAATAGATATTCTGTAAGTCGTGCTTACCTTACTTTAAGAACTTTAGTCTCAGTTTCTCAAAAGTGATAGCTTTCCTTTTAATGGCTTTTGGTTTAATTAACCAAAGTCATATTTAGAATGACACAATAATGGAATTCATACTTCCAAATGTATGCGCAGTGATCAGTTATAAAATTAAAGTTTAAACTTCAATTTTAAAGGACAGCATATCATTAGCCTTAATTTTAAAAGAATAATGTTTTACATATTTGGAAAACACTTAGAAATAGTTAAAAGAGGTATGTTGAAAATGTAATATATATATATATTGGGACTCCTGCCTTGACACACACATGAACTTTAATGACGTCTCATTCTTAATACATAGGCTTTAATATGGAGTTGGCCAATCCTTTGCAGCTATATAACAGCTTCAACTCTTCTGGGAAGGCTGTTCACAAGGTTTAAGAGTGTGTTTATGGGAATTTTTGACTATTCTTCCAGGAGAGCATTTGTGAGGTCAGGCACTGATGTTGGACGAGAAGGCCTGGCTCGCAGTCTCCACTCTGATTCATCCCAAAGGTGTTCTGTCGGGTTGAGGTCAGGGCTCTGTGCAGGCCAGTCAAGTTCCTCCACACCAGACTCACTCATCCATGTCCTTATGGACCTACTTTGTGCACTGGTGCTCAGTCATGTTGGAACAGGAAGGGACCATCCCCAAACTGTTCCCACAAACTTGGGAGCATGAAATTGTCCAAAATGGCTTTGAATGCTGCAGCATTAAAAGTTCCTTTCACTGGAACTAAGGGGCCAAGCCCAACCCCTGAAAAACAACCCCACACCATAGTCCCCCCTCCACCAAACTTTACACTTAGCACAATGCAGTCAGGCAAGTACGGTTCTCCTGGCAACCGCCAAGAGAAGCATGATTTGTCACTCTAGAGAACAGGACTCCACTGCTTTTGAATACAGTGGCGGCATGTTTTACACCACTGCATCCGACACTTTGCATTGCACTTGATGTAAGGCTTGGATGCAACTGCTCAGCTATGGAAACCCATTCCATGAAGTTCTCTATGCACTGTTCTTGAGCTAATCTGAAGGCCACACAAAGCTTGGAGGTCTGTAGCTATTGACTCGGCAGACAGTTGGCGACTTCTGCACACTGTGCGCCTCAGCATGCGTTGTCCCCGCTCTGTGATTTTATAAGAACATAAGAACATAAGAAATTTACAAACGAGAGGGGGCCATTCGGCCCATCAAGCTCGTTTGGGGAGAACTT
>JAODJU010000108.1:11576415-11586983 GCA_026776725.1 Gnathonemus echidnorhynchus | reverse complement strand
TTTTTTTTCACCGCACAAATGTCAAATGTCGGAAAATTAGAGTTCCTGCACTTATTTTTTCCCACTTCAAGCACTGTATATATATATACATAATCTATATATGTAGGTATTGTTTATAAGATTATTTTGCAATGAGGTTTTTGCAGATTCATTATTCATTTTTATTTATTCACGAGGCATTTTGTTATACTTGCTCTTGTTTACCCCCTACAAAGGATCCCCAGAAGATCTTGTCTTCTGTATGGATTTGCCGTGTCTCTGCTTATCTCATGCAGAAGTATGTGAAGTGTCATTCTGAATAATCATGTATTATTAAGCAGGTTTCTAGGAAGTACAGTATTTGAACCACATAACCTGAAAACTCATTCCTGTTAACATTTTTACACAAGGATTATATTTGGGTCCCATGGCTGTGTGTGGTGTTTGTGTTCTCCTAGTGTTGTGCGGGTTTCCTCTGGCTTTTCCGGTTGCCTCTCACAGCGATCTGGAGTCTCTAAATTGCCCATTGTGGGAGATGATGCCTGTGAGTGTTTGCATGACTGGTGTCCCATGCTGGCTGTAGCCCTGCCTTGTGCTCTGTGCTGCCTGGAATAGCCTCCAGGCCACCCTGCACTGCATATGTGGTTATGAAAGATGGATGGATGGATGGATGGATGGATGGATGGATGGATGGAAAATTAATCTTGCATCATTCTGAACACCTCTGCAGGCCCTACCAGAGAGATGGATGACTTCTTCTTCTAGAGTTACAAATGGATGGCTAGATTATATTTCTGTTAATGAGCTATATAAAAATGGCAGTTTTACAGAAACCTGTTATCTCCTGAAGATTTTAGATTTTGCAAAACCAGAATGACATGCAGCCTGGTGGAATACTAGTGAAAGATCATATTAATAATGCTAAATACGTCAATACAGAACAATGACTATAAAAGTTTTAAAATGAAAATGGATGGAGTCTATTACTTAGTGAAGAATACTTTTGGTTCATTTAATATTTAAAATAGCTTTACTTTATGTCAAACCATAATTACACCAGATCATGACTGTGTGTGGAGTCTCAGCACATGCACAGTGCAGAGGCATGCCGGATGAGATCGTGACCGGCTCTCTCCTGTCACGGCACAGATGTGCATCCAGACGACGACGCTGACCGTCTCCATGAGCCTGAGCGCTTCCGTGTCCCTGGGCATGCTCTACATGCCCAAGGTGTACGTCATCATCTTACACCCAGAGCAGAACGTGCAGAAACGCAAGCGCAGCTTCAAGGCCGTGGTGCAGGCGGCCACAATGTCCACGCGGCTCTCGCAGAAGTCCAGCGACAAACAGAACGGGGAGACCAAAATGGAGCCGGACAGATCACAGTAGGCCATGTAAGTGTCTGCATGTTTTTCATTCTGTTTCACAATTTTCTTTTAAAAAAAAGGCTTTAATCTTCATGTACCATATTGCATCTGTAAAATGTGAAAGCATTTTTGATACATACAGTATCAGTGCTGCAGATGCACACATATCCCTGTCATAGTGTTGAATACCCTCAATGTAATTAAAACCAGGCCCCAATCCTTTTGCTTAAAAAAATGGTTTATTGTGTTCTTTGGAAATATGTGTATATGCAGACAGATCAGATTTATCTTGTTCATTTAATTAGCATATTTTACTTCCATCTTTTGTCTTTTCAACTATTTAATGTTTTTTCCCACCTTCCAGTGACCCTGTTCTGCTTCCATCACCTGCTGTTGGTCTCTTTGTATCAACCTTCCCCTTTTTCTCTTGCTTGCTTTGTCATCGGCCCACTGAAAGTCCCCATATGAAAAGCCCACCCACCTGTTCAGTGCTCACCCTCTTTCTTCTGCCAGCAGACAAATTCTAGGCATCTTATCTCCACACTGCCTTACAATTGGGTCTTTGGAACCAATGGCATAGGAGAGAGTTTGATATTGGGGGGGACACAATGAATGATGGTATACGTCCTCCCCCACCTCCCTCAGCTCCTACACCCTATTTGGTACGAAACATTGCTAAGCTACCTAGAATCCCTAAATAATGATGGTTACCGATATGATTATCACCTCTAAACAGACACTATGACTTGCAAGAAACTAAGATGAATGTAAATTATGACAGACAGAAAATTACCAGAAGGTAGTGTAAAAGTACTGATTCAGCAAGTAATACTTAAATTTTAACTTCCTTTAATGAATAAAATATAATTTAAATTCAAATGCATCTTTATTAAAATATTTATTGAAATCTTTATTTCTTTTGTGTAATGAATAAATTTATCAGTAACATTCTAGTTTAAGGCTTGCTCTTTAAGCTACTGATAATTTGATTATACTGTATATTAGTAAATAAAAAGATTCCCTTACAATCAATTTTTAAAAATGTACTTACTCCTGTTTAACAAAGTATTTACTAAATAGCTTGTAAATACTCAATTATGACTAATTTCTAGGTATGCTTACTGGCCTGTTGTTTTATATTTGCATGTGATTTGCAAACCATTTTGTAAATAACAGGAGTAATATATGATTGTGTTACATTTATTCATTATCTTTTGTCTGAAATGACTTGTTGTTTTGAGAAGGGCTATAATAAACAAAAATGCACTTCTAGTATTTGAAGCTACGACCTTTGTGTTATCAGCACAATGCTTTATTTAATGCCACAGAATGTATTTAGGAATGAGTTTTATCTATTAAAAAGTTATCAGATAATTTGTAACAGTTTATTAGTTGTTAATGCTTGAAGGTAAAATGAAACTCGGTTTGTAAAGTATGGTCAACAAACTCTTGTAATTAAATTGTTAAGTCATATCAAATTTTGCCCTCTACAGCATATTTAACTAATAAAGCTAATTTAGCTGATTAAGAGGGTGGATGAGGCCAGGGGGTGGCGCTGTTGCCTCCCAGTCCATGTGTGACATTTTCATATCCTCCCTCTGCTGTGTATGGTTCCTCTGGGTCTCGTTCCTTCCAGCAGTTCTGTTGCTTGGGCCCTGTGGCTTGGCATCCCATTTGGGGAGTACATCTGCCTTGAGCCTTACGCTGCCTGGAATATGCTCCAGGCTACTCTGTCCAGGAAAGGCAGTTGGAGGTGGATGAATGAATAATCTTGATGAAATGTATTTCAGTTTTTTCCATGAAGTTCCTGAGGGCTTCCTGTTCAATGTACACTCCATACAGTGATTCCTTTGTGAATGAGCTCATCTGTTTCTGTGGATCCCATTGTCATAGTTTCCTTGAAATGCTTTTGTGTTCAGCCCATTCTGTCACCTTTATTCTCAAACGCGTCTTTCACCTTTTTTCTCTCATTCGGTGTTGAGTATTACAGCCTAATTAGATGCTGGTTGACCTTCACATTGAAGGCAGTCCTTGAAAAAAAGAAACAGATAATTGTTATTTCAGTCAGAGGGACGCTTTTTCCTTGCATTTGTTGATTTGTTAGCATTGATTCCTATTTTCTGTGGAAATTTATAGCACTACATTTTAGAGAGTAACCATGAAAAAACAAAGGAGACTTTATCAGAGGAAGCTGTAATACCAATTACATGTAAACGGACCATCCACTGTGAAATTACATAACCTAAAAACATTCAATCTCATCTAATGATGTGTGTTGCCTCCTTCTTATTGAATGATTTAGCGATTTGTCTGTGTAACTATGCCCACCAGATGATCAAATCCATCAGCGTATTTAACTAATGCACTGGTGATACACATTTATTTTGACTATCCAATGCAGGAGGTTATATTGGGACAAAATTAAATAACATTAATACTAGCAGGTAGAATTCACTGTTGTTTGGTCTGCATCAATTTCTTAAGGGAGCACTACAGAAAATGATTTTTATGTGCATGATACTAGTCAAAATGAATAGCAATACAGAAAACTTGAGAAAATATTCTGTCCTGTACAGTGAGGTTAGATTCTCCTTCACGCACAATTGAATACAGTACAGATTTACTAAACCAGTATAATTATAATACTGTTCTAACATAACTGGATTACAGATTTCATTCAATTGTTTTGAATGAATTCACTTGTGACCCATTAATATTGGACCCTAAAGGTTCTTGTCACTGATGTATTGTCTTTTTCGTCGACAGCTGGTACAACCTATTTCACAAAAATCTGTATTCACTTGCATTTCAGTAAGTTATTTGAACATGGTTCATTACAGCAGGGTGCCATGGTCCCATAAAAGGCACATTGTAACTGTGTCATTCCTTATGAGGAATGAAAGTATTTCAGAGTTAATACGCTGCTTTCAAAGCTTTGTGTTGTGGCTTACATCATTTCCAGCCTAGTTACCTCACAAACCAAAGTACGAAAGTTTTTTTATTACACATTTAATAATAATATTAATTCAGAGGTTTTACTTATATTTAGCATGTATAGTACATATCAACGCTTGTTTTTATTGCACTTGTATTAAAAACGTACTCTTCCCTTTAGGCGTTGTCAGAAACTGTGTGGAACACTGTGAAATATCATTTCAAAATAATTATTTTTAATTCTCTTTTTAATTGTAGATAATGTGCCACAACAACAGATCCAGGAAATGGTTTCTCCCTGGAGACATCATGGAACAGTAATTACTGAGCAGAAAAAAAAATTCCCATGAAATAACAATAATTCATACAATTAGTGGGATTTTAATAATCATATTTGACTTGACACAAAAATAATAATTAAAAAACCTGGAATCCTGAAATGGAAAGTTATGGTTCATAACTGTATTTGCCTGGGTATGTATTTTGACAGTATTGCAGGTAAAATGGCATGAAGGGAATCTCCGCGGTTCGGAGCCAGACGACGTCAACCTATCAGTCTCTAAAAATGTACTGACAAATAGTTGTACTTACTCCCTTTTGATGTTCAGTTTTTCTTAGTTGGTTAGTATGTGTGGCTGATTTGTCAGCCATGTCTAAGAAAGGTTTCCCTTAGCAAGGCTAATGGGTAAGTGCTCCAAACAACAATGTAGCTTAGCATTGGGACTGCCGTTTGTGTGCTTGGTTGGCTGTCATCTGAGCATGGATTGTGTGTTTGTTTGTCTGTGTGTCTGTAACTGTTTTTATATATAAGAAAGCATGGTAATTTGTATGTGCTCATGTAATGTGTTGAATTTACAAAAAACCGTAAGATTGGAGAGCTGGGTGATATAGATCAACCACCAAGTAACTCAATATTAAATCTTAAAAAAGGGGTGTAACATTTATTAATGGATGTAGGTACTGATTAATGTTCTTAATGTTTTTGGTTTAAAATGTAACTATTAATATGAAGGACAGTTTACTGAATTTGACTTTAGGTGAAAACATTTTTAATGGTGTGCGTAAACTATTTTTTATATCAAGACTATGAATAGAGGACTGTGTGGCCCCTAAAATGCAGGGATGTTTCCGGAGAAGGAGTCCATGGGTCCACCACATTTTAAATGTCTGAATGAACATCATTAAGGAGTGAAAGGTAGCTAAGGAGCTACTGAGAGTGGCGCTGAAGGTGTTGTACCTGAAGGAAGCTTTATAGAGGTCTGACGACCCATAGAAGCCCCCAGCACACAGAGCATTAGCTACAGCACCAATGCTGAAGCAAAAGCAAATATGTATGTGCCCAGGAATGTGGGCAGTAATAAGCATCTTTATGCTTATTCCCTATGAAAATTGGAATGTACGTCTTCACTGTGTCTACAACTGCAACTTTACCTTATTTATATTTGTTATATGAGTTTTTTTTGTGTGAAACGGAAAAGAAAAATGTGCACTTTGACACTAGGAGCACAAGCTTTCATTGTTGTAGCAACACGTCTTTAAATCTGCTGCCACAGTACAGGTGACTTTCACGTTGTCAAAAGAGAAGAGATATCAATACCTCTAGAATAACCTATATGTGAACAATAGAATAGGTACATTCTAATAAATGTGTTTTTAAAGAATTTGTGAGAGAATCTGCAGCATGGGAAGACAATTCTGATATATGTATGGTGCAAACTCATATGGGAAACAAACTAATAAACGTATGGAAACATAGCTAGACTCTATTACGTGATGCTTTACATTAACTGCATCTTCATAAAGCATTTGTTATGCATTCATAGAACATCTAATGCACCTTCATAACGCTTTTATTATATACTCATAGCGATTCAACATTCATGATTCTTTATTTGACACATACACAGTGATACAAGTACAAGGTGTGGTGAAATGTACCTCGATTCAGTCCTGAGGCTGTGCAATAAGGTTTCGCAAATTAAGGATAAATATAAAAAGTGTAAGACTAAAGGTAATGAAAATATATACAAAAAATATATATCCGAATAACAATTACAGGCAATTTCTGTACAATGTGCAACATTACAGTTATAGGCAGTATCTGCATAATGTGCAAAATAATAGAATAGACTGTATATTTGTATTGTAAAGTGCAGTGTGCTAGCTGCCGTTGATGAAAATGGACCTTCTGTGGTGGCATGTCTTGATTTAGGAGTCTTACAGCCTGAGGCTAGAAGCTCTTCCTGAGCCTCTCTGATTTTGCCATGATACTCCTGAAGCATTTGCCTGATCTCATTAGATCGAACAGGCAGTTACTGGGGTGAGATGGGTCTTTGACAGTCCTGGGTGCTCTGGTACAACATCATTCATAAGTAGCATGCAAGTATACCTTAACACCCTAACCTATTGTAACAGGCTTAACTCATATTAGTATCAAACATTATATGATAATAGCAAATACTATATGTGGATAATCAGAATGGTTGTTATTAATGTATATTAAAGCTGGTAAAGTATGTTAAGATTTTAAGGTATATTTACACGCTACTTTTAAAGGTTCTCTTAATGCATAAATAATAAATAAATGCATTATGAAGGTGCACAAAATGTATTAATGTATAATGAAGGTGCTCTGAATGTTATACAAATATATTATAAAGGCATTATGAATGTGCAGTTAATGTAAAGGGTTACCCTTTATTCGGACAATCAGAGTCTGAACTTTGTCTTCATTTACATTGACTATAAGTCCAATCAATGTGCCAGTTTGACTACCATGTAAATAGGTGCATCCCTTCCTCCTCGTTCTCTCCGTTGTGTGGCTCTAATGAGTTACTTGTTACACACCTGTTACTTGTTTAATCTCGCCTCTTGTTACAGCCCTTGTATGGATCACCCCAGCTGCCTCTCGTCTGCTCCCTCGTCAGTGTATATAATGCCTCCCTGTCTCAAGCTCCCCAGTCCAGTCATTGATGTAGCTGCCTGCATGTGCTCCCTCATCTGCCCTGTGCTCTGTGTTCTTGCCTGATCCTTCCTACCCTGTTTTGACCCCTCGTGGTCTGTTTCCTTTTGCCCTGCCTGTTATTTCATTTAATAAAGCCCCCCTCTGGTTTTTCCCATTGTCTGCCTTTACCTCTGTACTTGCCTGTGACATGACAATAGGAGAGGATACTTTGGGGAGAGGTCTTTATGGCGAAGTGCGTTCCAATGTTGAAAACACCACAGAACCATCTTCAAGGGGTGAACAAAACTGTGACATAAAAATGAAAGTTTAAACAACTGGGAAAAAAAAAACATTAACCTTGTGTGATTGATGCATTACAAATGTGTGTACTGTCAAATTCTAATGTGTAATAAATGGTTTCTTTCCATTTAGAAAAAATATTGGTATATCATATAGCTTGTAATGTGTATATTCACGCACACAAGCAGAAAAACAATAGACACGAATAGGATAATAAGCTAAGTGTGTCCTCTATCTACAATGATACACAGGAATGTAACTAAGGGTTAATTAAACTGCTCTCCAGTTTATAGCCTGAAACTAACATGGAAGCATTTTATTATTTAGTCTTTTTTCATATTGTTAATATCTGATTTGTGACCAAAAGGTTGAAGAGATGGGGGGTTCAGGGTGTAGTGTCTAAATACAGTGAGATTAAACCGATTTACATCTTCAGGGTCAGGGCAACTAAATAAATACAGGTAACATCCAAGCGACTAATGCATTCTGATGATGACATAAATGGCATGGTGACCTTTGTAGTGTATTTGGGATGTGCAATGAGTATTGTCTCCTTTTTTAAAACACAAAACTCAGGATTTCTGTTGTGTATGTAAACGGAAAAAAATGCTCTTTGATTTCTGCTTTCACATTTTGTATGATCTTTCTTTCCCATCGAAATGGAGAGCCCTTCCCTGATGGGCAGCAAGATCTGGGCATCAGTGGGTATTCAGACTGCCTGACATGCATGTTAGAATAAATGATTTAATAATAAAATTGAACTGAGCATGGCTGACTCCTTCCGTCTCCACGATTTACAGTTTTATTTCAAAGACCCTGCTGCTGTGATATTGCCTTCATAACGCTGCTATATAAAAATCATTTTTGTTACAGTTCTGCTTATTTCATCATCACTAACATTGAAAACATTGTTCATGTTTCAGTGAAGGTAAATTAAATGTTAGCACTCCACAGTCATTCGCAGTGAGTAACGTAATATAAACTGTAATTCACAGTTACATGCCAGGTAACCTATTTATAAGAAAACTGCAGTTGCATAAGTGTTCTGTTTACAACTTCTGTAATTATACATAATAAAAGGGGATGTTTTGTCAAAAGGCCTACATTAAAAGAACAGTCTCTCTGTATTCATTTAAGTAGTATCAAAACCATAGATCATTAAGTTCATTTCTATAGATTCATTATTTTCTGAACTGCAAGCGGGGCCATCGGAGGGCAGATTCAGAGGAGGCAGCACATTATAGGGGCCCCAAAGTCTAAGTTCGGGGGCCCGATGGGCAAAATCTACTGGGACCCTCCCACACCCTTCAGAGGACACAGAATTTCTAGATACACCCCTGGCTAGAAGCATCAACAAGTATCTCTCAGCCTGGTCATGGTCATGAAAGAAACGTTTCCATAAAACTATTGTTTGAAAAAAACACTTATGATAAATGTAAATATTTCTATAATTCTATTAATAAAAGAAATACATAATTAGTATTTCAAGTCTCTTTCCAGATATAGCATCTAAAATGGTGAGTAGTACTTTAAATCGACATTAGAACCGATACATTCGGCAGCTCGTTGCTGAATAACAATTGATTGCAGTTGTCCACTAGGAGGTGTAATGAGTACTTGAATATTGCAAATATTTTTTTTGGGGGATGTGTAAGACAAATGCTGGTTGCTTTATTATGGTGAAAAAAAATTATAAATACTGAAGGAATCACATAGGTGAGTTGACACATATTAGGTTGTTAGTAATAATTATTACTAATTTTGCCTTCCCAAATGGAAATGTATTAAATAAAAATTTAAGCCCACAGATTAAGTTTGTTTTAAATAAAAAGGAAACTAATTTTGAAATAGTTTTTAGTATACAGATGAGAGATTTTAAAAACATGCATTTTGTTATTGCTTAAAGTAAATTGCCTTAAGGTGGCCCTCCAGAATTTTAACTATAGAATATGACCATATTTTGTGAATTAAAAAAACCATATTTGTGTAAGCTCACCACTATCGCATTATTGCAAATGTCAGGAAAATATGTAATGTATGTATTATCAGATACACACACTATAATACATAAATATGTATTACCAGATACACACACTGTAATACATAAGTATGTATTATCAAATACATACTCTATAATACCTAAGTATGTATTATCAGATAAGTAAAAAAGGTAAATAAGTAAAACCATACATTATTCATATGTTCACTGATCACTTCTGTGTTGATCTCAATCAAGGCCCTGCTCTCTCCAATGATACTATGATTAGATAACTTTGGGTGAGATCTGTGGTACTCCAGGTGAACATCAGCCTTGGAAACATTCACAGTAAACCAATGTGCAGAAACGGAGCAGCATCAATGTCTTCAGCTTGTTCATGAATTAACAGAGAATTAACACGGAGACCAGTGCTGACAGTCTGTCACCTGCATTCTGAAATCCTGGCCAAGGATGGAAAGGCCTGGTTGGCCCTTGGTGGACTTCAGATTCAGGGCCACATCCTACCACAGGGACCATCTTCAGTACAGAGACAACACAACAGTTACAGAGGAGGCCAGACAAACTGCTTGTTGCCCTGTGCACTTAGGGCTTGATGCAGATGGATGATCCATAATCATCTACTGAGCCAACTGAAGGAGAACTGGGATCGGTGTCACACCGGAAGTGTGATTAAACGTCATTCATTCACATACACAGCATTCCAGCAGTGATAAATATTTCACTGCTTAGGCTACAAAGCCTTCAAAATAATGGCAGGTATAGATAAAGTATACATTTTTCAAAACAAGACAGGAAGACGCTTTAGAAATGTAGTCAACATTTTATATGTATTTATTTAAAAAAATGAAATATAGTGATACTTTGTCATTTGCTCAAATATGAATACACAGACTTCTTTGTGCATCTTGCTGTCTTTTGAGAGACACACACACATATAGTACCCTTTATGTTATTTAAACATCATTTTATATTTGGTTAATCGTCCAGTCTGTGAAGAAGGCATTCAAGTAAGAATTGCATTGTAGTCTGTACATGACAATAAAAA
>JAODJU010000108.1:11565491-11576315 GCA_026776725.1 Gnathonemus echidnorhynchus | reverse complement strand
AGCTGGTTAGGCCTCAGCTTAAGGGCTGAATGGACGTGCGAATGCTGACAGAGGTACGTCACCATGATGAGAGACACCTGGGCTATTTCAGTTTTCAGAATCCCCCTTATTTACTGGGGAGAGACAGGAGGCAATGGTTAATGGTGTTGACAGGGGGGAGGGGATTCAGAATTGAGTAATGAAATAAAATATTTTTCAGGAGCAATATTTTTATACTTGGTTTAAATGGGAGCTGAAGAGGGGAATATGATTTCATTATGAGGTGGAAAGACGCAGTTGCATTATCTGAAATGTGCCTGTCTCATATATGACGACAGTGCCCTCTGGTGGTGATTAACTGAACCGCAACCTACAGGAGAAACTGCTTGGAGCCGCATTTGTTTTATCCCCCTCTTCCTTTTAGAGGCAATTCATATTTAATTAGTTCCGAAATACGCAATTTAAATTTTAAAGATTAAAATTATACACATGTATATGTATAATTAAAACTAACAGAATAGCCACACTATTTACTCTGTAAGTGTAATCCTAATAAATCAATTTTGAGCTCTGTTGTGCTTTACAATACATGAATCTAAGCGGGAACATACATCCTTATAAATACAGCAACAGTTATATATTCATGCCTTATATTTCAAGGTGGGGTTGCGTACGTGGTTTATGGATTTAAATCCTGTGCTTGACTCGTGCCTTGTGCTTCCCAAGATAAGCTCCAAGTTCAACCCAACCCTGCATTCTTTGTGCATGTAAAAAGTAAACAAAAGTATACAAATTAAACACTTGTCCCATTACAAAGGCTTTCTTTTTAGGGTGGCTTTTCTCATATACTTTTGTATGCAGAAGTCTGAGATGTGCACAATAAATACACTTGGCAGAAAACAAATCTGTTCCGTATTCTTCATATCCTGGTTTCTCAGAGCTCCCTGTTCTACACAATAACTTGTTCATAAGTGGGTGTGTCCCGGAGCATGTTTTCCGGTTCTTCCCTTAAGGCCCAGTGTGTATGACTGTATTTATGTCACTTCAGCATTACGGAATAACCATCACGCAATTAAGAAGATCACTTATGTGTGTGTGTCGCCATATAGCGCTATTGCCCCACACTTCCAAAGTTTTTGCAGGCTTTCCCTGTGTCGTACAAGATTCCTTCTCTAGTCCGAGGCTAAATCGTGCTGCTAAACTGCCAGTAATAAAGTGTAAATAACATTTTCAGTTATTCTCAATTAATTTGTTTCCGGGCAAACTATTTCCGGCGACCTGTGCTATTAAGGAACAGCTATCGTATGTTCTACTAAAAAAGATGCACAGTACAGTGTTTTAAACACAAAATATATCTTTCTCTTGTCATCATCAACTTCTTTCACATTTCATTGTATACATAAATTACACTGTAACATACTGCCACTTACTCCATTGGAATTCAAGAGAATTTGGCTTTATACAGTAACACACGTAAAAAGATCAAAAACTGTGGAAATGACCCAGACAGAAACCTATTCGTCTCCAGTACTCCGAAAGCTCTACCTTACTTGAACATTTTACATAACGTAACGTAACGTTTTTCCACGAATAACTTTAAAACATGTGTACAATTTCACTGGAAATGCCCCAAAGGCCTTACGAAGTGACGCAGCCCCTCACAGCCCCCCCCCATTCCCCCGGACCGGAAGTAGTCATCGTCGAATCGCTTCCTGCTTCCTGTGTTCACTCCAGTTTTCCGGTTTTCTTCACGGTGGATGAGTGGAGTGCTTTCCTTTCACATTCTGACATTTATGCGGTATTATGGCTGGGTCTGCCGACGGCGCCGCAGCAGAACCGCCTGGGTTAGAAACCCAGCGGAGGGAAGTTGAGGGCCTGGTCCAGAACCACCATCTCCGCGCCGGGGACAGCTGGTAAGACTGACTTGCCGCCCTCTGGCTGACACCCACCGATCAGCGATAATAACATAGCTGTCGGGCTAGCTGGCCATTCACCTAGCCGAGTAAACCTTGACTGTTCACCCGGTCCCACCAGCGGTCCTGCCGGTCGTAGAGGTGCCCCACCATGGATACAGGTCTGCACTTTCAGCCTCGATTCCTAACTCGACCGGTTCGTTTGTCCTTCCCGATGAGTCCCTTCGCTCGGGTGCCTTTATTTACTGCGGTTTTGAGAGATTGTTGTCATGTCATGATCACACTGAGGCTGCATTGAAAGAATACGCAGAATTCCTGTTGTCTGACTCCTGCGCCGTTGGAGAGGTTACAGGCTTTCGTCGGGACTATTTGGGACGCGCCGCCCACAGACTGTCAGGCAGCCGGTAACCCTGTGCGTGGCCGCTTTCTGAGCGCAGAGAAAACCGGGGGTTCTCACCCTCGGAGTCCGTAGAGCAGTAACAGGGCGCGCAGCCACCTGTATTATTGTCGGTATCCAGTTTACTCAACGCGACAGATATTGAAGGGGGACCCTCGTGTTTGAGCCAGAAATTTTGCAATCCCCCCCCCGGTTCTTATAGCGTCGTTGTTATGCCATCCCTAATTCTGGTCTGTTTTCATTTGTGGTCCCTAGTTGAAAATGGTTGAAAAACCCTAATTTTAAACCGACGCTCTCTTCATGGATCTCAAGTCCGTTGGCGAGTTAACTAACTTCAAAGCAGGTCGCTACTGAAAGGTCTGTTCGCAGCTTGAGTAGCTATCGTTTTTCAGACGTCTTAATTCTGTGTGAAATACACACAACCTGGATGACTGAGTGCATATATACATATGGCCAGATTTGCCCAAGTCTTAAAAATTTAAGCCTTGTGTTAATTTTTACTTTCAGTTTCAACTTGGATCTGTTTTTCTAGCCATTAACTTTTACGTCAGCTCCTGACTTTCGGTAACACCAGTGCATTATAGCTTCTGTAGTTGCACTGCCAACAGTCTTGTCAGTAAAACATAAGTGAACTGGCATATTTAAGGTTGTGAACTGTTCCAGTTTTTACACGGACCTGCGCCCGAAGCTTTGCAGCTTTTTGGGTTCATTTCGTTTCAGGGTATCACTTCTTTCCAAAACCGCAGAACTTTTTGATGAACGCTTTGGGCAAAAGCTGAGAAGCGTAGCGCAGTGTATGCTGAAAAGGTAAATAAGTCATAGTACCCTTCCTAAAGAATCTGTACTAAATAAAAGTTTTTATTCCCAAAGTCCACATTTCTTTGCGCCATAGAATACTTGCTTCTTGTGGTCTTTTTTTCGGTCTTTTTTTGTATACGTCCGTTTTCTGGATGTTTGCCATGACATATTTTAACAGTTGGTGCACTAATTTGGCAAATTACATCTGTATTAATTGTATAATGGTATAAGTGTTTTAACAGGTTCAGGTATTATTAGGTACCTCTTTTATTGTGGATAAATAAATGTATTATATTAATATACTCACTAGGGTAGTGTGTGGTTCTGTGGATTCGGACTCTGACCCCATGTTTGAAAGGTTTCTGGTTCCTGATCGTAGGAGTCCATGTTGAATGGAGTACTTAATGACTTAGTGACTCCTCTCCCTGCAAAAGTTTTCTTAAGAATCTACACAGAAGTTATAGATTCTTATGGACCATCAAGGATTCAGCCTGGTTTCCAGAAGGTTCTGCTTAGTTACGGTACAGCATGATTCTTGTTCTCTGGCTTTGGTACATGATCCTGGATATGTCACCACTTCGGCGTGAGAAGATTCTCAGGTCTCAGGAGTAAAAGACTCATCAAGAGGAGCAGCAGTCTGAGATCTGACAGAAGGAGCTTAGGAATGTCAGGATGAAGATGTGTGTGATGAGGGTGGACAGCTGGTCTCTAATGAAGAGTTTAGAGAAACTGGGGTTTCAGGAAGAAGTGGAATGGAGAGTCCCAGACGGGACTGTTCTTTAAAGGAATGTGTGACATCAGCAACTTTGTCACAGGAATGAACGACAATGGGGGCAGATGAAAGGTAAGAGGAAGAAACAATCTGAAAATCTGTCTCGACGGTATTTCAGGTACCTGCTGGACAAACGATGGTATGAGCTCTGGAAGGAGTATGTTGAGACAGGGGACCAAAACTCCTCCTCCTTTCCTGGGCAGATAGACAACACAGAACTCTTCGAGGGTGAGTTCACTGAGCTGCGTGTCTTCTCATGAGAGGCAGGTGGGGAAAAGGCTCACATGTTCAAAGGAAGCACAGCCAAGCAATTAATCAGAGAAACTGCAAAAGTATTATATGAGTTTTTGTAATAAATAGTCAGAAGATCAGTAGAGAAGGAAGGCTTATCCAAAAAGTTTCTTAATTTTAGATGAATGGTTGATAGTGGATTTGCTTTGTTCCATCAGTCAAACTGGTCAAATATAGTTACGCTAAACCTCATTTGGTCTTAGATCTCAGTATTTTAGTGTTCGGTGAACCTGAAAAATTCCAGTGTGGCCTTTGAGGGAATCATATAAGTATTAAATACTCTGCCAGTGTGTTTTAGGAAATAGCAAGAAAGACTCCCACCCCTGGCTCTGTATGTGTGAAGTTTACATGACCTCCCATGTTTTCGTTAGTTTCCATTGGGTACTGCAGTCCAAAAATTGTGGTTAGGTAAGCTAGGAGCTGTAAATCGTCTATGACATGTAGTTGCGGGTGGGAATGTGTGCCGTGTGATGGAGTGGCATCCGTTTCAGGGTCTCCCCTGCAAGTCTCCCCTTGTTCTTCATGAGATAGTCTCCAAGCTCACTACTGGATAAGTGGTTATGTAAAATAAATGGCTAAATGGGATGCATGCTATCTTTGCTCTTATTTATCAAAGGTATGAATGAATGGTTCTGGCTATTGCATATCAACAACTGCATCACGATGTTCAGTAATTTTTGACAATAAATGCTTTAATATGAAGGATGATAACAGGCTGTTATATATTTGTAATCCTTCTTGATACAGATCTGGAGTCTTACCATTTGAGGGATGGGCTCGTGGAGAATGAGGATTTTGTGTTGATCCCAGCAGAGGCTTGGCATAAGCTTCTGAGTTGGTATGGCAGGACGGCTGATCAGCCCCCCCTTGAACGCAAGGTAGGTTCCTGTCGCTGCCATTCATCCTTGTCAGATCTCACATAAAGCAAGGGAAGGATTCAGCTGAATGGAGGTAGCTGTGTCTTAGGTTGTGTATGGCCTTGATCTTGTATACGTTTAGCTTGTAAACGTCTGAATTCATGAAAAATCAGTAAATGCATCATATGCACAGTGGGATGTAAATTCAACCTTTTTTTTTTTTTTAAATGTGTCAGGTGGTGGACTTGCCCAGCACCGTCAAAGTGGAGGTGTACCCGGTGGAGATCTTCTTGTGTCTTCATAGTGATATGGAGAATGTTCTCACTGAGAAATTCAGCCGTGCAGACTCTATATGTAAGCCCTCTTTGTTCTAGAGTTCCTGACTGTCAAACTTGACATCTTTACAATACATTCTGTGACACTTGCTGTAGAAGACAATGTAGTATCCTGATGAGTATCTTCGTGTTTGTATTCATTTTTTTGTGCTGGCACGTCTGTTGAATGTGGTTCCATGGCGTTTCCTCTCCCGGTCCTTTAACAGTTGCGATTCAGAAGACCATGCGGAGGCTGTTTGAGGTACCAGAGACTGCGGAGACCAGGTTGTGGATGAAAAGCTCTGACACAACCTGTGAGAGGCTGCGCAATGTTCACATCAGCGTGCTTGAGTCCTGTCTCAGCTCTGGCATGGTATGTCCCTCCTTCCTCTCTCTGAGCAAACCGGAGCTCTGTCGCATGTTGGCCTTGCCTCCTCCTCATTCCTGAAGGTCTCCTGTTGTGTTGCAGACAGTGATCATGGAGATGAGGAACACGGATGGTACCTGGCCCAGCTCCAGGCCTCAAATTATGTGAGTGATGTACTGCGAGTTTGGCTGGTTTGCAAGCCACAGCAAGGATCTTCAGTTTGAACATCTATTATAATGATGCATTTGCTTCTCAATGCTTCTGGATTATGGCCTCGTAAAGTTAATTAGATCTTACCAGTGAAAAGCTTGAATAGAGTTTTTAAAATTAGACGGTACAATTGAAATGTGTCATAGCCCTGAAGTCTGGTTCAGCAAAAATAAAAATTATACTGTCAATAAGTGTTAAAGATTATTAGGGGACTTAATGTGTTGCTTTAAGGCCTCCTTTTGGAACTTTTATGGGCGTTCAGAAGCGTGTCAGCTCACCATTAGTCACTACAGATAAATTATTATGTACTCCATCACACATCAATAGCTCCTGGCTACCTCTTTGGCTTCTAATGATATCTTAAAACAAGGCTGTTAATGATTAACTATGTGGCTATTCACGAAAACCCCGTAATGTATTGCTGTGTCACAATATAAAGATGTCAGGTGTGTGATCTGAACATAAGAAAATATCTTCACAGTGGTCAACATCATAGCACTGCTGCTATAGCTTAAGTAATGAACCAGGTGAAAAATGATTATTAACTCCCTGCTGGATGCACACACCTTTTCGGGGTGTGTGTGTGTGTGTGTGTGTGTGTGTGTGTAGAATATGGACACCCATAGGTTGGAACAAATAATACAAACATATTAATAGCAAGGGTATCATAAGGAGTAGGGCCTCCCTTTGACCTTCAGAACCTTTGAATAGCTTCAGTCCTATCCCTTCAGTAGCTTACAGTTCTTTGAGGCATGAGAGAAGTAAAAATGTAAGTTGGTCTCTAGAACTACCCAGAAATGGAACTGACACATTAAATAATTTAGATTTTTTTGACTGGAGGTTCAATAGACTGACCACTTATAGTTGACACATGGCTGCTAATGTTTATTCACCCTAATACGGCTCACCTTTGTTGGGGTGCTTGAATCATGTAGCTTGTCCACCTATGGTTGTGTGTATAATCAAAAGCTATTCTTTTTGTCTTTGTATTTCCTACTGAAATGAAATGCAGTGTGACAGTAGCTACAGTCTCACAGTGATAGTTGACTAATTTGAAGCACAGTTGCTGTGCTAATTGTGGATGTGTTACCTTGTACCGTGTCTCCAGGAGGAACTCTATGGACGAGCAGGACTCGTACCACGGCCAGCCAGGAGTGTGTGGCCTCACTAACTTGGGAAACACATGCTTCATGAATTCTGCCCTTCAGGTAGGTTGCTTCTGCCACTGGCGTTTGTTTTTATGTCCTTGTTTATTTAGTGGATTTTCATGCCTGGCAGCTTCGCTGCGTGACAGGCTAAGTTAGCTTTCACCCGGCTTATTTTAAGCAAGCTAGTGAATGTGATGGCTTTTCAGCATTAGGGCAGCTGTCTGGACGGTTGGTGTTTTTAGCAGTGCACCTCTCCCCCCCCCCCCTCATCTTCTCCTTTCCAGTGTCTCAGCAACACCCCTCCCCTGACGGAGTACTTCTTATGCAATGGCTACCTGGAGGAGCTGAACTTCACCAACCCGCTGGGTATGAAAGGCGAGATCGCCGAGGCTTATGCTGACGTCATCAAGCAGATGTGGTCCGGCCGCCATTACTCTGTGGTGCCTCGTATCTTCAAGGTAGGCCGCTGTAGAGGCCCCAAGGTCCAAGGTACGCCGCTCTTTCAGTAGAGGCCCAGATCCTCTAATATGGCTGTTCATGTGCAGACCAAGGTGGGCCACTTTGCCTCCCAGTTCCTGGGCTATCAGCAGCACGATTCCCAGGAGCTGCTCTCCTTCCTGCTCGATGGCTTGCACGAGGACCTCAACCGTGTCAAGAACAAGGAGTATATAGAGTTACGGGATGCTGATGGTAGACCTGACCAGGTTTGTGAAGAGTCGTCTATGCACACTTAAGTACATAAAATGGGATTCATATATTGTAAGATGATTGGGTCAAGTTTCATCTTTTGTGTCTGGTATTTGTTGTCATAATCACTGTCAAGATGCATGTGTAGACCTGCTGTGGGTTGATACAGTATTATAACAACCTCTTCTTTGTGTATGTTTGTGTTTGCTCTCTATACTTAGATATTTTGTATTTTTGTAAAGTTATGAGTTGTCCCTAAATGTAAGAGTAGGGACAGTGTAACTCTGTTGGATTCTGACCGCCTAGCATGTCATGTGACAGGCTGTGGCTGAGGAGGCTTGGCGTAACCACCGGCGACGGAACGACTCTGTGATTGTGGACATTTTTCATGGATTGTTCAAGTCCACCCTTGTCTGCCCCGAATGCCACAAAGTGTCTGTCACCTTTGACCCCTTCTGTTACCTGAGTGTGCCCTTGCCTGTCAGCAAGGAGAGAGTGATGGAAGTATTTTTTGTCTCTCTTGACCCAGCAGCCAAACCCAAACAGGTAAACCACCCTCCTGGCTGAAATTATCCTGCCAAATTTCCATACTTACTGCGGGAAGGGACTGAAATAGTTTTTATTTGACATGTATTTTTCTTCTGCTCCTCAACTAGTATCGCTTGGTTGTACCCAAAGCAGGCAAAGTGTCAGATCTGTGTTTGGCTCTGTTCCAACTGACCAATGTGCCAGCCAGTCAGGTGAGTTGAAGCTAAGGGTCTCTTAAACCCTGTTAATTCAAGCATTTTTGCATGGCTGTCATCAAGAGCAATCATAAAGTAAATCGGAGGGTGTTTTTTTGTGTGCTCCTTGAACAATCCTACTTATGAATAACGTGACAAGTAATTACTGAGATTCTGTTGTGCGTGAATGTTTGCCCTGGGCTAGCTGACCTTGGTTTTCATTACTGCTCAGATGATCGTGGCTGATGTGTTCAACCATCGCTTCTATAAGATCTACCAGGCTGATGAATCCCTTAGCTGTATCCTGGATCGGGACGACATCTTTGTGTGAGTGTGAATCACGACTGGGTGTGTTTGGCACACGCTGCAGCCAGTGAAAGGGCTGCCATGGCTCTCCAGACACGTAGTAAACGCCCTTGTGTTCCCTTGCGGCAGCTATCAGCTGAGCAGCGGCTCCATCGAGGAGGATGGAGATGAGGTGGTCCTGGCGCTCTACCTACGAGAGCGCTCGCACTACCGTGACTACGGCTCAGGCAGCAGCAACTACGGCACATCGCTGTTCGGCCACCCGCTGCTCATCTCCACGCCGCGCAGCCTGTGCTCTCAGGAGGCCCTCTACCACTACTTCCTTCAGCGTTTGGCGTGAGTGGAGTTTATGTGTTCACTTATATTCCGGCCTGTACTGATCCTTCTTTTTAATTCAGTTTCGATTGACATGCTGGTTGAGTTACTGACTTGTTTATTTAGCAAAGATAGGTAGAGCTCCTTGTTCCCTGGAGTTAGTTGAAGTGTCTCACTCTCTCTCAGACGCTACGTTCGTCAGCCGGACCCATCAGAAGAGGTGGATGAAGAGGAGGAGGCAGATGATGACGACGATGAGGAAGAAGAGCTGTATAAGACTCAGACCAACGGAGTGAGCGACGGTAATATTACCCCTATTACTCTGAATACATAGTTATCCTGAGGAACCTTTGTGAAGTGCATTGCGAGTCAGATCAGTCTCTCCTCTCCACTCCTCTCCTGTGTTCTCTTTTGTCTTCTCTTCTTTTCTGTTCTCTTCTCTATTCACTTTTCTTTGTGGAGGAACAGATTTATTTTTTGCTGTCAGCTCCCAATGGAGTCAGTCTTTGGAGCATTTTGTTAAAAATTAGTCACTTATGGATGTCACTCTTCCTTCTGTCTCTGGATGTAGATGACGACGAAGAAGAGAGCAACAAGCCAGGGCCCTCCAAGAGAGATGGGGACGGCCAAGCCGATGGCTCAGAGTCTGAGGTCAACCATGCGAACAACATTACGGGGGAGGAGGACAGTGCTGTGGCCAACAGCCGAAGGAAAAAGGGTCGTGCTGCAGAGGATGGGCAGTCGGCTGGAGCCGCCGTCTCAGAGGAGTTACCAGATGCTTCTGGCAGCCCGCAGGCTGCCAGGCAGCAGCCCTCTGAGGAGGATGAGGATGGCGAAGAGGAAGGAGATAAGGATGAAGCCACGCCCCCCAGTCCTCAGTCCAGTGAGCGCCAGCCGAAGAGAAAGTGCTGTCCCGCTAAACGCAGCAAGTTGCTGTTCTCCATCCAGGCGGTGAACTCCAACGGCACCACAGAGAGGGGCCTGGGTGACGGCGGCAATACCTTCTCCTTCAGCTGTGAGTGCCGGGCTCGGCCCCCCCTCCGCACACCACCAATACCATCCAAAAAAGATCATTCTATACAGTCAGTGTAGAAATATATTTATTTTCAAACAGAAGTATCAAAATAAATTGAAATTTTGTGCAGTGTCATGAGTATAGCTTATCCTTTACAACCAAGAAGGAAAGTCTATTAAAAATATGTGCTCATGCTGTTTTTTCCATTGGTCTATCAAAATTAACGCATGCAATTTTAAACTTGTGACTTCAAAATTAACACTAATGTGATAACTTTTACAGCTGTACATGCAATCTTTTTTACTAGCCAATGGGCTAATGTTGAGCTTTTTTTTTGTATTCAGCCTTCATCTTAATTACCCCCTCAGGCCAATGAGCGAGCTTCATTTCCAGCCCTGACCTCAGCACGAGTGATCTTGCCATTGTCCTTCTAGGTTGCCCCTAAACTCTGGACGCATGCGCTCATTAAGCTCATGCTCACTTTAGCCCGTTGTACTTTTTAATACAAAGATAACTTCACTTGCCATGGCAAAATTCCCAGCTGTATAAATAGGTAAACTGAGATGTTTGACTTAAAAGCGCAGCGTAAACCTGTGGCCCAGAGCCTGAAGCCCCCATATATGTTGTATGGCAAGATATGTATGTAGGTTATAGATCAGGGGTCTCCAACTCCGGTCCTGGAGAGCTACTATCCAGTAGGTTTTCTATCATACCAGGCTTCTGATGAGCCACA
>JAODJU010000108.1:11547861-11565391 GCA_026776725.1 Gnathonemus echidnorhynchus | reverse complement strand
TGTGGCTCATCAGAAGCCGGGTAGGATAGAAAACCTACTGGATAGTAGCTCTCCAGGACCGGAGTTGGAGACCCCTGTTATAGATTAATAGGCCTTGTTGGCTACTGTAAATTATTCACCTGCATATGAGTGTGTGTTTTCCTGAGATACACCCTAGTATTGCTAGCAAGTTTTACAGTTTTCAGTAAATCTATTAAAAAGTAAAAAATGATGTACAAAAGGCAACTGCAGATTTATCCATTCCCCAAGTAGAATAAGACGATGATGTGCAATAAATAGGTTTTTTGATCTGGTAAAATCTAGAAGCAGTTGTAATTAATGTGACCTAAATATTTATTGCAGCATTATTAGTTTTATAAATAAAGCTTTGTCAAGTGATATGTGTGAATTTTAGTCTTTTATATATTGTCAGAAATATATAAGGTCAGCAGCAAACCTGACTTAATTCTGCAAAACTTATTTTAGAGTGCCCCTTTCTTTACCATCTTATTGAAATCTTCTGCATGGGTGGTTTTTCTAAGAATGCGTCCCTGAGCATGTGAACAGGTCTCAGCGAATGCTCTGCTGTCTGTCTGCAGCTCAGCCCTACGTCGCCATTGACTGGGACCCCGACATGAAGAAGAAGCACTACAATGAGAACGAGGCTGAGGTATGGGAGGGGCTGAGGCTTGCTCTGCTCTGCTCTGGTGTGCGTGATGACGGCCTGTGCGTGTCGCTGCCATTGTGTCATGTCGCACCCGCAGAAGTACATGAAGGACAGGAGCATGGAGATCCCTCACCAGCAAGCCAGGGTGGATCTGCAGCAGTGCATCGAACTCTTCACCACAGTGGAGACACTGGAGGAAGAGAATCCCTGGTACCTCTGGTTTCTAAACCCTCCTCAGTGTCGGAGAGAAAACATTTCAAACTTAAATAAGGGCCTTTTCATAAAACCTCTATCTTTGAAGGCCCTTACCCGATAGAATTTTACCCTGCAAGGCTTTAGGTATAACACAAGTTTTTGGTAAAAACAAGAGTGTGTTGTAGGTACTGCCCATTATGCAAGAAGCATCAGCTGGCAACAAAGAAATTGGACCTGTGGTCCCTCCCAGAAGTCCTCATCATCCACCTGAAGCGCTTCTCTTACACCAAGTATTCCCGTGAGAAGCTGGATACAATAGTGGATTTCCCCCTAAGGTATATAGTCCGCCTGTCACTGCTCCCCTAAGGTATGCCACATGCACTCCGCTTGTCACTGCTCCCCTAAGGTATGCCGCATGCACTCCGCCTGTCACTGCTCCCCTAAGGTATGCCGCATGCACTCCGCCTGTCACTGCTCCCCTAAGGTATGCCGCATGCACTCCGCCTGTCACTGCTCCCCTAAGGTCTGCTGCATGCTGGTCTGAAATACATAGTGTCTTAATGACTGTAGAGCTCAAGTTTTTTCTGGTGTTCCTTTTCCAAAGAGGATGTATTGTTTGTATTTTAAATACACTATTCACAGCCAAGCATTCTGATATAAGCATCCTTTCTTTGTTGTAGGGATCTGGATTTTTCACAGTTTCTGCTGAGGAAGACAGATTCTGACAGGGAACCTCCAAGCCGATATGATTTGATGGCTGTTTCTAATCACTATGGCGGACTCAGAGATGGACATTGTAAGTTCATACTGTCGCTCAGCACATCTGCATCGGAGTATATTTTTCAGCAATGGTAAAGCAATGAGCTCAGTTCTTATCAATACAGCTGTATGGCTATTATAAGTAGCTGTATGATTTCGGAAATGAAAAAAATGCATCAGAACCAGGCTCTGGTTCAAGCAGACATAATCAGATCTTCTGCTGATCAGATCTTCTGCTGGAGGATTCTGTAGCAACCCTTATTTTCTGTCATCTGTAGATACCAGTTATGCGCGGAACAAGGACAATGGCCAATGGTATTACTTCGACGACAGCAAGGTGACCTATGCAAGGGAGGAACAAATCGTGGTAAGCTGACCATTTAGGTGGGTTAAATGAGTTCAGGCATATGGGGAGAATAAAATCTAGAAATTCTCTGTGCAGTTTGGGATTGTTCCGTTGTGTCCGTGCGGGTGACCTCGCAGTGAACGAAGACGTGCTGTTAGAGATGGGGAAGGGGGAGGGAGGCGCGGGAGGCGCGGGGGGTGTGGGGAGAGTAGCGAGGAATCGATAGTATTGCATCTGCGTAGTATCAGCCCTAGCAATCGGCAAAAGGAGGACCTAAAAGGGCCAATAGAACATGGGCTGCTGCAAGACAATCCAGTGCATGATCTCCATGGAATGACCAATGGCTCTGTAATGATGCCTAAAGGTCAAGTTTGATTTGGATTCTAGGACTATATTGGACTACATGTGAGCATGTAAGGTTGGAGCTTTTGTATGATGGTTGTCATTATATGATTGAGCTGGTGACTCTTGTAACTGCAAACCCCCCTTTCCTGCACCCCCCCCCCCCACCCTAAGACCAATGCTGCCTACCTCTTGTTCTACCAACGACAAGACAAGATCCGCCAGCCCATCCTGCCTGCTCCCTCGGATAGCTGCTCCTCATCTCCGCCGGTTCCCAGTACCACCACCTCCCCCTTCCGTGACAAAGTGGACGGCGCCAGTTCCTCTGTCAATATGGAGACAGACTAAAGCAGCGTTCTCTATCCTTAATTCGTTTTTTCTTGTGTGTAGGAGGGGCAGCTATTCTTGTTTGTTTTTGTTTCTTATTGCTTTGTATGTGTCCTATTCAAAGAAGAAAAACTTGAACCTACTGCCTCCTCTTGGCATTAGAGGTGGGTCAGAATTCTCAGGCTGGTGCACAAGTGAGAGGTACTGGAGAGCGATGCCCCTCTGGCTCTTGGGTCTGATAATTGGATGACTGCAAACTGCTGGAGCTGAAATACCATTTGTGGATTAATCCTAGGTGGTTTCCTTACCTATATTAACCAGGTTTAGGCCAGGGAAAAACATCTAAAAGCAATGAATCAGGTTCTCATGGGTAAAACAGTATGAATATTATAAGTAGCTGTCTGGCTTTAGTCTCAAATAAAAATACCAGATGCAGAAGAATCATACTCTAGTTGAAGCAGATTCCAGACATACTGTTAGAAGATACTGAATCCACGTGCTCCTTTCTGGAGGTTTGGGACAGTTTGGTTTGTAGTGATCAGTGATTCTTTCCAGTAGCCAGTGGTAAGTAGCTATGCACTCAGTGTAGTTCTTGTCTGAGAGGAGGAACTCTGAATGTTTCGTGTGTTGTCTAGCTACAAGCATCCTGCCGCATTGCTGTCCATGCATTTTGCTGGTGACATAGTTTTACTGAAAGATTTTGTTTGATAATCGAAACAATTTTACATTTTAGCTTTCTTTGATCAACGTATTCCAGTAGATGGGCTGTTTTAATGCACAGATATTCAAGGTGAAATCATGACAGAAAAGCATCCTGTGAAACTGCTAAAAGACAGTGGGCGTCCTGCATTCAGCTTGGGTTGCATTTCACCCTTTTCCACTTCATATCAGGGACTGCATGAACGGGAATATAATGTAGAAGCTGCAATATCATCACTATGGACTTTAGAAACAAGTCAGACACCATAGTGTTAGAAGAGTCACGTTTAAAGTGGATGGCGAGATATTGGCTTGGTATCAGTTACGTGATGATCAGTTATTTATTTTTCTTAAATTATGTTCATAGCAGGAATTTCTTGTCTTTCATAGGCAGCACATGCTTGTTTCTGGGAAATGGCATTTGAGTGCTTTTAGGAAAACCTATTACTTATGATGATCAGCTTTTTCCTTTGATATGATGACGGGAAAGGATCTTTGTTATGGAATATAACAAGAAACATATTTTTCAAATCCATAAAGAGTTTGTATTTTTATTGTTAAGGAAAGTAATTAGAATTTAGATGCAAAGATCTTTCTTAATAATTAGTCTTAGTACTGAGAAATTTATCGGAGATGTGCTTTCTGAATACATTCTTGACTGATTTTTCAAAAGCAATTGTACAGTATTTTTATATTCTAATTACTCTTGTTTTATCATTGGTCATCTGGCATAGATGAGCAGGGAGTGGGTATTTTTTCCATTTTATCTCCTTGTTAATAATAGATGGAATATTTTATTGTATATCTACCTTTTGATATCAATAAATGAAATGTTAGGTTTTACACTGTCCGTACTACCATGGCTCACAGCCTGTGGATCCCGCCTGTAAAGTCCTTGTCTTTTCCATACTGAGAGTGGATGTGCGTGTGCTCTGGCGTTGCGCTTGCCTCCACAGAGCTATCGGGGGCGGGTGACACACAGCCCACGCTCACCTCACCAGCAGCAACGAGAAGAGTTTCTTTGGCATGCACGTTCCTGAGAGCGGACTGGTCCTCTCATTCACATCATAATGTATTGTCATATTCCCATACAGAAGAGTTTGAATATTTTTTCCCCTGTATTTTTAGTCTGGCTACATTTTTCCATAAACCTGTTAACCAAAAAGCAGATATTCATATTTTCCATTTCCATATAGCCCTCATAACCATAATGATTCAGCATTTTCATGTCTGCATAAAAATGCATCACCTGCTACAGTTCATTAAAAACACCTGGGGGGGCAGATGTGTATCCTGTGCACAGAGCTATCCCAGAGATGACATTAGTCTCCCAGAGATGTTGGTCATTACAGAGTGACACTCTACTTGTTGCGTTTAGGGTGTCTTCCACGGCAGCTGTGCCCAGTGTCCGTCTCTGTCATGGGGTGCTCCAGTGCTATCCCTGCTTTTCAAGTGAGCTTTTTATCCACTCATTTCTTTAACTATGTCCTCTAGCAATAAATCTCATTGTGGTTTAGTTTCAATGGAACCATGTGATATGTTAAAATTTGGGATAGAAACTGTCAGGCTTGTTTCTGGATTAACTAGATCGAGAAAAGCTGCAGTCTGTTCCATTGATATGTGGCACATTTATGACAATATTAACTTAATCTTGAATGCCAGTTGTGGCAGAGACTGATGTTAGCTGTTTGTTGTGGGTCCAAACGAAATGTCAGCACTGCTCTGACCTTTAACTTTCATTGTTTCTGTATTGCTTGTTTCATCTAATGACTCCCATTCGTGTTACATGTTTGCACGTATGGCCACTGATGTCAGCACATGTGGGGAAGGGCTTTTATAACGTGTAAAGCTTTTATACAGGCAGTAAATTCGATCAGGTGTTCGTCTTCAAAGTTGGGCATTCTGTACCCATGTCTTCCTTTATGCATACAACAGATGATTTATGCTGCTCATAGTGGTTACTGAACATGGATTTGACTTTTAAATGAAACAATTGTGAAAACAAAAGCTTACTTATCCTTGACTCATAAATGCACCTATACAGCCATTTCCATTATGTTCTTCAGGGATCGGATAATTGGCATGAATTTGGATAATGTATATCACAATGAAATGGGTTAAACGTTACTGTACCTTAATGAGAATAGGCTGTATGTATGTGATTTACAATGATGAATTATACACAGTGATATGACAGAGAATGAGGTGAGACTAGTGTTAAATTTCCTGCTCCAAATTGAAACCACCCAGGTTCAGATCCTGTGACACTTTTACTTGGAAATGTGATTAAAGACTTTATTATTATACAAAACACACGATCAGATCTACAACAAAAACATGCAGCAGGTATTTTTTCTTGTTGAATATTCAGACCAGGCAACGGTGATGTTTCCCCTTATGAAAAACCATGATTAATATTTTGTAAGTTAATCATCATGTGCCAATAACTTGACATTTTGTACTACTTATACCTGTATATGCTCATAGATCTGTATGTATATATAGACATATTGGATCAAGAATTTGCTGTGTGTTATTTTGCAGTTAAATTTACTGTATAGAATTTTTTGCATGCTGTAAAAGAGTGTAAATAAAAGGCTATTTAAAAACTTTAGTTTATTTACGTTGTTAAATATTCAGCTATGAAATGTAATTGCATAAGATTGCTCAACTGATTCTTTCACTTATGTTGGTAACAAAATATTCTTACCAAATAATAAAAAAAAAATCCTCATTGCATCCACATTCTCGCTACTTAAATTCAACCACTGTTGACTGGGCTTTATAATACCCCTGTCAACAGCTCAGAAACCAGCTGCCTGCTTTAAGTTTTAAGCTGCAAAGCATTTTTTCCCCTCAAGGGCACAACTACATTACCATAGGTCAATTTCGTTTTGTAAATGGTTTCTACTTAAGTCTATTATCAGTATTTTTCAACAAATTTATTGCACTCTTACAGATTCTTTGACAAGCAATATCAAATATTTCCTTTCATAGCATAAAGGAATATGCAGTTGTCCAATTTTAGTTTACACATATTCCTGTATGGCTCTTCAGTTACTTGCATCTCTTGAGTCCAGTATGTTTGTTACAAACAGGCATTGAACCACACACTTCCACTAAATGCCTTAAATACACTTAGGTCACTTTCTTAGTTATCAGGACTGTAACTAGCCTTCAAGCAAAAGTACTTTACATTCCTGCTGACAGGACATTTATTGAGGGTACTCGTGTCAAATATCCTGTTTTTTACTGATGTATTTTTAACAACACTTGTGATAGAGAATAGTCAAATACACAACAGCTCAAAACACTCTCCCTACTGTGGTTTAATGTTAACGGGAACTATAATTTCTGGTATAATCACCTACAAACCCTATATATATTAAAACCCTAATTTGAGAACATGGTCTAATCCACGTCTTGGGGAAAGGCAAGCAAGACATCTTTACATTTTACTTAATGGAAAATTTGCATTGTAATGACCTTTTTCATGTGGCTCATCAAAATTTCATTGACGAGGAAAAGGTAATTCCTGCAACCTTCTTTAAAAATACATAGTCAAAACATAGTGGTTTTTAGTTCACGACTGAACATGCCACCAAAATTCAAGTCCCGACATATGAGCTCCTCCTCCACGCTCTCCAAGGCCCAGTGATGATTAACAATCTCCAGTGCCTCCCATTCACTCTGAAACCAAAGACATACACCCATCACCTCAGACATTTAAAGACGAATGCAAAATATACATTACTTAAGTACTTTTTAATATCATTAATTGGACCATGGTAATACAACTAGCACAATGTCTCAGTGGCCTGCACTGTTGCCTCACACCTCCAAGAAGTAGCTAGAGTTTGCATATTCTCCCCATGTCACATGTGTTTCCAATGCGGGCAGTTAAGCTAACCGGCATTTCTAAATTGTCCATATTATGAGTGTGTGTATATATTTCAAGCTAAAGACAAAGCAAGTTTTCATAGGAAACAGTCCACTCTTTAAAATTAGATCCTTTTATGCTGCAAAAACGTACCTTAAAGGCCTTGTTGGGATCAGGAGGTACAGGCATTGCAGCTCCAGTCATGTGGTCCTGCATGATGGACGACTGATCGGCTGCTAGATGGGACGACCATATCATGTCTTATAAACATCCTCTGAGAACTGGACACCCATTACACACATGTATAATGCTTAAATACAGCATTACTATACAGATATCCTGTCCTCAATTCCAAGAGCTAAATTAAGCACTGATCTGAATTATGCAATTATTATTTAATTAACCAAAGTCTGACCGCAGGAGTATGTTATTATGACCTGACTTACCATTGTTATGCCCTAAGAGGAGGTTGTACATACTGCGGAGGCCAAAAACGTTGAGGAAATACCAAGAAGCCGAACTCACCCTGTGACAGCAAAGAAGAAAAAAATATCAGGAACCATTACTTTGTAACAGAAACTATATTTTAGAGTGTCACATGAACTACACCCAAATATTACCTTGATGCAATATGTGCAAGATATGGAAATGTCAGGTATTTACAAGAACTGGCAATAAATACTGTACCAGGAAGCATCAAGAGACAGAAGTTCTATTCCACGCTGAAGCATGGGTTTGAATCTCAAAGTCAATGGGAAAGGAACCTTAGCTGGGGGGAAATATTACATTCACGTGCTTAGTAGACGTGCTTATTAGAGTCAACTTACATTTTTTACATACAGATATATACAGAGCTGGGTATTTCACTGGAATAATTCAGGTTAAGTACCTAGCTGAGGGGTACAAGAGCAGAACCCAAGTGAGACCCTAAATGAATGATCTTCAGGTTAAGTCACTATCCTCAACCAATGCGTAAGCCAAAATCTGAGGCCAATGCTACTATTACTGTAAACAAATAGCATTTACAATAACTTGCTACAAACAAAATTAAATCTGTATCTTACTGGTAACAAAGCCGGAAAATGCCCAGTTAATCCATCCACCAATCAAAATCATAGGTAGCACGTTAGTGAGATTTCCTTTCATCATGTCTGTCACCATACTAGTATCTAAGGGGGAGAAAGGTAGTAGTAGAGTACACATACACATAATAAAAAAATCGATAAAATAATAGAAGTACTCAGATTAACTAATCTTTCTTTATAAATAGTGTTTCTTCAAGCCACGTACCAGTCATTGGGTTTTTTGGAATTACCTTCCGCTTAACTTTTTTGAAGAACCCACTTTCTGCATTGTTAAAGTAGTGTTTCCGCATAGCAAAAGCCTGAAATGGAGACATTTAGACATTTGAATTTGGCAATGTGTAGGTACACTACCATTCAAAAGTTTGGGGTCACATTTGATGCATACTTTGTAGCTGTGTTTGGGTCGTTGTCCCGTTGTACGACGAAATTGGCTCCAATTAAGCGCCGTCCACAGGGTGTGGCATGGCGTTGCAGAGTGATAGCCTTCCGTCTTCAAGATCCCTTTTACTCTGTACAAATCTCTCACTTTACCATCAGCTAAACAGTCCAAGACCATCACATTGCCTCCACCATGCTTGAGAGATGTTATCAAGCACTCCTCCAGCGTCTTTTCATTTGATCTGTGTCTCACAAATGTTCTTCGTGATCTGAACACTTAAAATTTAGATGTGTCTATCCATAGCACTTTTCCCCCACACTGTCCAGTGTGTTTATTTGCCCATCTCAGTCTTTTCTTTTTATTGGCTATTCTGAGACAGCTTTTCTTTCCAATTATATCTAGAAGGCCAGCATCCTGGAGTTGCATCTTCACTGTTGACGTTGAGGCTGGTCTTTTGCTGGTACTATTTAATGAAGCCGCCAGTTGAAGACCTATGAGGTGTCCGTTTCTCAAACTGCACACAGGACTAATTGTTGCTGATAATGGGCTATGATAGTCATTTACAACACTAACGTCTGCACAATATTTCCTGTCAATCTGTCATTATTTTAATGGACAAAAAACTTGCTTTTTTCAAAAGCAATGGACAAAAAAAACTTGCTTTTAAAAGCAAGGAAATTTCCAAGTGACCCCAAACTTTGCAACGGTAGTGTATATCAAAGATTTTAAAATAATCAGCGAACAAGATACCTGTTTAGGAAGATATTTTCCATTCTCTCGCAAAATGCGGCTCCGCAGTAGTACTTGGCTGCGAATAGAACCATGACGCTCAATTAACTAACTAAAATTAATCAAACCTTTATGTATAGCAATACTAATGACAGAACTTACCTGTCAGACACCTGTTCCAGTTCGACCTTCTTGTCACTGTGCAACAGCTGAGTAACGTAGTGGCGAATAACTCCGACAAGGAACGTTATAAATACTATAGGCAAGACGACCCAAATTCGGATACTGGAGTCTAGAAACAATTCTGGTCCAGCCATGTTTCCTCACACTTCAAAAGATATACACAGTGCCAGAGGAATTAGTGTAGCTCTCAGCCCATATCGGTTGCCAGTACTGAAATAGCTTTTACTGGCTAGACTTTAAGGAACGCGGTGCTTTCAGCATTGGCGGACCAAGCATGTCTACTTTTCAACCACGGAGAATTTCAGATACTAGTCTATAACACTGCAGCGTTTTAATATCGAAACTTCATTTCCGTAGTAATACTAAATAGTCACCGACCTATTTAGTAAAATAACTAGCATAACTAAATCAGTCTAACAAATCACAATAACAATGACAGCATCCTTACCTTAGCAATAAAATTCTGACGTCAACTTATAGCCTTTGAACTACGGGTTTGAAATTGCTTTTTTAAATAACGACGAACTGGTTACACTGCTTCCTTTTACCTAACATTTTTTTGCTTATCGCTTATAAAAAAATCTTATATCGAAAACTTTGCAGGATATATCAGCAGGTGCATTAAATGGCTACCTAGTGACGCTCAAAACTCCTCTGTGGCTTCTGGACAAACACAGTGACCCTAATTTAACTAAACTAGCCAAGTACGAGTGTACAAAATACACTGGAATTAATTCTACATTCACTTAACTAACTGTTCCAAGTCTCTCACGTGCAATTCCCATAATAGGAAACCGTGAAATATATTCTATTTAAACCCAAAGCTTGCCCGTTACTCATTGGTGCAAGAAGTCACATGGGATTTTTTTACGCGTAATATTAGACTCGCAGGAGGACCTTAATGAGACGTAAGAACCGTCTTAAAGTACGTGTTTCAATTGGTGCCAGCGGAGCCATTGGTCATTTTTAGAGCTCAGAGTTCTAGCCAATCAAGAAGTAATACATACGAAAATATAAAGGTCGACGTTCATAGTAACCAATGAGATGGCGAGTTTCATGCAGTTTGGCAGTGTACAGTCACGGTTGTAGTTAGGTCTTTTTGCTTCAGTCACAACGATGTTGTTATATTAATCGTTATTAATATTTTTTTATGAAGTAGCTTTTTTTCAGTCTTCCACATAAATCAAGATGCAGAAGTTTATTTTAGGCTGATCGCTTGTTTTTGCATTCTGATCACTGAACGATCACTGTAGGTATGTTACAAAGGGACGTTTGTAGTTAAATGTTTAGGTTATGTTCATGTTGCCGTTTCGTTTCAGTCTAGTAACTGAGTTTTGAGCTATTTTAGAACCAAAATAAAAATTCGCGATACTTGGATTTACCATTGAAATGTGGACTTCCTTCTCTGACTTATTATTTTTTTTTTTTTTTAGCTACCTCCGAATGTGTTATCACTTACTAGTCTTGGGCAGCCACGCTACCTACATAGGCAAACGATTTATCGACGTTGTATATTTAGTTATGCAATTTGGCGACTACTGTTAATGAGTAATTCGTAGTAAATTTGTGTCCTTTCAGATTTGGCGCACGTGTAAGGGGGAAAACGCCATGACTCCAGGCAAAGCGAACATCGATGAGAAGGTCTTGCAGTACGAAACTTTTATCAATGAAGTCCTGAAGAGGGATTTGCAGTAAGTTTCTATGAACATATAGCTCGTTAACGTTTACACATTTGTTAAAATAACATAAAACTATATATTTTTTCATTACACATTTATAAGCAAACGTTTTTCTTGAGGTATAGTCGTCTGTTGTAAACCTTAAGGAAATATGTAACTGAAAGCTGGATCCATTTGGTAGTTTTAGATATACTTTTAACGTACTAAGTTTAAATTCAAAGGTGAGATCCCTAAACCAGTGTTGATTGGTTTGCAATATGATATTTAACAGGAAGGTGTTGGAGCAGAGAGATGATGTATATGCGAAGATAGCTCAGTATCTTCAGTTAAAGAATACCATTGAGAGTCTACAGGTATGGTGTCTTGATAGATATGCTCTTTCAAGGACTTGAGATTTTTGTATTTTTATACTATGTTTTTATTTTTACCTGTTATACTAAATTTTATTTATACTTATAAAAACAAATGAATAAAATATTATGTTTCTGCAGTTGACTTTCTTCAGACTTCATAAAGGTTTTATTTGCTTTTTTAGGAAGCTGGTAGCAAAGAACTCAAGACTGAGGTGGACCTGGGATGTAATTTCTACGTCCAGGCTCATGTGTAAGTCGTGCTTTGGCTGAAGTTGCTCTCATTCCACATTTTTCATTGGCACCCTAACAGAATGTTTAATAACTTTTCTTCAGTCCGGACTCATCCACGATATTCGTGGCTGTTGGCTATGGATTTTTTGTCGAGTTTACGTTACCAGAAGCTCTGAAGTTCATTGAGAAGAAGACAAATCAACTTACAAAGTAAGTCTGAATGGATGGTTTTAGTGGTGAAATTTAGTTTTTCTGTGTTTGTAATGAGTTTTTAATATTACTACTTTTGCTTTAGAATTTAAAATATGCTTTAATGGGTATATCAGTACTTTACCTAACCCCTTGTTTCATAAACTAAATATGAAGCTGTTTGATACTTTGATAATGGATTTTGTGGGCATTTTTAAAAATTGTTCCTTGCTTTTGATATCTGTTAGGGGCACTCAGTTTTTACAAATTATGATTTTAGTATTAAGTTTCACTTATAGTTCAAAATTTTGTCAGCACTGGGAGCTCTGCTGAGCTTGGATGCAACTCATAATTTTAATTTTATACCCATGCTGTATGGTTTTATTAACACAGGTTTAATTTGCTGATATTTGTCTTTTGTTAAATTTCTCATGATCTTATTTAAAAATGGTGACCTTTCTTAGGAACAGAAACTCCCATTAATTTTACATGTAGACAGCATTTGTCATAGTTCCTGAATAAATAGAACAAAACAAAGTAGATAAATCTCATGGCAGATTTTGCTACTTCACCTTTTAATGAAGACTCTTGCAGTGCACCTACAACACTGTAGTATGCGTAGTTCAAGGGGTCATTTAGGCATTAAGAGCATCAGCACCAGATGACCTCGAAATACATGTAAACAGAATTACTGTATTGCAAAACATTTTGATGCAGTTGTATATATTTTGTGTGCTTTTTTTTAAAGATATACAGAGGCTCTAACCAAGGACTCTGCAAAAATCAAAGCAAACATTCGCCTGGTTTTGGAGGTAACTACGTTTTGATACATTTTTAAAGTAACAAGATGTTTTGTTTTTTAAATCGATTACATGAGCTTGACCCCAGAGGGAAATGCTTGAACATGAAATAGTAAGCACGTACTTTCTTTCCCTTTAATAGGGCTTAAGGGAACTTCAGGGTCTCAAAGATCTTCCTGAAGACAAGAGGAGAGAAGTGTTCTAGGTGTTTTGCTTGCGCCTAGCTGTGTTCTGATAATAGCTTGTTTGCTGCACATTTATTTTTTATGGCCAAATGTAAATAAATAAAATTACCTACAGTGTTTGTGCTCTTTTTTGGTTTTAATTTTGCAAGAAATAAGGTGTGTTTTCTAAATGCATAACTGATTTTATACTGAACCATTCTGCATTATGGATACTTTAAGAATTGAGCTTAACTGCCCTTGATTTCCAGGCACATCACATTAGCAAAATGGTGGCCTTAGTATACAGAGAAGGTAACTGGTAAATGTTAATGCTATTAACCTGGTCCTTATGTGTTGGTTAGACATCAGAAACACTGCATCCCCTGTTATAAATGCTAATTGTCACTGTGTTAAACAATGTGGATGTGCAACTTTGACATTAAACTGGTTGATGTCAATAATCTTGCCAAAATGCGTGTACTTGTATGAGGAAAAAACACTACTTGTACTTTCTGGGCACCAATGGCTTCAAGCAGAAAGCTGAAAAGCTGGTATGGACTGTAAAACCACAGGCTGGTGATGGAAAATTGGGGGGGGGGGGGCTTTACATCCTTTGTATAATCTGAATGTGTTTGCTCTTTAGAATTAATTGCTTCTAGGATTACTGTTCATATATTTGTAAAAATGCATTACATAGTTCATTAGATGTGACTTGAGGGTTTTTTTCTACGCTGATAATAGAAATTTGCTTACAGAGGATTATGGTTGTGGATCTACAATCTGTTGAAGAATTGGAATATCAAAGTATTTAGCCAATAGTTAAATTCCAAATGTAAATCTTTGCTTGTAACACCCTACTTTCCACATACTGTTAGTCTGTCTAATGTAGTTGTGGTCAGTACTATTTAAATAAAGAGTACATTGAATTCTACACAAGAAATCTAAAGGGTGCAGTATACAGTACTTCTAATTTTTAAATTCTATGTTTTGCTAAACTTATGGTCAAAAAACGCATCATTCTAAAAATAAACACATTTTCCCTTCTTCCTTTCAACTGCTTATGCACTACCTCGTAGTGCTGGGACCTGGAGCTTATTCCAGGCAGCATATAGGCCACAATGCAGGGGAATCTCTTGAGTGGGTCGCTCGTGTGTCACAGGGCTCACACACTATGGACAATTTAGAGATGCCAGAAAACTCCAATAAATGCCACAAAGCAGTTTACCTGCAAAGAGTTTGAAAAATGTCACGTATAAAATATCTGACCGAAAGTTCCATTGTCTGTTGAGACTTAAGTGAAACTTTTTGGCTTGAACATTAAGTGCTGTGTGTGGGGAAAAAATACTGTAAAATATGCAATCTTGACAGATAAAACCATGCCATTCTAAAATGAGACGGCAGCTTTATGTTCTGGGGATGCTTCACAATAGCAGGCACTGCCTGTTTTTGCAGGATTTATGGGTAGGTAAATACCTATGCTTTAAAAAATTCATATGGTTGTGAACCTGATGTTCAAACTAATTTAACATTTTTCAAACATGGATGGGCAAATATCACACTACCTACAACTTACTTATTCAGAACGACGGCTGTAAGAAAATAGAGCCCCTAAAATAGAAAAAATATATAATTTTGGAGGGTTTAGACCTTAGTCATGTTTACATGTGCACCAATGTATCAGTTTGAGTCCCCTGAAAGCTGATAATATAATCCACAGAGGAGTCTCTTTGGCGTCAAACTGTAAGTCACTATATTTCTTTCTGTTTAATTGACAATAGATTGCTAATACTGTTTATTTCTTGAACTTCTGGACTGCTTAATTTAACAGCTATATATTTTTCATGGTCTAACATCAACCACAACATCATATGCTTCCAAAGATTGTAGTGCCACTGAGGCCACAGACAGATTTATTACACCCACACAAAATTGGCCTCTCTCCCAAAACCATTTTTTCTGTACCCAAAATGAGCAGCAGCATTAGGGTCCTTAGAACAACAAAATCCGGTAAAGAGTATTCATTCTCTGCGATGGGCTGGCCCCCGTCCTGGGTTGTTCCCCGCCTTGTGCCCGTAGCTTCCGGGATAGGCTCTGGACCTCCCGTGACCCAGAAGGATAAGCGGTTTGGAAAATGGATGGATGGAGTATTCATGCTGTTTACCCAAGGTTTCATATAAAAGCATAAATTTCATTTTGCCATCATGGTGAATCATTTGAGATCAGTCTTGACTTATATACTTCAGCTTCTTCCAGACAAGATAATTATTGTGGAATAATTACATACTGGATTATGTGCCACCCCGCCTGCTCTCAACCTGGCAAACACCTCTTGAGTTTGCTTTACTAAAGACCCCATTTATACATTCAGAAAACTTCACACTAAAACACATCAGTATACATCATGAACTGAGAATTACCTTTGGCTTATTCTGTAAGGTTATTTAGTTCTGTTCAATTTAGTTTTTGCAAGAAATTCCACGTCGAAAAAGTACTGGATTTTATTACCAAACCAATTCATTTCTTAGATGTTTTCATATTAACACTTCCATTGTACTGAAAGGATGACAGGAACTGTAATTTGGTTGACCAAAGGGCCAAGGAGCCCATCCTGGTAGCACAAGACAGGGGAACACCCTGGATGGGGTCCAGTCTGTCACACAGCCCACATACTCACACAATATGGTCAATTTAGAGATTGCTAGTTAACCTAATGATATATCTTTGAACTGGAGGAAAAAATCAAAGTACCCAAAGATAACCCTTACAACACATGGATAACGTACAAACTCCACTAACAGAGAGCAGGGAAGGGATTTAAACTCCAAATCCTGGGGATCTGAGGTGAAAGTGCTACCTGCTGAGTCACCATGCTAGCTGACTAAATGAGCTTTATAACCGAAATATTTTCAAAGCAATAATAATAATATAGCGTCACTTGAGTCTGCTCACAGAATCAAAACAAAATTTAGCTGTATTGCTGACTCTGTGTGTGTGTGTGTTTGTGTGAGAGAGACCACCCCACAATATAACAGGATTCCGCACACACTCTGTGCTATGCTTCAGATTTCCAAGAGTTTAGTTAATGGATGGAACAATCCTAATGATAAGAAATTAAGACCTTGAGACATGACCTTACAAAGAACAAACATTAAAGCATGATGTTTAGCTGTAAGTGACAAAAGATATATTCTTCCATGTTAAGTCTGAAGGGAAACTCCATGCAAAAATATACTTTTATTTTATTTTTTCCATGGAAATCAGAAATTCAAAGCAAATTGTTACAAGAAAATTGAACAGACCTTTTCATAATGTGTATAATCCAGACACCCAGAAACAAAATGTGAAAATAATTTTCTCAAATAACTTAATAAGCTTATTACTAACACGCTAAATAGGAATTGCACTTGGAGCATTATTTCAAAATAAATTATTAAATTTCAGCTTGGGGCTGTGACTTAAATGCGACTCTGCTTTGACATAACTGCTTCTTACTTCAAGAGTTTGGGGTTTAAATCCTGCCTGCACTTGGTGTGGAGTTTAGATGTTCTCATAGGATTGTCCAAGCTTCTTTTCATAGTTCTTCTCTCAGAAATATGCAGGTGGGCTACTTGGGGTCTCTAATTTTCCCATAGTTTATGTACTTTATGTTCAATTCAATTCAGTTTATTTGTATTAGCCTCTTTCACAACAGAGTTCTTTACATGAGTGTGTTGTGATACAACATCATTAAGAAAGAATAATACAAAAGCAGGGAAAAGGAGAGACAAAGAAATGAAAGAGATGAAACAAAGCCAGATGACAATGGAGGAGAGGAAACAAAAACTCCCAAGTAAGGAGAAAAAAAACCTCTGGGGGTCCAAGGTCAACTGGCTGCCCAACCCCCCTGGGCATGTTAACGTTATTGAAAGAGAAAGAGTGGGCTTGCTCGCTAAAAGCAAGGTGTAGACTGCGATCAAGTTCAAAGCCAAAGTACATCAATGAGTCAGTTCTCCAGGCTGGCCTGGGTAGGGTGGCAGATTGAAGGCTGCACCCACGATGCAACAGTTTGCAAGTCACATCCATGATGTCACCTTTCCATGGGACTGAACCAGGACTCCAGCTCAGATGGTGCCAACCCTGGGCACAATCTGGAGATGTGGGAAGGCAGAGAATTTGGGTGGTCAGAACATGTATAGACACATTAATGGAAAAGCATAGTAGGCCTACATAAAAATAACATATACAGCAGCACCAGCAGCCATCTTTACAGTGTATTAGGTGTTAAGCTTCTGGTGAGCTAAACTGAAGTAATATGTCTTTAGTAGAGATTTAACGACTGAGACCATAGGCAGAATGCTATGGTTTGTCACTTTATTTATATGTGGAACGACAAGGAAATCTGCATTCTGTGATCTTTTTTTGTGTTCTGTTAGGTAGGCCGATGGCAGACCATTAAGTGCCTTATATGTAAGTAGGAGAACCTTAAAATCAGCTCTAAACCTAATGGGAAGCCAATGCTGGGAATTAAGAACAGGGGTTATGTGTTCAAACTCCATGCTCCTGGT